>JAWWEW010000078.1:75472815-75524578 GCA_035583185.1 Anabacerthia variegaticeps | reverse complement strand
GCTGAGCCCGCCAAAACGGGGGGTTTGGCCTTTTTTTTTAAAAAAAAAAAAAAAAAAGTATTGTCAACAACTTTCTGTTGTATTGAAAGCATGTGTGGATTTGATGATTCATGTTTACCTAGAAAACATATGAAAGCATATAGTGTATATTCTTGGTGAAAATGCACAGCAGGGCTATATAAGAATAAAGTCATAATTTCTTGGGTATTCTTGCGTTTCAAGCAATAACTGTAGTAACACCAAACGCGCCTTTCACCAGCAGAAAAACTCCATGTCATGCAAGCTGATCCCTTAAACCAGGCTCCTGCAGCAAGTTAGGAGTATGAAACAGGGAACTGGCACCAACTAAACAGCAGAGCCCCTTAAACACTGACAAAAAGGGCTGGCGGAGATGGGAGTGAGAAAGAAACTATGAGAAAGAAACCAAGTATCAGCATGCAAATTTGTGATGCAGCAAACTGGGAGGAAAATGTGGACCTGAATCCCTACTGTTGCTGAAGGAAACTTGGCTCCTATTGCAGAAGAGCCCATGACTGTCTTAGGAAAATGAAAGATGTATGTCATGTCTTTCCCATGGGCTGCACACTTTCAGAGAATGTGAAACAAGAAAATTAACAAATAAATAATACCAGAGAGTAATTTCATAAGGATCATGACGATAAAAACATGAAAAAACATGATAAAAACATGAGAAAGATTACCTAAGCACACACATCTCTTCTGCTGCAAAATCAACTCGATTTTCTGCAAAGAGTTGGAGTGCAGGCTGCCACCTCTTTTCTTTTGACATTCTCATTAGTCCTCCTAAATTCCAAAAACAGAGAGCACTACAAAAATGGGAAGTCAGAGAGGACTACTATTAAAAAGTCTTCTGCTCTTACACCTTGTCCCTGCCAAGTCACGAAGTACAAATAGAGCAAGAGGGATGGAAACCAAAACAGGAAAATTGCTTGTAAAGAGATACTAGATCAGGGAATGGACACTCAGACTCTACTACCAAAAGGAACTGATTTTCTTTTTTTTTATTTTTAACTTTGAAAACATGAAGTTTTTACTTTATTTTTAAGGAACAGACTGATTTCTTTCTGAATTCATGACTGAACTGGCATGAGAGCCATCTCTTGGTGGTTCTTGAACAAAATGAGTATTTCTTGCTTATACGCTTACAAACATCACTCTTCCCTGATGAAGTTTGATAAATGCTTTCAAAGAGGTTCTGCTCCTTGACAGACAGGTCCATCATTTTTCACTTTCATTGCATGCTGAGAAATGACCCAGATTGTTTTTGTAGAAGGACAAAGATCTATTTTAGTAATGTTTTTCAAAATTGCCATTAAATCTCTCTTCTTTATATCATAATTAAAAAGTCTCACTAAGCTACGGTACTGGGACAAGAATGACATACATGAGCTCATATATCAGAGGATATTTACTGAAATCTGACGTGTGATTTGAGTCCTATGCACAAAATATGTACACAAAATAACTCTGCTGACCATTCCTGAGCCCTAACCTTACTGTATTTTGTTCAAAATAAGAGAATTTTCTCCCTTTGTTGCTGTTGTCTAGAAGTGTCTGACTGTTCAAAAATATCTAAACTCATACAAAATGACCCAATTATAATGTAACACTGGCATTACACTGAACACGTATGTTTCAAAAGATACAACTTAAATCTAAATATATGGAACCTGATGGTGACTTGGCTCATCATTTTGCAGTTTGCTCAAAAGGCTGAATACTCAGATGTTTCATCCTCAGGCTGGAGAAGGATATTCTCTCTAAGTCCTGTTACTTCTCAGTTTTTGCCCCTTGGTACTGAGATCTGAAGAAACTGCTGAGACTTCCTATTCCTTTGCTGCTTGATAGTAGCAAGAAAACAGGGAGGTTAAAAGAGCAATAAGGGAATTAAAAGGATTCTTAAAAGGACTTGAAAGGAAGTACAAGCAGTGTTGGAAGGAAAGCACGCTCTCTGAATGAATGCACTGCTTCCTGACAGCACCTCCAGCCTTTGATTAGGCTCAGCCCCTGGAGACTCCTGGAAAAATCCTAAGGGCTAATTAGAAAAATGACATGACGTGATGAGAGTCTTCCCAGCTGGTCTTTATTCTATGCTTTCCTTCTTAGGGTAGGAAAAAAGCAAAACCAGCAAATACTGTACACACCAGTAACATTAGAAATTGAACTCCATTCATTATGGTGGATGTTCTATCAGATTTCTCTTGCAGTTGAAGGGATTGAGCTGCATGAAAGGAGGCCACAGGATTAAAAAAAGGTTGTTCCCAAGAAGCCATCCCTTGGAGTGTGTATGAAAGGCTATAAGAAGAAAATGACTCTCAGGGAAGACTGTGCTGTTGCTACACCTTTTTTAATACAGACAGGAGTGGAAACAGCATGAATAATTTACCCAAGAGACTTGTTAGACTGAAGTGGGAGAAAAAGTGAATTTCCTTGGTTTGTTACCAGTATTTACAAACTGTACCTTGCTTTAGTCTTCCTTATAGGTAATTTTTACTGTTCTCCTGACACTGGATTAATTATGAGTTTGGCACAATGTATGAAAAACTGAGAGCAGTGCAGTGACACATCAAAAAAAAACCCAAAAAAAAAAAATCAGGAGCCAACATTGGTCTGCCTCTACCAGCAGCTCATACAAATTAGACTGGAAAAAAACAAGAGCACCCTCCATGCAAACTTCTCAGACTGTACAGATACATGTAAAAGTAGCTCCACCTAGAAATAGCAACTGATGTAACTTACTATGTTACAGATTAGCTTAGCAGGAACATTCTTTGACGGCTGTGTTGGTCCAGCATTTCTGTGCAGACAGATGATGGCTGTTGGTTAACTAAGTCTCATTTTTGGGTACATGACAAAGAAGAGAAAATAAATGGCAACAGCCGTGACACAGCTGTCCAGGAGGAAAGAGCTGCACCTTTCAGCCAAGCTGGATCACTTCTGTGTACAACACAATGGCTTAGAAGCATAATAGTATATGAAAGGCAGTAAGATGCTAGTGGTGGCTGTCACAACTAAAACCTTTAGCATGATGTAGCCCCAGGTTAATGATCCAAATCCCAAATATCCCGAGGGAAACCATCATATAAACCAATTAGGCCCCATGTGCAAAAGAAGAGCTCTGTATGTAAGGACTGATTTCCACTCAAAAGTGACATCTGCTTCTCTTTAATTTAAATATTATTTTTCATAAATAAAGGACTCTGTGGCTCTTTCACTGCTGGGAAAAACCCAAGTCTCAATTAGAGGCCACAGCTAATATGGGTGTAATAGATAGAGACATGCCTATTTGTAGGGATGTGAACATTCAGTTGTCAGTGGAAAGAAGCAAAGACTATTAAAAAGAAAGTGACAGTAACTTGCTGAAGGATGAGCTGTTTAACAGAGAGAAAACACAGTCCAGATTTTTTAAGATTGTGGCCTGAAGTGAAGAAAGTGGGTCGTGTTTCCTGTCTGGCTGTGGACTTAAATGACCTTCATTATAATAGTGTCTTTACAATACACATCAAGAATTTACGTGTGTAGAAGCCACATAGTAGAAAATCCAGTAGCAGCATAGCAGTAAAGAAGACCCCATGCTGACCTTCACTGTGTGAATTTAGATATCTGATTTCCGTATATATTTTCAGAGAATGATTTGAGGCTTTTCACCCTGGTAGGACGAATGCGGCACCATCATGAGAAAACACAACTGAGTGCAGTCTACAAAAAAAAAGAAAAAAAAGGATCTGTGCAGGGCTCTGCAGAATACAAGTTCAAAAAAAATGGATTTCATCAAATCTAATTTTTTTTTTTTTCACTTTACTGAATAAAAAGAAATTTATACTAAGCAGTCTGAGAGCTTTTAACAAATAGGATGATCCTTCTTGCCAGTATGTGATCCCCATGTCCACTACAGTTTTACTGCTGAAGACAAACAAAACATTCCCGGTGGACAAGTCATTCCACAGAAGTCCCTCAGGAACAGCTTCTAGCAAATGTTGGCTGTTGTCAGAGGGAATTGATAGATTAGATGGACATCTGAGTTGACATTGATGGACAACTACAGGGGCACTGGCTGATTCAGTGTTAATAACATATATTTACTTCTTATTCTTATAATTTGAAATATTACTAACCTACCTCTGAGGATATTTACTGATATCTGAGGTGTGCTTTGAGATAAGAGCCCTATGCACAAAATACACACCTAAATTTATGGGAAGCAATCTCTCCTCTATAAAGGTATTTCAAAGAAGAAAACTGCTGGTCTGCCTGAAAACAAAGCTGACAAGAAAAATACAAGCCTATAGCATTCAGCATTTGCAGGGTTAATCTTTTTTTCCTAAAAATGACATTAAGTCATGTTCTTAACATCTGTATGCCTTCATATACTTTCTGAGGTGGCAAACTATTTTTACTACATGCATATAGAAATTAATAAATTGTCACTGAACTAATTGTTCTGGTTTTTTAATGTATACTCAAGCTGATGCTCTGGTTGCCAGTTTTCCCCAATGCAATTAGGAGAAAGAGTTTTTTCCAAAAACTCCCTGGAGAATGAGGCACCAAGCTGCTACAGGCTCTCAGTAGCAGCAGCACACAGCCTAAATCCCTCAGCAGGCACCAGGTCAGGGCATTTATTACCTTTCCAACTTTCTTACTGCCACACTGCTGAACCCAGGTGTGATGAGTTATTCTCCATCAGCAGGCAGGAGCACCAAGCTTATCTTGGTGTTTCCTACAGAGCTGCCTTCTCACCTCAGGTGCGTTTTGTCATTCAGCAGTGGGAACCATCCCACCAAGTTCACCATTACTTTTCTCATCTCCCCCTTCAGCTCCCAGTGTAAATCTTACGTGATTTCCCATGAAGAGAACAGAAGGCACACATGCTGAAAATACTGCATGGACAAGTAGTCCTGAAAGTTCAGGGCAAGGAACTACCTGATAGGAATGAGCTTAAAAATAAGCCAGGTCCTGAGAGAAGAAGAGACATCACACAGTCTCAGTGTCTCAAGAGTGAGGCCTTTACCAGGGCATTATATTTTGCTGTGTGCCCTATTAGAACTGTGCATAACAAGAAATCTTACAGTGAAATAAATGTCATGTCCTACACAGTAGCTTTTCTTGCAAATTGCAATATTGTACATGAAGCACCATTGCTCTTTTCTTAAAGATAGAGATTAAAAACCCCAGTGCTAGCTGTGGAGACACTGGAAGCTGTCCACCAGAAGGCTGGCCTTGCTGGCCACATGGCCAAAGGCACAACAGCTGCCTGACACAGCCTCCACCATGTCAGCCCTCCTGGCAATCCTCCTCCCCATGCCCAGCCTCCACTTAGGTCAACGTTTCTTTGGCTTCAACTGATACTGGATCAGGTCCTCTATCACTGAGTGAACTTGTTTGGTTTCTTCTGGAGTGGCTTCCACATTTGCAGAAAAAGTAATCACAATAAATTCAGGTGGAACAAATAAGCAGCATGCACAGCAATCACACCCCAACACGTTATGGCTACAGGGAGCTGCCTCCCCCAGCACTACAGGCATGGAAGTGGGGGGATATCCTGGTCCTCTGCACCTCTCAAGACCCTGGAAGAGGCAGCCAAGCACAACAACCCCGCCTGTGTGGAGGAGGGAAGGAACCAGTCTGGGAAGAAACACTGTAATATCGACATCTTAATCAGTTTTCATCCAAACTGAGTCACATGTATGGAGGTTAAAGAGCAAGACAGCAAAAACACATGGCAGACCAATGCTGTAAAAAATTTGTACTAAATCCAGCACTAAACTTAAGAACTCCTTAAAATTAGTAACTCAAGAGGAATGATTCTGGCTTGAGAGGCCTGCATAAACACTTACATATCTGAATGAAGAAATTAAAAATGATCTCAAAGGCACCCCAACAAACTTCCTTTATTTAACATTTGCTAATCTTTTTTCTAAATTAAGCAGACGTAGTTAGCCTATTAACATGGTTGCATGTTCCTATGGCACTTAGTGAAAACTTTCTTTTAAAAAATCTTTTGAATCATTTTCATTAATAGAATGAAATGTCAGAATGTTTCAGGTCCTCCAGGGGAAACTTATGACTTATTATTATGCAGTTTTAATAATTTAAATGCCAGTGTAACAATCCAGGAATGGAAACAGTGTGTTCCAGGAATGCTGCAGTGAATTAGTAATCATGATCTACTTATAATTGCTGATTATCCCCATGAATTCTACCCAGACTAGTAGAGCGAATGTTTTTTTACTGATGAGAAGAAACTTGGGAGTAGTGTTAACTTAAAAAAAAATTCAAATCAACAGTGGCCTAGGTTGTTTTCAACAGGTTTTGATTCTCTGCATCATTCATATAAATAATTGCAGAGGTTCAGTGTATTGAGCAAGAGACTCTACTCTGAGAGCAGGGCCAGGGCAGGAGTCATGTCCTTCGGTCCATGTAAATAGGGTATCCTGTTACCAGGCACTGCCATTGCAATGTCAACATAAATACTGTCGCTAGGGGAAGGAGAACAGCCAGTGGGCTACAGAGGCGGGCAGCTGGACAGAAGACAAGGTAGCAGAGCCATGTGTCCTGGGCAGTTTTTACGTACGCCAAGAAGTATTTGAATGATACATGGGATACACTGCAAAATAGCATATGTTCATTTGGATGTGTTCTTTTTACTGACTGTCCCACTCAGTCTCTTTTCTCTTTTGACAGTATTTGTTTTGAGGAAAAATTTTGTGGTTTGGAGGGAGTAATAAATACAACATGGGCACAGATATGCATGAGCAGATGCTGGGCTCTTGTGTAGTAGGCTGAGAGGTCAGATGCACAGTCATCAGGCAGTACCAATAAGAAAGCCTGTGAAAACAGGTATGATTACAAAGGAAAATCCTAAAAAAAGAGCCCAAAACAACAGATAGTTATGATAAAGTAGAAAATTGATAAACAGGAGACTAACAAGGGATAGGGTAGGCAGTAAGGAGCAGTGAAGTGCAGTACAGACTTAAGGAAAAAAAGAAGGCAAGAGGAAAGCCAAGGCTTTAAACTTTGGCAGGGTTTACTCACTGTATATGATGAAATTAATTGCACTGAAAGAAAACTGATATCAGTAGTGAACTCAAGAGATTATTTATGAATTGAAGACATTAGGCAAGTCAGCTCTTGTAAATGAGCAGTTCAGAGCACTGGCAGGCCAGCAGCTTGTTAAATAGTTGATATACAATGGTCATCTGGAAAAGAGGAGAGAGTCAGGTGAAGGTGCTGAAGAAAGGAGAAATGAAGCACAAATGAGTAGGAATTACTGTGGAAAGGGCTGCACGCTAAAAAAGAAAGACGACTCCAGTAAAATTTACTCCAGATCGTGTTGGAACAAAACATGCATTTTTGTATACTGGGCTGTGACACATGAAAGTGCTCACCTGAGACTGGATCCCTAAACCATGCTCAGTGATTTTTGCTATTGTTCTTCTGAGTCACATTCAACACTTGATTGGTACCAAGTTTCTTCAAGCCTGACCATGAAATAATTTCTTGAGGTACGCACAAAGCTGTTTTGAAGTCAGTAGAGCACTACAAGTATCACCTCATATGCATCATACCAAGACTAGATTGACACTGGCCATGCATTACTTTGCAAATTATTTGTAAAACACTGCTCAAGCAAATGATGCATTTTTTTCTTTCTATTTGTAAATCAATATATGACAAATCTAAACTGTTTATGAAGCTTATGGTTATTGCATTGTGTGGAAAAAATCATGGACTTGATGGACTCGATTCTACCTTTGGAAGTATTTATGATACTTGGGAATTACAAGGTAGAAATTCCAAATAATTTACTGGATTAGACTTTATTGGCAAATGTACTAGCTTAATATTGTTATATTCCTATGATTTCAAGCAGTTTTCCTCACTTGAATGGAGATGCCCAACGGTATCAAATCTGCTGGTGGCTTTGAGGCAGGAATCAAAACACCTCACAAATGAGAAAGCTTCTTGGAGCTGAAACTTAGCTCTATAGTGAATGACTGAGTTTTCAGAGTACTAAGTCAATATGTAACATTGCGTAACCTTGCCTGACAGACACTAATTTAGCTGTAAATTGTCCAAAGAGACAAAGACAAAGCAGGGTGTTATGAAAATCAGCTTAAGCCAAGATAGAATAAGAATTTAGGTAAAGTGAAAGAAACACTGTAGATAATGTAGATAATGTCTCAATCTCCTCCTGTGAACAAAACTTCACAAGACAAAGTAGAGTGGATCACCCTTAAGTGATGTTAACATTGCATAAATCATGCCATGCTAATAATTAGTTTGTTAAATGTTGAGAATGCCTTCTTATTTGAACATGTAGGTTTACATATTAATAAATACTGACCCAAAATCTGACCCTGAAGTATCAGTCATCACTGATAACATCAACATGTGAAAGAGAAAAAAATTAATAAACATAGACCAAGTGTCCTGTCAGAGCAATTCTTATTCCTGTCCAATTCTACATGCCTGCTTTACACAGACACATACACAACCATCCTTGTTTGTTGAACCACTAAAAACTTTCCATTTTCTATGCATTTGGTGGTTTGTAAGTGCAGGAGCAGATATGGTTGAGATATAGCACAAAAATTTTGCAAGCATTTCTGTTACAGTTGCACAACAAATAAACAGAATTCAATAGAACAAAAAATTCTGTTTGCCTTTCCCAGTTTTGGAAATTTTTCCTTTTGATCACTGTTTGCCAGGGAATCAGGAGGCCTTTAAAGTATTCAGGGACCTTCACTGACACAACTTTGCTTTCTGCATCTCTTCTCTTGAAAACAGCTGGCAAGATAAGTTCTTCCCGATAACCATGGGTCATCAAGGTTTAGTGACCTTCTATGGACACCCTTGCAACACCACTGCTTGCAACTGACAGCCAAATGTGGACTGTGAAGGCAATTAAGATAGCAGAAGGAGAGACTGGGCTTACCAAAAAAATGGGAGCCTGGTGTATGATAAAGGTGCTTGCACAGAGCTCATAATCCCCTCAGTGTAGCCCACAAGTTGCGCTGATCCCAAACAGCCACAAGTGAGATGTGCTTTCTCCAGCCCACAGCAGCCAGCACTCACACCCACCGAGAGGAGAGCACAGAAACAGCAACGGTGCAACACCACGTTCACCAGCCACAGTCAGTGCAAACACTGATCTTTCCTTATATGAAAGAATTCCATATATGAATTTATGAGTTTTTTCTGAATGAGTCCCTCAAACAGTACCAGCAGGTGCAGGATGATAGCTTCGGAGCTACCTCACTGTCCCCGGTTTGGTGTAACAGATCTGGAGGAATCTCCACAGCTCAGATGTGCAGACCCCAGACTCCACTACCCCTGACACCACAGGACTGTCAGGACCAAGTCCCTGCTACTGAACTGCTGCATTCACAGCAGGAGATCTGTTTTCAAGGTGGCACATTTTCCCATCTGCTTTGTTTCTTCAATTCAAAAACAACAACTTGAATTTCGGAAAATTTTCAGTGAAGAGCAGGAGGCTGACTGTCACAAACCACAAAGTGAAACTTGAGGAGAAGTAAGACTTGTCTCCTTGGGCACATTCCAAATATTTATAATCTGCCTTTTAAAGCCCACTTCTGTTGTCAGATACAGCCTTGTTCTGCTAGCAGCAGCCAGAAACACAAAACAGCCTAGAGTCCAAAGCAGAAAAAAATCAATGCACAGATTTTATTTTACCACACATACACAATGGTTGGCTGAATTTGCTTCTACCTAACAGCCTGCAGCCCAAGCATAGTATTTACAGACTAATTTGCATTTATTTTTGGATTGGGTAAGTACAGGGAGGAAGAAATTGAGCAAAGTAGCAAGTGACTTGCATCATACAACTCCACCTATTACATAGGACAGGTGAAATGGTGACAGTCGCTAACAGTGAACAAAAAATCTAAATGCAGAGTCCTTAATTGTGACAAGCATTCAGTAGTGAATTATAATTATCATATTATTTGTTTACAGCACTCCTGTCCCTAACTTTTACTTCTTCAGTTGACAACCTAAAAAGTAAATCAATTATTTGAGCAAAAATTAGCTTTAACACAAATGAGGGTTTTTTTCTAAAAGGAAGTAGCTTCAGGAAACTGTAATGGCACTAAGTCCTCATTTGCCACTGCTCCTCATTCCACCAGTGCAGTTCTGCTGAGGTTAGCTGCACATTTATGCCAAAGTTACCAGAGATAGCTTTGAGACCCAGGTGAGAGCAAGAGTGTCAGCACTGTAAACCATCCCCATTGGTTCCTGGTGATGATTGTGGAAGGGAAGAAATTAGGTGATGTTTGAATAAGAAGTGCTGAGATCTGGCAAGGGAAGGAGGGTTTTTTTTCTGGAAGAAGGGGAATTTCCTTAGGATTGTGAGGTTCTTTGAAGAATGTATTTTTATCACTTTTCATTTTATAGGATGTTTCCCGTTAGCCTATGAATTACCCCATTGTTGCCATCTAAGACGTGAACACAGCAGCACTGCTGCTATCAGAGATACCCTGGTACAGGAAGCAGTGAATAAGTGGCCATTCGGTACAATATCAGGTCAGCTTCATATTTAGAGAATTCACTGCCTACGTTTCCAGAAGAAACATGACTCAGATACATGTGATCCAGAGCATCTGCATAGAAATTGGAGGCAGATGTTTGCTGACAGGCCAAGCACAAACTTTAGAAGCAACGAGCTCCATTGAAAAGGTAGGTCTTTGGGTTTCTGGAGGAAACCAGGTTTTTTGACTACTGCTGTAACAGCAAATAAGGAATTACAGTTTCAGCATCATGCAAACTAGAAAGAAGATTAGAAGAAAACAATTAGCACTTCCTGTGGCTCTTTTTTAAACAGAACATGCTGAGTGTTCAGAATACTAAGAAACTACAGTGCAGGTGATCTAGAATGAAACGTGGCGTTAAAACACAGAGTGCTGTAACTGAACTATAGCAATGCAGATTTGAAAGAGAAACTGTCCTTTCTCCCACATCTAATTCTCTGGTCATAGACACAATAAGTCAGCCAAAATATCATAATGAAAAAAAAATCCCTTTCACTGCATAAGCACACTTAATTTTTGTCTTAAGTTTTGCTCTGGTATCCATAAAGTCTGCATGTATTCTACCTATGAGATACTGAAATTCTATAGTAAAAGACTGAAGCACAGACTCCCAAAATGCAGATAAATCAAGTAAACCATTTGCGGGGGATTTTTCTTTCATTTTTAATTTTTTTTTTTCAGTATACTGTCCATTTGTGTAGGGTTATATAATCTCATCATCTGCAACTTTTTTTCTCTAATATAATATTGCAAATGATGCTCCTTGCTCTCCACAGCTGTTGTAAAACCTTCACAATTTCTAGCTGTCTGAGGCTGGCTCACTACCTGCTAGTGAATTTGGCTAGATTCATGCTGTTTTCTCTTCCTGCTATTAGTTTTATAAATACAACTGAAACAATACAATATCAAAATGTTGATTCTGTATCTTCAAAGTATAAAAGTGAAATGTAGTTGCAGCTTCAGAGCAGCCTGTTTCACTAGCCTTCTTCCTTTATTTACCTGGGTATAGTCAGCTTCATGTTTTGTTGTTCTTCTGTAAGTAACACAAACATTTATCAGCATAGAAAATTGTGCAAAATAGAACTATTCATGTAGAGTTTCAAATAGAAACCACATGCTTGCCTAAATTGTTGCCTTAAATTTCATTTTCATGGAATTAAGATTATGAGGGATCAGCTTTATCTGAGCTTTATTCCCAGAAAACATCTCACACTTCTGTATAGTGAAGATCATCTTTTTGCTTGTTCAGTTCTGAGCTTGTTCTTTCCAGCAGTAGCCCTCCAGCTTTGCCAATGGGCAAAAATTATGTCCAATGGAGTCATGGAAGACAGAACTCCTTGGGTATTCAGTGAAGGCAGACACAGTGGTTTCCACACCTCTCCTGGGAGCTCTGCATCTTACTATAACAATAGCAGTGATTTCTTCACAGAACTACCCCTAAGTTACAAAAAAAGACCAAGCTACTGGAGCATTAAAAGAGAAGAACATTCCTTGCCTCATTTTGTTAGTTTCACAAAAATCTGTGAGATTTGTCTACTGATTTCAAAAACTGACATCCTGCAGCCTCATTAGGATTATCTAGTATTAGTTCATAAATAAAGATGCTTTTTCACACACTGCTGCTGTCCCTTCTTTGGTCAATGGTGAGTGCCAGTTACCTTCTCCTTCATTGTTGACTTTTAAGTCTATGGCAAACAAGTCCTGGTCATACAGAACAAAGGTATTGTTGAGGCAGTAATACAGTAACAGGTGTTTCAACTACTAACTTCTCCATTCCCTTCGTTCTTTCTCTTCTGAAACATCATTACTATGCAATAAGCACTCAGCATTGACTTCAACATTACTGGAAACAAAAGAAGTTGAATCATGTTATATGAATAAACAGATATCCTTCACTTTTCCAAGAGCACTAACTTCTGACAGAAGCTGTGGAATCTTTAGAGTCACTGGCTTTGATGTTACAAGAGAAAACTACATGGGCACAGACTGTGTGATTCCCTGTAGGTCAAAAACTAGTGGACCTTCATCTCAAATCCCTATTGGTCTGACAGGTTAACAGGCTGCTTGAAGCCTTACATTTGGTCCTCTCTCCTGATCTGTTCTTTTATTGTTTGAGTAAAGGGAGGTTTGCTTATTGGCATATCCCAGGCCCTTGACTTTTATTCTGCTTTTTACATAATAAGTTCTTTGTCCAGAAAGCAAAGAAATGTGATGACTATAGCTTTTGTTCCAATGTCTGGGCTGACTTTTGGGCCATTAACACTCTTTCCAATTGTAAGATCTTGTTCCCTCAGGCTTTTTTATGTAATGGGTGATAAAGGAGTTGGAAAGCAAATTTATTGCCTCTTTTTCTTAAAGGCTTTCTTTTTCATCCTTGACAGTGCTAACGGGACGTTTACCGCTGATGCTATTGGATTTCTCCTGAGTGTCTTATTCCTCAGTGTCATTAAAAAGATAAGTTATCCTTTCCTAAATCTCCTCCTCCTGTTCGCTTTCAAGGGTCATGTTTTTGCATGGCTTCAATGTTAATGTGGAGAAAGTTCCCACCGCACATAGGGAAACTCTACAAACCACGCTGGATTAGGAGTGCACTTACTGGTCATGGATCTTCAGGTGTATTTTCTGTGGGTATCAGGTATTAGAGACAGCCAAAAATTTCCAGTGAGCCAAAAAGAACTGGAGCCACCTTTATGTCATGTGATATTAGTCTTCTTCCTTTTACCCAGACTTCTGTCTCTCTATTTTCAGTTTGGAAACCCACCATTGTGCCCAATATTCACGTTTCCTGTGAAGACTATTTCTGATGACTCCACAGTTTCATAATGACACTGAGCAACAGCTGACTTCTGTCTGCACAGGCTGCCGCAATTTCTATTTCCAGACTGTTTTTATTCTGCTTAGTTAACAATGATACAGCAAATTTCTTATTCACTAACAAGAGTGAATGCAAGAGACCACTCTTTTAAAAAGACTGTGGCAGAAAAAACACCTCCATTTTCTACTTTCTAAGGGCATTGCTACCTATCTGTGACTACACAGATCATAATGACTGTACAAGGAGTGAAGATACTGAGGGAAATACCAAAACTTCACCCATTTTCCCATGCATTAGTCTAGCAATGAGGAGTGATCATTAGAGATGAAAAGGGAACAGCTATGCTGCCCTGACTAACAAAAAATAAACATAGGCCAACAGCCTTCATAAAGGCCAGAGGATTCACCTCTTTATATATACAGCAGTGGCAGAGTGAGGCAAACCTCTTGCCTACCCCTCTCCTCGGCCACCCTTCCTGAGAAGGGTTGAAGGAGCAGTAGGGCCACATGATGGCTGCAGAACAGAGCAGGTAGGACACACCTCACAGTCTAGCCTTTTGCTTCCATCTGCTGTCAGCAGAGTAATTGGATTGTGCTTCATCATCGCATGTATGGCGTGTAACTAAAAAAAATCCAGAAGCCCCCAAGTCAAATAAAAGTTACTTTTCCCTCAACTAAATGAAAATGCTTAATCTCTCACAGAAATAACTCTCAGCATTTGCTCTCTTTAGAGGATGCATTGTTCTTGTCACATCATGAAAACATTTTAAAATCACATTTTTAATTTGCTAGAACAACACCAATATGGCTTCTTAGCAGCCACAATTATGCAGAGACCAACGAATTTAATGCCTTCACATCTAAAATGCCACATTTCTGAAAGTACTGTGTCTTGTAAAACTTGTAATAGATTTTTTCTCATTAGAGTAATAATGGTTGCTTTGCTTTCAGAAGGACAAAAGCAGCATAATTCAAATGGATGGAAATATACAGACTGAGTTTTTCAAAGTGGCCAATAGAAGAAAAGCATATCTGTTCAGTGCTGTCAGTATATTCTGGATGCATCCCTCTGTAAAAGGATTTTCATATCACAACAGCAGCCTGCTCTTTGGAATGTGGGCAGAAGACACAGAAAATGAGAAAATGGGAAGGTATTTTATGTTTTGAGATTGTTCTAAATCAGGGTCAATGGCAATGACAAGATGATGACATTTGATTTACCATTAGCATGCAAAACAGAAAAAATCAATAGATAAACTGTCCAGTGAACAGCAGTAAAAGGGCAACACCAAACCTTTCCAAATTTTGTTTCATGTGTTATCATTGAAAAAACTTCTTTACGAACCTGAATATACATTGTCTTCTTCTTTATGAACCTGAATATACATTGTCTTCTCTCATTGTATTTTCCTCATTTGATTGAGCAACCTCCATCCCCAAGCACATCCTTCTTCTGTCTCATTCCCCGCCCCCCACTCATTCTGCTGGAGCCGAAAATGAACAGAGCTTTGTTTGTTCGCTGGTGCCAGCACCAGCAGCAGCAGCACTGTCAGCCTTGCAGAAGCAGCCCCCTGCCTCTGTGTACCCAAGTGAGGAGAGACCTTGCATTTTTGGGAATCACTCCCCTGAGAGAACAGGATTTGTGGAGGTCTCAAGTAAGAAATTATTTTTTAAAAGAAGGAAGGAAGATTCAAACCCAAGTATTTTAGAACCACAGCAGATTCAGAGAGACTAAGAAGTTTGCTATCTTCTCTTCACAGAGGGAATGGAAACAACTTGCCAGGGTGTAGGCTTCAGTCCTTTGCAGCACTCCAGGCACACATGCAATAGCATGACTTCCATTACTGCAATCTTAAAAACAAGTAGTTCAGCTTTGCTGACCTTGCTCTTTCCAGAGTCTTGTTCTGGTAGCCAGGAGCCTTCCTCATTTCCAGCTTAAAAGCATTCACTGTCTCTTCAGTCATATGGTGCTGCTCAATTTCCTCTTGTTTGCAGGTAGGCTAACATCTTCCTAGCAGAGAATATGATCCCATCTCCCTCACACAGAACCACCTTAATCATGCTCTACCTGTCTTTGCTGTGCTACAGAATCCAAAATCTTTCAGTTTCACCTTCTCAGACAGGATGAGGAAACAAAAAAAAAAAAAAAAAAACAACAACAACAACAAAAACCCAAACCAAACCAAACCAAACAAACCCACCCCACCCAACCAACCACAAAAAAAAAAAAAAAAAAAAACAAACACAAAAAAATATGGAGAAACTAATAGCTGGGGTTTCTTTTGCCTAATCTTTTGAACAAGCTTGAACTGAACTGCCTTGAGTATGTATGGCTAGAACTGTGCAAAGTATTCCAGGTGAAATCTCACTTAAAGCATGTTATCTCCACTGGGGGACAGGTCATCAGATAAATCCTTCAAGATCTCTTATCTTCTTATCTTTATGTTACCCTCATATATTTCATGTTCTTTTTTTTTCCCCCCAGAATGCAGGAGACCTTTGTGATGATACTTCAGGCAGCTTGCAGTGCCTAGGTAGGGAAACACCTATTGATTAGGAGACAACCTTGCTTCTGCAAACTTAGAGGTTTGCAATTTGAACTCTTCAGGGTGCTAGGCAAACCAAACCCTAACTGCTACTGAAGCTGTTATTTCACTGACTTGTTTATTCAGAATACTTTCTCCTAGTTGCATGTTTTGATTCCTCCCAGCTGGCTTTTTGCTTCCTTACTGTCCTCCATGCTTCTGCTTTATTTTTTCCTTTGTTATCAACCTCTGAGAAATGCTATCAGCAATTTCTGTAGGGTGGAGAGATTTTCAAAAAGAGTCTTAAGATCAGTGTTGGCTCAGCAAAAGTTTAATTTAGAACATGTGATGGGTCTGACTCACACTGTGCTATTCATGCCATCCATCCCTAATCTGGAAGCCTTGTAGTTTAGTTATGACCTGGAAATGTCTGAAGACAAACTATATATAGCATTTTAAAAACATTTATAATGTTAAAAATTGTTCTGAACATCTCCAAAGTTCCTCAAGTGATGCACAGGTTCACAATGGGCACATTTGTCTGAAGCCTACAGTGAACACTTTCACAACACCTGGACCTCTCTGCACAATATATTCATGCCCATTTACAACTAAGTGAGCTTGACATGCTTCTCCCAGGTTTCCTCAAAGGATTGTCTTTGAAAGAATACACCAAGGAGCAGAAGTACTCTCTAATCCAAAAGGGGCTTTGCTGAGATCAGATATTCTCAGCACTCCAACATCTTTGTCTCTGGCCATGCAGGTAAGAAAACATTCCTGGTCAGCTACAGCAATGAAATCTAATGGCAGAATTAACAGGCATGTGGGAAATGCAGGCAATGTTATTCTCGTCTGTGATGCAGGAATTGGCTTTAAGACTTAGTAAGAATAATCACTAACTGACATCACTGACTTTTGTTTGCAACTTCTTTAAAAAAGCCACCAATGAGGACAGAAGGCGTTTACCACGTGCCATCAGACATCAGCATGCAGGGACAAAAATTTCACTGCTTCTCCTACACAGAATCATGCTGAGCAGGAATCCAAAACAAGTCACCTGGCTGAAGACAAGAGGGAGCCACAGGTCACCAGCAGTGGCCAAGCAGTCACAGCTGTCTCTCACCAGTGCTGTGACTTGCCTGGTCCTGGAGCACATGTATCTAACCAGACTGACACAGACCTGGTTCTGACATAGTGGAATGTGAAAGGAGGAATACAGATAGCTGGGTAGCACATTGCCTGGTACTGCAACTGCATGTCTGGAGGAAGAAGAGGCAAGCACAGACCTTTTGCTAGACAAAGTTTTGCAGCTTTACAAAGCTCACATTTTTCATTTGAAGCCTGGCTGTCTCATATGAGATAAATATCTGTACATGAGCTTAACTCAGGCCTACATTTAAATCCCACAAACAGAAGAAAGACTTCTAATTAATCATTTCTCTTGCTGAACCAGGCCTCTCGTTTGCAAGGAAGGAATCTGTTGGGAGCAGGCAGTGGGCACCTGGCTGCCATACTTACAGTGGGCTTGTCTGCAAACAGCCATGGAACGTGCTTTGGAGGCAGCGCATTGACAGGCACCAAAAAGGAAAAGCAGAGAGGATGGAAGGGAAGTAGGTATTTGAAAATTACAGACTACTGTGGACAAAAAAAGGGCAGCAAATGGTAAGCAGGATGACAAGGAGGAGGGATGGGAGCTGTCCAGGGCCACCAACCTTGGCAGCATGTGGGAGGCCCCAGTACACGGCTGAAACAAAAACATCCCGTTTTAAATAAATATGTATAAACAAAGACCAGAAACAGACAGCAAAAGATGACATTGATGATGCTCGATCAAAGCTCTTCAGCTTGTCAGGCAGCAGATGCCAGACTGTTGGTTATGGTGCTGCACATCAGTGCTCTGCCAGGCAGGGATTCAGTGGAAAAGGAAAAAAAAAGGACTGAATCGTGCACAGGTCCTTATTTTTATATCCTGTTTCTCCCTTTCTCAATGGTTGTTTTCTTTCTTTCACAAAGGAATCACTAAACAAAGGGATATACACAGTAGATTTGAGGTTATAGAATCTTATCTGGCCAAAACAGAGAGACGGAAAGTGTAGAGGTATTTGATTCTAAATGTCATGAGACTATAGAGGCACTATTCTTTATGCAGAGCAAACGAGAGACACTCATGCTTGTAGTTGCCTTTGAAACCAACTCCCAGAAATTGCAATAGTAAACTCTTGCAAAACGGCTGCGAATCCTTTCTTGTAATCATTCCAAGTTGTCTGTGCATCCCTCACCCCCACACTGTGTCAACAGCAAAGTGAAACAGTGCTTAGGGTCCCTAATGCTATATGTATGTTAAGAGTGAAAGAAAACCAAACCCAATAAACTCAAATATCCTTTGTTCTTTTGACTGCAGACAGAAACACTTCCCTGTCCCGCCAATTAGGTTATTTCTTGCCATGGCACTCCATACTCAGAGTTCTCAAAAGACAGGGCAAACTTATGAAGAAATCCCTGTTTTCATATTTAATGGTTTCAGGTGCTGCTACTATTCTTACCTGTTCTTGAAAGGCAGAGGATATTAGTGAGTCATATTTTTCCCTCCATTTATTTCTACAGCTATGCACAGGTTATTTTTTATCAGCAGCTGGACAAGTATTGCTTTAACATTCATCTCAGTGCTGGTCATAGAGAACCTGATGGCCTTCTCATAAAGCTAAATTTGCTCTGGCATGCCTCCTTTGTCTACTTTAGACTTATAGCAGGATAAGAGAGGAAAAAATATCTAGTTTGTTATTCAGAAAGATATTAGTGATGAAATTATGACTCTGCAGTCACTTTGACTGCAAGGATTTCAGCCCTTCTCATGTGGTGAAAAGCTTTCATGATGCAAGACAGGCATTTGCTGGACACTGGGACTTCTGGGGGGATGTGCTAGTACTTTTGAAGCCCAATAGGTCAGGCTTTTCCCTTTCAGACAGCTTCCCTCCGGATCTAAACCCCTCTTACCACTCATTTCCCCTTTCAAATCAGTGGAGGCACACAGAATACCCCACATCTGCAGATCACTGCAAAGCACAACCAAACTCTTGGAGCTCAAGTCACAAATATGTAACTTCATATGAGGTTTCCTTGATGAAGTCCTGAGGCAATGATTGTGCCTTCGCTAGCTATTTTCTCCTCAGTGATGCAACCACCCACAATGCGGCAGGAGCTTGCAGCTGACAAAAAAGGCATGCCGTGATTTGAAAAAGCTAGCCCACAATGATACTAGACTTTTCTGGACTGCGATTCAAAGCTCACCAACAGGTCAAGCATAGAATAAGAAAATGTCAAGCAGGCTACCTCCTGTGATTTCTCATAAATTTATTAAAAAGTGAAATGCTGGCCTTTGCACAGTATTAGCCAAAGAGAAATACACTACTTATATATTAGATCCAGAAGGCATTGCTGACAAAAGCTCTTCCCAAGACTATTACAATGCTGGAGCATGTCCTGACCAGTAGAGCGTTGACTGCATCTCAGAAAGCTCATATAAGAGCAAGACTGTGAATGCTGAAAGGTCGTCATGCTTTCATGCTTTGAAATAAAACACTCTGAGGAAAAATAAATGCCCACAAGTATATAAAGAACAGAGGTGCAGTGATCAGGAGCGCTCTCAAGGTCACACTTTGAAAAGATGAAATCCATGTAGAAAACCACGGATTCAAAAATAAAACAGCATTTGCACATGCAACATGTAACCAGAGGCAGCTCAAACCATAAGCAATGCATCAGGTACACGCACAGTTACAGCTCCTCTCCTTATTTCATTAACCATTTTGCCCTGCATATAAGGCCGTAAGTAATCAAGACAGTACTTTAGCAGCACTTGGTGCATAATTCTCCTACAAAGGCAGTCTTCTGCTCACAATACACTACGTACATGTGCATGTTTGTATTAAAGAAGCATGTGAAAAATGTATTTACTGGTGACAAAGTTTTCCGTGGATGACTACCTTTGGTGTCTTAAGGAGCTGAAATATGTTGTGTGATTTGGACTTTCGTTGTCATTTAAAGCAAATGCTTAAGATTCCAAAATTGTTATGCCCCAACACAACCAGAGGGGAAGCTGACAGTGCTGTCACACTTAATTTGGAGCCCCATGTTACCAGTTGTTATGTGCTACTGAAGTGCAAGGAAAAATGACCAGAGATGTTACCATGACTGTACAAAACCAAGGGCAACTGGGGTTATTTTGATAGGCTTCAAAAAACTTATAAGCAAGAGAGGGCAGAAATTAAAATTTAATGAAGAGGATGATCCAAACACCCAGAAGATTTATTCAGCAACACCACAGGCCATGCAAATAGGGAAAACCAGCTCGTTTCCAAGTACATCACCTAGTATTTTTACTTCTGCCAGGCAGTGCTGGTTTGAACTTACCTTCTCCGCTGGTCTCTTGGGCTCAGCAAGTTGCAAATAATTCTAATGTTCAAAGTAATCTCCAAAATGCCACAAAGGGAGAGAAAGGAGGATGGACTGATGGAGTAAGTTACCGAAGTCAGTAACAGGGTGCGGGCAAAATGTATGGGCTGCCTGGTTGCAATTAGGGAGAGGAGCTCCAGTCAGGTGACAAAGCCACACAGATGTCTGTGTAACTAATAATACTCTCCAGTATACACAGGATAACAAAGCAAAGTACTCACAGAACTGAACTGGAAAGACAGTAAGGGGGTTAAGAAAGGGTTCAAGGTTGGGCATGCTCCCTACGAGACCGCAGGACCTGAAATGTCCTGGATGCTTGCCTTGATGCCAGCCAAGTTTTGTGTCACAGCAACTAAGTCTTTAAGCCCTTTAAAAAACTCAACAAGCCTCCAGCTAAAAAGGAGAGTTAAGATTTCCCTTACTTCCATGCTGAGGACATCTCAATGCCTCACTTCTTTCATATTGAAAAGGTTCCCATATTTTGATAAACTTATTTTGTTTGGATTTTTACCACTCAGCTATGTATTGCTCACCTGGGCCAAAAAGGGCACGCTGTGTCCAGTACAGACTTCTAAAAGGAACAAGACAGGGACTCACAGTCAATACTTCTATTAGCTAGTAGCTCTCTCATTTCTCTCCCTAGCAAGCGCTCTCTATATCTGTATCCTAGAATCTTGGAGGCAGCATGGGAAAAACACAGTGCTGTAACAAAACTGTATTGTGACTGCTAATCATTAATAATAGAAACTTCACACCTCTGAGTTGCAGTTTTTGTTTATTTTGCATTAGTGAAAGCTCATAACCACACTGCCCTTCTAGAGTGCACTGAACGCCTTTGCAGAGGATGTGGTTCTCAAGCTGTTTGTCACCCTCACCAGGAAATGTGGTCGTCAGACTTGACCCATCATGTACAGCATTTTATAGTGATCGCAATAGTCTTTAATTTTGATGACTCACTAAATTTGAACCTGCATAAAACAATCTAACACTCCAACACTGTTTAAAGCACAGCACTCTTTGTGCCACCTTTTAGAAGGAAGTAATGTATGAGAGGGAACAGCTTCTGCTTTTTAATTGGAAAATCATCTGGAAACCTTTTCAGTCTAAACTGTGTTTAACTGCCCCAATCTTTCTCACTGTTCCTCGCCACATTCTCCTCCACACAGCAGTGACCTAGCTAACCTTGCTTCCCCATTTCCTCTCCTTCATGACCACACTACAGTTCATACAACTGCTGATGGTTATCAAGTTCCCTTTTCTGTCTGAGCTATAAATGCTTCATTTCTATAATCTTTCCTCTTACATAACTGACATTTTTTCCCTTCTCACCAGAACCAAAAATGTGAAATGTCCTCTCGCCCTGTGATGCTGTTAACAATTAATTTTCTCTTCAAACAGGCTAGAGGGTTTTGAATTGGTAAGATGCTGACAGAAGAAATGGCAATGATGGACTTGTGCAAGAATCTGTCTTTCATCTGCAGGACAGCATATTTGAGATCAAAGGCTGCCAAGTTCTTGGAGCAGATTGGTATGCTGTGGCAAGGAAAGCCTTTGCCATGAAGAGGGAAGCTGTCAAAGGTAAATGAGAGCTACTTTACCTTTAGTTGCCCACGGCTGCAGGAACAGCAACTACCATACACTAACAGAGAGGTTACAACAATAATACACTGGTCAGTGATACACAGCAGAATTAAGGAGGGGTGAGTAGGAAGTGAACAGAAAAATGAGCCAAATAAAATCTAGACATAAAATCTGTATCTTCAGGAAAGCAGATGTCAAACACTATCATTAAAATAACAGGGGAGGAACAGTGAGTGCCATGTGGTTGTATCCTTTATACCTACACATGCTGCACACCTGACTTGATAAAGAAAAACAATCAGTACGGGCTGGCAGGCACCAATACATTCTTCAGCCAGAACAGGTGAGCATCGTGCCAGCACATGAAAGCTCAGGCAGAGCCTGCATCTGACTTCTTTTACTAATTTAGGTCCAAAACACCAGTAAGAAGGCCAGAAGACAGACCATCTCCCAGCTGGAAGCCTTTCAAATTTATTTGTTGGCAAACATACTAGCACATGTTTTGGTGTGTTGAACCTTCAGTCCCACAGACTCCTGTATCTTAGGAAATATTTACAAGGAGTTGGAAACAGGTAACTAAAAAAAAAAAAAAACAACAAACCAAACCAAACAGACCAACAACAAGAAAACAACCTCACAAAAAACCAAACACAAAACAAATATGCTCTCAGGCTTCTGCACCTCCACTGAAACTTTTCTGGGCTCTGAAAACTGATGAAGGTTGGGAAAAGTTGCCTTAGCAATTAAAAATGCTATGTGAAGCAAACACTTGTAAATAAATAGTCTTACAGTTTTTTCACTTCCCACGCTAAAAGCTGAACTCTTGCTGAACCACTACATGAGTAAAGCAAACTGGGCATGCTGGGCAACAGTGACCACCCTTTCTGCAACTGTAACACTCCTGCCAAATCAAGAACAGTGAATTTTTTGCATCATCTTAGGGAAAATAATCAAATTGGCACTTGAGATTGCATGCCCTTGTGGCACTTATTTTTCAATAAACTGCTCTTTACTCTCCAGTATTTTTCCCTTGCTCTTTTCTAGAATGCTCTTGAAAAGGCTATGGAAATCCACTGTGGCTTTACAAATAACAGTGCTGTACTTCAGCCTTCTTTGGAAACAAATGCATATTTATACCTGGAATCATTCCTAGTTAATGCTTCATGCAGGCTCTTTTATTCTGCATTATATCAAGAAAAACTGCATATGTAGAAAAAGCCTAAAGCAAGGTAGTAAAGATCCATGGAAAATCTGAAAGAGAGGTGATATGACAGAGGAGACAGAAGATCGGAGAACTGCAGAGCTTTGCTGTTTCAGACACCGAAGTTCATGGGTCATTTAGAGCTCTTATTCTTATGGCAGTTCTTTTTTAATTTTTCTGCTAATGGTTATATGAAAAGGCAGTGGTGGTGTCTAAAACTGTAGCTACAGCAACATTATATCAGCAGAAAATCAAGCAAGCAGAAAGAAGTGTATCTGATGATCCAACTGCATAGTAACACTCCTGGTTCCCTCACCCCAAAATCCACAAGTTTTCAAGTACAAAAGGTTGAGGTACCAATATGTGATTACTTTAGATTGTTAAAACCTAAGGCAATTAATAATTTTTCAAATTTTTTTTTAAGAAACACATGTTCTGACATGCCATTTAAACTGGAATTGAGCTCAGCAGTAATATATGAAAACATCACAGATTTCTGAAAGTAGCAGCAACACGAAATCTGTTTGGAATTGCTCAGTTTTATGCACAGAGTCTTTTGCATGAGCTGGCAGATATATTTAAATTTTCTATTTATACAGCAACTTACATCCATGTTTTACAAACATGAAGGAATAAACTTTGTAACTGCCTTGTGAAACACATCACAATTTTAGAACTGACAAAACTCACACAAAGAGAGATAAATGTCTTGTCTAGAGTCAAGATAGGAACAGATAGAATCTGCACTTCTAAAGTTGGATTCTTGAGTATATACCCTCTTTGCATATAAAAAGGCACTTATTTGCAGTCATAAGATTGGTCATGTCATACACGCCTTTGTATACAACCAAGTTCTTCAGACAGCAGCAAAATGAGCAAAGACTAAAAAGAAATCAGTTCAGACCAAAGCAAGTATGAAGTGAAATCAGCTTTCCCAGTTTTGGGAAAAGACAACCAAAAGAAATGATCAAGAAAAACTCTCAGAAAAATCAAATTGTCAGTTCACCTCAAAACCAAAATCTGTATTTCAGGAATTTCTCTCCGTGATGCAGAATGCAGTGGTTCAAACCCCTTTCAAAATTTCAGTTTAGAACACATGTTTTAAAATTAGGCTTGAGATATTTTCATCTCTCCTTCCTGATGCTGTCATAGTGTTCTAGATTTTCACTGACAAAGGGAGGAGAAAGCAATCTCTCTATCTCTGAAACAAGCATCAGAAGCATTTGGTTACCTCATGGCCCTTTTTTAGTGAGCATCCAGTGATATTATTACTGGAGTATATCCAGAGAGGACCCTCCAGCCTAGAGACTGGGAATTGGGACTGCTCGGCAAAATTGTAAGTGCTTCTTGTCTCCCACTGCATTGGTTAGTCTTCTGGTAGAGAGAATCACTTCCACCCCACAGACCTCAAAGTTTCATTGTCCAGCAACCTGGTGGGCAAATATTATTTGAACTTACAGCTTTGAGCTTAATTAAATTACTTCATAAACAAGTGGCTGGTTGGTGCTACACAGAGTTGTTTTTCCCTCCCTGCTTCCAACCATTGCTGGAAATAAGTTATCTCTACAGCTCCATAGCTAGCCAACTCCTTCAGACATGCTAAATGGGTATCATCAAGTACAAAAGCTGCCAGTTCTTAACAATGAAGCATAAGAAAGTCCAGAGAAGTCCTTAAAGCTGAGCTGACATAGCTGTGGGAGGTGGAAGGCAGGCAACTGGAGTTTTATGAAGAAAGGAGAAAATAGGATGAAAAAAGGGAAGGTACTGACAAATGAGGCATAACACAGGTCCTAGCTTTAGATTATGTATTTTACACTATGGCCACATGGAGCACTGCAGGGAATGGACACCTCATTAGTAGGTTCATTCTCATAATTTCTAGCACCAGGTGAAATCTCCCGAGGTGATAGACCCACTGCCCTTCATAACCTGTTTATTTTGTACATTATGTGCCACAAAATGCAAATACATGTTGGTTTAGCTGCCAGGAGCAAGTGCCTTTGTCACCTTTAAGAACATTAGTGCTTTGTTGAAATTTGGCTTTTATCTGTAAATGTTTTATGAGATCTTTGACTTCTTCCCAAATCTTAGTAGGCATTGCTTGCTGTGAAACACTAGCAAATGCCCTGCATGAGTGGTGAATGCAATGCCTGGTATCTAACACCTGCTGCAACTAACATAGATTTATAAGCCGAATTAATCACTTGCATAGTCTCAAGAATTGTCTGAGTGGTCTAGAGCCCACTTAACACTGGTGTGAAAACCCCCAGTGCTTGGCAGATGACCATTTAGGAGGTAAGGCTGTAGGGCTCTGGCTGGCATGCAAAAGGACATAAAACTGCTCTGCTTAGAAGAAAGTCTCTGGATCCAGCATTGAGGTATAAATCTGCAAATTACTACTTCAGGTGTGTGTGGTATGGTTTTCAATCCTTCACAGAAGGTCGCTCTTGGATTTGCTCACTCTAAACTGCAAAGTTAAGTGTATTTCAGTGATCATTCCTAGCTATTTCTCTGACTATTTGGCTTGTGAATTCTGCAGGAAAAAATGAACTCCTTCAAAATATTACCATGGAAAACAATAACAACAAAAAAAATTCTATTGACAGTATATTCTGTATATGTTTGTTTCTTCAACACAACTTCATGTAAATTTAATTTTTAAAGTCTGTGTAGTTCACATTCATTTAAAACAGGGCATTTCCATCACCATACCCTATTAGTAATGTGGTTGTGGTAATAACATACAATCATGTTCTACACAAATCATATTATATGGTACTAAAGTCCTACACAACTTAAATGAGTCCCTGACCTCTCGCAACATCCATAACAGGATTACTTTGCACTCATACAGCACCTTTCATCTCAGAGTGCTTCTGACACATGAGTTTTCATTACATCTACATACAGGTAAGTGTCTAAGCACACTTCAAAGGCAGGGAAACTGTGCCATGGAAAGGTTACACAACTTGGCCCAAATCCCTGGTGAACAGCTGGGAATGTGAACTCTCCCATTACTTGTTTTGAACATCCAGACAATAATACTTACCCCCAAAACAAGCTTCATAAGGCATTAATCAAAATGTTTAACCCCCTACTAAGTTTGCAAATGGCATGGGACAACAATAAGCTCACTAATTCTTTTTGATACATTATTCATGACTTGTTCTCTTTTTCTGGCAACACTTTCCTTACTTAAGGTAAAAAAAAAAAAAAAAAAACCAAAAAAAAAACCAACCTAAAAAACCCAAATACAGGAGAAAAACAGCTTGTTTTAAAGCAATTACTGTAAAATGATTTGGAATCCAAAACGTTTGGCATTTCCTTCACAGCTTGCCTGTTTGATACCAATCAGAACACCATGAGCAATGTATGGCAACTTCTCTGCAGGATCAGAGCGCCCGAATGACCTCAGGAGAAAGCAGCAGCAGGGCTTGCTCAGTTTTAGTTTCCACGGACCCACAAGCCACTGAGAAATATTATATCTGCATATGTACCACTTTTGTTGGCAGGTTAAACTGCCTCACCAACTGCTAGTGACAGCAACTGAAACTGATGATCCAAGGGCTAGCTAGAAAGTTAAACCAAGAAAAAGGACTACTACACAGGCCTTGAGACCAAAATATTGCTCTCTGCCTGGCCTTTGCCATGTGATGAGCATCAAAGGGAGTTAGCAGCCACGTTTTCTAATTATATTTAACCCTACCTAGGGTTGGTTCTGTGCTTCCAAGAAAGTTAGTGAACTAATGCATGCCTCAGCTTTCCCCCTTTATAATAACGCTGATGCGAATGCACACACACGTTATAGGTCAGGCCACCACAGCTCTGAAACTGTGTGGGTGGTGACAGATTTTTGAGCTTATAAGATAACAGTGCTATTATTTGCTGGGTGAGTTGTTTGAGGTTGTGTTGTGCTTCATCACATGGGAGCCATTTATTTATTTATTTCCAAGCAAGTGCATCCAACATTTTTCAAGGGAGGCAGAATTTTTAATGCAAACTCTGCTCTCTAACAACTGAGCTCTAAATACAATAGTAATTATTGTTAATCTCAGGGTAAAATGCTGAGAATTGAACGCTCCCAACAGCAGAATAAAAGTGAGCATCTCTCTTCTAGTGGTGTTCAGCTAAGACATATTTGTGTGGAGAAAGAACGTTTAGCCAAAATATTTGGGACTGCTTTCCTGAAGGCCTTACTCTAAGAAGAAAGCTGTGTAGTAGTTCATTTTATAAAAGCCATGTAATGCTGTAAATTGGAAATGGGTTGCAGAAGGAAATAATGAAAATAGGTTAGAAATGGTTTATCTCTCTAATATGCTAGTAATTTACCTGGTCATGCATCAGGACTACCTTTTTTAGTAGGGGGAAAAAATCGGATATTTGTCTAAGAGATTTTATGAGGTGAACAAATGAGGTTAGCTCACTGGATTGGAGTAATATAGCCTTGTCCTAAGGCATTATTGGATTAGGGTCCAAAGGTCAACAGGAGGCTCTTCACTGACTAACTACAGTGGTTCTGGAAGTGACTGCAGAGGTGCTGAGCTTATTAGTCCTTAAGTATTGCGCCAGCATTTTTTACTTCCTGTAAACTGAACACACTTGCCATAGCAAACATCTTATATGGGGCAATTGTGACAGTCTTTACCTATGTTCTCCAAGTACTCTTTAGCCTGACTGACAATTTCTCTTAAAGTAGCAAGAAATCTAAAGACAGTCCCCAGCCAAGGTTCTAGTAATTTCCTAGTGATGTTTGCTATTGACAACAACTACCAACAACCAAAAAAGCCCCTCAAAGTAACTAAGAAAAAAAAAAAAAAAGAAAGAAAAAGTTCGCTTTGTTTCTCACTTTTCAATCTCAGGTATCTAACAGTACAAGGTTTTGTTAAAAAGGCTCTGTTTTGAACACCTTGCTTCCAAATACTCTCCCCACTTGAGGAAGCAAGGTATGAATACCACACATCAAAAGGTTTATGACTTATAGCGTTTCTTACACACCTCTTCCCTGGTCAGGCAAGCCCCATTCTCTCCCTAATTTTTTTAGTTATCTCTTACTTCTGACCTATAGATCTCCTGTCTCTTTCATAGTATTGTCCAGAGCAGGTAATATTACTTCATGCAAATTTTACTTCCCTTATCATTCTTAGAAATCTTTGTTATCTGCAGCACACATTCACAGGAGGAGGTATGGCAGCCTTTTCAGAGCTATCTGTTGGCGCACCCATTCTTCAGCGTTGCTTCCATTCAGACCTGACATTAAAGTTATTACAATTTTGTATAGAAGAAAGGTGACTGGCTCAGCAAGTCAATGTATTTTCAGCCTCACAAGTCCAACAGTAACGCCCTACAAGTGTAAAAAACTAACTTCATGAATTATATACCAGAAAATAAAATCACTATCATTTTGCCTGTTAGAGGAACCCGTTCAGACCTGGAGTAATTTTGTCCCTGTTTTGGTTTCCTGATTTCTATGAGGGTAAGGCTGGTACAAAAACTATCTTTCTAGTTTCTGCTCCTGAAAGGAGATGGATGTCTAGCAGGGTAAATTTCTCCCTTTTCAATTAATCACCTTCCCAGGCTGCCATCTGAGTCAAGGGATAACCCGAGCTCTCCTGCAGGGACAATCCTATGACTTGGCTATGAAATAAAACACATTTTCTAAGACATTTTTGTTCCTAATGCTATCACAGTTGCTTAAATAAGTCTTAACATGTATCATCCACATGTTACTATGCCTCCTGTGTCACTGGTACCCAACCAAACAGAAGGCCTCTCACTTATAAAACTGCTTGCAAATTTTTGAAATTCTGGTCCAGAGCACACTGAAGCCAAGCGATGTTTTGGTAGAGGCTGACAGGGATCTTGAATCAAGCTGACCTCGTATGAAGCAAACTGTAGCCATGTAACTGTCATATTCAGTTTGCTGAGTGAACTTCCTTCAGTTTAACTTCTGCTGTATGTTATTAAGGTGGCATAGTTATTAGCATTTAAATCACCTTTTCCCTTGTCATTTCTATCTTTAGATTTCCCTGCCGCCCCCCCCCCCCCCAAGTATGATTTATAGAAGACTGACTTAGTAGGAAAGCATGTAGTTGCCAGACAAGGATGGAATTGTATTTTTTAGTCTCACGGTTTATTTAAGGGACTAGGAATCAAAATCTCATTGGCACAGCCATGATAAACATATGATTAACGCTAGCTATTTTTTCCCCACTGTAATATTTTTCCTTTCACTTTCTTCTTTACAAATGCCTGAAAGTACCCATTAATTTTCTGATATCTTTGCTCAAGGAGCATGGAAGGAAGTGCCTATTCTTCTCAGAAAACAGCTTCTTAGCAAAACTGAGTGACTTAGGACAAGGATAAAGCTATTTGAGATGCAATACCTAGTGTGGCTGCCCGGCTTAACACTTGTGAATATGTAGTAGTGTATACCATTCTGCTAAAAATGTAATGATAGGCCCTATACAGAGCAGCCTAACACAAGACCGGGGCCTGGACTGTCATAAATACCAAAACGTGAAAGCAGAGATTTCCCACACCATAGCACAGTGGCAAACGAGCACCCTGCAGAGCAGCCTCGGGCAGAGGAAGAATGGGTACCTCAAGCACCGAACATGTTCTCAGTGTAAACGCTGCCAGCGGGCATTGGGAGTACGAAGCGGGAAGGCTGCACGTCAGGGAGCTAGGCTGACAGCGGGTTCGGGTACACCGGGGTATCTTCCCGGTGCCTACGACAGGGGACAGCCATAGGTCACCAACATCGCTACAGACCTGCAGCAGGGCTGAGGCGCACAGAACAGCGGCGGAGGCAGGGGCACAGCCCGAGATTCACCTGCTCGGAGCCTCGCCGGGAAGTCGCCCCCTTGCCGGAGGGGCGCGGAGCGGCTCCCCGCTGGATGCCGCCGTCCTCCCGCCCTGCCGTGCAGTGCCGTGCCGTGCCGTGCCGTGCCGTGCCGGGGCCGGACCGCTGCGGCAATGGCAGCAGCAGCGCGGCGGGGCGGGGAGGGGAGGGGAGGGGAGGGGATGGGAGCGTGCACCGCGGCGCCCTTCGGCGGCAGCCCCGCCATCCTCCCCGCTCCCGCTGCCGCTGCCGCTGCCAGGCTGCACTGCGCTAGGGGCTGCTGCACCTGAGCGCCCGTGTCAGCGCGGGGACACACCAGCACCAGCTCCCGGCGAATGGATTATGTAATTTGAGATTATATAATCCTGAAATACGAGGGGGAAAAAAAAAAAAAAAACCAAACACCAAAACAACCCAAACCCCGCCACCCTGCCCCGTGCATCCCGCGGGGTGCGGGGCAGCCCGTGCTCCCGGGCAGGCACAGCGGCACCGGCCGCCCTCCGCCCCTCTGCCCCGCCGGCGCAGGGGCCGCAGCCCCCGCCCGCCGCGATGAGCCGGGGCAGGACGGCGGGGCACGGCTCGGCTCGGCTCGGCTCAGCTCTGCCAGGCTCGGCTCGGCTGTCCCTTCCTTCCCGGCGGCGGCCCCGGCGCTGCGGGAGGGCGGGCGGGAGAGGGTCGCTCCCGGGAGAGGCGCTGCCTTACCTGCTCCCCGAAGTCGATGGCGATGTTGGTGATGCCGAGAGGGACCAGAAACCGGATCAGGGGCCAGTAGTTAGTGAGCGCTGGAAATTTCACCATAGTCCCAGCTGCGCGGTAACCCGCGGCGCATCTGCCGGGGCAGGAGCCGGCGCGGGAGGACGGCGGGGGGAAGGATGAAAGGGCACCGGAGGAGGGTGCGTGCGTGTCCCTGTGCGTGTGTGCGGGCGGGGAGGGGGGGCAGAGATAAGGGCGAGGGATAGGAGCGGCAGAGCCCCCTAAAAATAAAGAGTCGGGGAGCGGGCGGGGGGCCGGTCCGGTCCCTCCCTGCCCGGCGCGGCGCTGGCTGGGCGGCGGGGCGCGCTGTGCTGCCGCCTCAGCAGGAGACCCGAGAGATCAAGTCCATCCCCGCCGCCCTCCTCCCACACAACAATGATCCGCCGCCGCCGCCGCTGCCGGAATAAAAAAGAGGAGGGACACCGCCGCCAGCCACTCGTGCGGGCAGCGGTGCCATCCTCGGGGAAGGCGCGGGGGCCAGGGGAAGGGCCGGGCCGGGCCCCCCCCAGCCTGACGCTCGCCGGCGGCGGGGCGACGGCCGCGGCGCCGCGCAGGGAAACACCGCCCTCCTCCTCCTCTTCCTCCTCCTCCTCCTCCTCCTCCTCCTCCTCCTTCTCCCTCCGCCGTCGCCGCGGGGACGGCGCAGGCCGCGGTGCGATGCAGTCGCAGCTGCAGGTGTCGGTGCGGTGCGGTGCGGTGCGGTGCGGTGCGGTGCGGTGCGGTGCGGCGGGGCTCGGCCGCGGGGTGCCGCTCCCCGTCTGCGCGGGCTGCCGGAGCACGTGGGTTTGACACACGCTCGGCAGCCCGGCCGGCAGCCGGGGGAAAGAGCGGCACCGAGCGGCTCCTGCTGCGCCCCCGCGGCACCTGCCCTGCACCCTACACCCCGCACCCCGCACCCTGCGCCCTGCACCCCGCACCCTGCGTCCTGCACCCCGCACCCCGCACCCTGCACCCTGCGTCCTGCCCCCTGCACCGCGGGGTCCCTCCCGGCTGCGCTCCTCTCGCACCCGCGGGCAGCGCAAGGCGTTTCCTGGCCGTGGGCTTCGGGCCTCGTGCAGGGGCACTCATGGAGCTGCGGGAAAGGTTGGGGGTCCTGAACGTGGAGTTAACAAAGATGTCTGACCCACAGCTCTTCTTCTGGTCAAACACCTGAAATGAATAAATGGTGGGCGTTTACCAGTGCATCTTCATCTTTCAAGGTCTCTGCAAGCTCTGGGCAAGAGAATGTGCTTGAGGCCCGAGGGAGCTTGCATGAGGGTCCTCACTGGCTGGGGCACTGGCTGCTTTCGGAACCAGGGCCTTTGGCAAACCTTGCTCTGCCCTTACAGCCACACATATGGTGGGGAAAAGATGAAAAAGCAAACCCCTTCTGAAGCGCCTTGCAGAAGTTTCTTAGCATTTACAAACTTTTAGGGGGGTTTCAAGGTTTAGTTGTGATTGAGTTTCTCTGGGGCATTTAGGTTTTTGTTGTTACCTTCACCTTGCCCGCTTCAAGGAGAGTCGGCAAATATTTTGGGAAGGTGGGAACCCTGTGAGGAATCAGATATCTATATCTGACCCTCACAGGAGCAGTGGCCAGCAGAGGAGTGCTGCAAAGCTTCCCTCTCCCAGAGACTCCTGCACTAGAATGTTCTTGTGACCAAGCACCATTCCACATATTTGGACAGTCAACAGAAGATGAGCTCTGAAAATCCCTAGGAGGCAGATGACAGGCTGTGGGGTGGGGCTGGAGTGGAAGAGCCCGTGACTGCTGAGATAACTTTACAAAGTCGGCCCCAGTTGGTGCTGGACATTTTTTCCCTCCTACAGCTGGAGTTTGTCTCACCTAGATGCCCTTGAGCTGGTACAGCCATCGTTGTGAGCACAGAGGAGCAAACCCAAACACTTAACAAGAGAGCAAGCCTACCTTCATCCCATAGATCACTTAAAATGCCACAGGCATGATGTCCTGGAGCAGAGCAGGGCAAAGCAGGAGAGGACAATAAACCAAGAAGAGCGAATCAGAAGCTGTTTGTGATTGCCTAAGCATATCTTTGGATTAACAGCATCAAATCTTCATCATCCTAAGGGAGAACTAATCATGTCCAGATGGACCAGTAGTTGGTCCATGAGACAGCTTCAAACCATGTCTGCTATGGGGAACATGCAAGCTCCAGCCAACTGCACTAAAGTTGGACCGAAGTAGAAACTCTTGTAGTTGCAGGGGCCTTACGCCAGCTGCCTTGTTGTACTTGTTTGCTTGTGCTGAGCTGAATTACCTGCCAAGTTAGGCATAGCCTGTGTGGATTCCTAGGTGTAAGCTGCAGATCTGCGTAGTAGGTCCTTTTCTTTGAACCAAGTCTTGTGACTTTTGAAGTCAAGGCTGGATATATTTTGAAGCATTAATTCTGTATTAGATTCTGTCTTCCTGAGAATATGTTTGGTTTTAGATAACTGTATTACCAGTAACTAATTTCTTCCTGTTAGAACTAGATTTTATTGAGAGTGAGGTCATTCCTCCTTGCCATGGGTCTGAGCACACCTGGCAGATGAAATTATGGAAGAATATTTTTTACAACTCCATATTTTTTAATATTTTCTTGGCAAAGTGTTCCTATTTGGTTAGAGTTTAGAGGGATTCTTTTTTTAAGGGAAAGAAACCTGAAGTGCTGTTCTTGAGTCAGAGAAAAGTAAAAGGGACTCCCCAAAGCCACTTGTAAATATATGATTTTAATTTGCCCTTTGAAAATTCCGGATGAGCTGATGTTTGAGGACTACCTCCTCTCATTCATGGCAAAAACAAGCCACTCCAAAATTAAAGCTTCCTGGTTCAAAATGTTTGAATACTGTGTGTCTCACAGTGCTAACCATAAAGCATACGTAGTGATTATTTGTCTAAAAATTATGTTTGGTCCTGGAAATATTGAGACACACAAGTAGTTTAATGGAGTATAAGAGAAGCATATCCATCTAGGGGTTTGTTATGTGTTCATAAGGTAATTCATACTTCTTAACTCCAGCAGATATTGAATCATGTCCCTTACATCTATAATTAATTTCCATCTGATTGGTCACTTGAGAGCTCTGGTTAACTTTTTATCTTCCTGCAGCCCAAAGCAATTTTAAGAGTAGCTTTACATTTTACTTCCTAACATGTACTGGAATGTCCTGGACAAATGCTAACCTACTTGATGCTTTCTTGAGTTCCATATATTAAAATCATTAAGTTTATTTAATAAACTGTTAGACAATGTTTTAGGTTTGTCTGTCTGCGTCCCATTCAAGTCTTCTCTTTGTGGCATGGCTGTAGTCCTTGTGTTCTTCTCTTTCAGACCAGGCCATATTTGCTCCTTGAATTCATTACAGAAACAAAATTGTGTTTGGAACCAAAGAACAGGAATGTATTTGCACATCTTGAAGTCAGTAGTTTGTTCAGCTGATGAGCTGAAGAAATAGGTCATTTTAGCTGTATTGAGCAAAAAAACAGTGATTACTGATCCTTTCCTTTCTAGCATATTTTCTGTTACACTACATTTCTTACTCATATACCAAACACTGTCTGTTTGTTTAATTGAATAAAAAAGACACAGAGAGGACAGCCGGAAATAATTAGCTATAATCTCTCTGCTTTTTGTAGAAGAATTATCTGGTCCAGGAGTACCTTGAACGGAGCCATCTCACTGGAGAAGTCCGTATGAGTAGAGTACAGCGCTGTAATGTGCTACACTGTATAACTGATGAAATGTATCAGAAAACTCCCATGTGCCTGGTAAAGAAATGTGTTTGTAATTGCTACCTAAGCAACAAGGTCAAAGTCTGAAGGTTGTCCCCAGCAGGAGATCAAATCAGGGCAGTGCATATTACTTTTACTTACACAGTCAGAAATCCAACATGCAGATCAGCACACAAGCTTTACCGTTTTAGAGTCACAGTCCTTTCCTGAGCTTAAAGAAGGCCTCTCACCACAACTACATGATGGGAATGCTGAGAGGACCCTGCAGTGGTATTGCCTTGGATCAGAAAGGTGCCTCTTTTTGACTTGTTGAGGCTCCTGCTAATTACTTGCTAAAGAAAATGGGTCTTGGGTTTGTTTTCTTAAATCACTGTACTTGGGCTTTCCATCCCTACTTGGCCATTTAGCTGTCACCCCTGCTTTTTGGAGGTACTGGGTTTCTTCCAAACCTTTTCTTCTACATAGGAATCTTTTTTCTTATAGTCTAGTGATTGAGAATCATGCATAGTAAAAAATTCGAACTAGCAGATAACAAAATTTGTGAGCCAGTTGTGCCATAAGAGGACAGATGAACTGGATTTTCCAGGCTAAATAATGGTCAGTGATTCTGGTCTCTGAATAGCCTTGGGCTGGGAGAGAGCAAATGATGACTGTCTTTTCCTATTTGTAAAGTGGAAGGACATCTCCACAGTCATGTTCTGCTTCTGTCTTGAGTTATTCCTCCCATAGCAACAGCTGCCTCTTGCAGACTTAACTTTTAAGTTGGAACTGAGTCTGATGCATATTTCCAGCATTTACACAACAGTAATTAAAACAATAAGATTATAACTTAAAAATGTTGTCAAGCTATGACTGAATGTTACTGAAAGAATGCTCAGAATGTGGGACTTGTGCACAAAGTGGAAAAATACTCTTTCCTATTTAGTGTTGAGGAATAAAAATAAAAATGTCTTCTACGCAATAATTTTTTAGGGGACTGACCAGCCACAAAGCTCAGTTTTAAGGAGTCTTCACAACCCAACAACTGAAGATCCCCTTCTTCCCATGGGACCCGAGTTCTGCAGAAAGCCAGTTTCCATGAAAAATGGATGGTCAGCCTTTTCTTTTCCTGCAAAAAAAGAGGGCGAAGAAGATCTGGAAGCACAACACTTTCTCTTACCACGTGTAAACTGAGTCTGAAACACCACAATCACTGTGAGTTGTGCAGAAAGTGTTCATTCTCAGTGGGTTAGTGGAACTCTCTTTGTCTCACCCCTCATGAATCAGCCTTAGGATCAAGGGGCAGTATGTTCTTGTGCTGTGTGCCTGGCCATGACTTCTAGGCTCTTGCAGTTCGTGACTGGAAAGACTACAGAAATGCTGCAGGAAAATTCTGAATATTTATATAACATTTTATTCTGTGAAGGGGTAGAGCTGAACTGAAAGATCAGAAAACAGCCAAAAGAGTTGGGTTGTCAGTCAGACAAGTGTCTGATTAGCACAGTTTTGATTTAGCTGCAGCTCTGTGAAGAATAAAACTGGTCTTTACAAACTATGTCCCCTCCCTAAGCCCAGTCTGCTCTGGATGCAGCTGGCTTGTCAAGTTAGATGATAAAGATGGTGCCCCTGCAGTAAACTCATTTCTTCCTTTTTTGGCTGGCACCAGTGTACTGGCAGCTTCAGGCAAAATTGTTTCCCAGATGATGAAGCAGAAGCATCCTATTAATGCTTAATAGACCAAGATAATAATAATGCTGGATTTCGGTGGCACAAAGAGACCTGGGTTGCTTAGAAGCACCTGACTTGTTTTTCAGGTGAAAATCAAAATGCTGTCTCTGGTCTCCCACAGCAGGGAACTTGTCCAGAACATGCCTTCTGCCACAGGACACCCAGGAGCATTAGTTCTGTATTCCCCATCTTCACAATGGTGTCTGCTCCATGGCTCACTCAGTCTCACGGCCTGGGCTCATGCCAGCTGTATGCATGACTTGTGGTGCTGGCCTTAATAGTGTTATTTGTTTTTTGGGCTTGTGTTCCAAGTCCAAACTGTATCTTCTTCTGAGGCAACCTGGCCATTTAACTAAAACTTATAGGAGGCGGTGGTGAATTTGCATTTTAAACTCTTGTATTCTATGTTCTTTTGTGATGAGCTCAGTAGTTTGATTAATTGTTGAGAATATGTTTAAATGTTTCAGAAATAAGCATTTATAAGCTTACAATACTTCACCCTCTCCAGTTTTATGTAGAAGGGGCTCAGTCCATCCTAAATATGTCTTGCCAAATATGTCACAGCAAACTACAAAAGTAGCCTCTGTACAGAACCTATAGCAAACTAATGAGTAATCAATGTATTTGTGAAAATATTGTAATATGCAGCATTATTTATTAGTGCTTTTATGCCTGAAAATGCTATAGTATATGCATATCTAGATCCAGTATTTCTCAAGTATAAATTTCAGCAGAAGATCTCTCAGTGATGAATTTTGTATTTACCAAATGCAAAAGGACAAGGGGTAAGAGTTTTAAACTAAAATGGGGTCAGTTTGGATTAGATATAAAGAAGAAATTTTTTTACAGTGAGGATGATGAAACACTGGAGCAGGTTGCTCAGACAGGTGGTAGGTGCCCCACCCTCCCTCTGGGAACACTCCTGGTCAGGCTGGATGGGACTGAACAACCTAATCTAGTTGGAGATGTCCAATCTTGGGGCTGGACTAAGTGGTCTTTAAAGGTCTCTTGCAACCCACACTATTCTGTGATTCTATGAATCTCTGATTTAAAGACAAGTTTGAGATTTAAATAACATTCTAGTACTTTCTATCACTCACTTTCAAGTCTGCTGTTGAGGGCACCTGTAAGCCTACTAAAGTAGTGTAGAAATCTTTTATTTCATGAAGGAGGATGAATAACATAACTATTGGCATTTTTCTTTTCTCCCAAATATTTTTCTGTCATTTTTTTTCTAGTTTCAAACCAGTATTATTAAGAGGCAGAAGAAACTAGGTACAGTCCTGGTTGTCGTTTCCATATGGACATGAAATATCTTAGGCGGGATTCTCTCAAAATCCCCCTGTCTTCCCTTCTGGATATTTCACTAACAGGATTTCCATTCTTCCTGGGGCATGCAGAACTAAATGGTTTGAGTTACATTATCAAACTTTTCCATTGTTTTCTTACTTCTTTGGGTGCAGTGCGATGAGTTTGCTAATCCCCTCAGACTCCATATTTATACTTTTTGTCTAAACCAGTTGTGACATAGTCTTTTCTGCCTATGAGAATTCAGATTAACATGTTATTATCTTAAATTGCAAAAAAGATCTGTCATATACAACAGATTAAACCAGAACTGATTTACTCAGTTACTAGTGAAAGTAAAAAACGTGTGCTGAATGGATTTCTTACTAAAACTGTCTAATGAGAGTGTGGCCTTAGTCAATCATGAACTACAAGGAATTTGGTGTAGACAAGCTCCAGACACACCAATATATTCAGCAGTTGATCACAACATTTTCATTTCCTTTCTAGAAAAATAGTCTTCTGGAAATAAATAAATACTTTGAGAAGAACTGCATTGAACCTGGGGCAGTCTTGACCAAAGATTGATTCAATGAGTAAAATCCCATAACAATAATCAGTCTCCCTTGCATCTAAAACACGTTGGAGCCATTGTTTAAAGTACCAAAATAAGACATTAACTCTGTGAGTTAGAGCTCCTCCCATTAGAATTAACAAGTTTGGGCTGCCAAGGCCTAGTCTGGAAGAGTGTGGTTCAAGTTTCCATAGCCCTGAGAAAGAACGAGAGGGAGACCTGTTGTCCCACATTGGTCATTCTGTGCTCTTTCTAACATCTTAGCATCTTTTAGCAGACTGGACGGGGCTGTAATCTGTGAAACACAGATTTTTCTCCATCCGCCATCCAGCAGCCATGCTATGGATCGATGGGAAAAGAAAGCAAGAGGAGCTAATAGAGAAATCACATACAACAGGGTGGGCTTTATATGTTTGGGAAACCTTTGTTGTTATGGAAAGGAGCAGGGAGTGCTCCTCTCTTGGAGCTTGGCAGCTGGCCATGTGCATCCCACCCTGTGATGCCAAAGATCTGCACAGAGAGCAGTTGCTGTGCTCTGGGTGCAGGAGAATGAGGATCTGCTGGAAGTGGTGGTGGGAGAGCACAAGGGAGTTGAAGCAAGCCTTACACTTCGAGCATGTTGGGCGGGTGGCAATAACAACAATAACCACATCTTCTGCCTTTGTGGGTGGAGTTCAGTGGTGAAACCAGCCTGTGCTGTGCTTTGTTGCTTCTGCTGTGAATTTATGGCATGACACCATGGTAAATAATTGATTTTTCCCAAAGGGTCTTTACTGAATGTAATGGCATTGCCTCTCATAGTCGAGGAAGAGAACCTGAGTGGGTGATGAGGCTAAAGGCCTGAAACCTGGCAGGGCAGGGGAGCTGCACCATGTCAGGGGGATGTAGGGGAAGACAGTAATTTGTGGGCATCTGTCCAAGAATATGTGAAAGCATCTGCAGAGGGTCAGGATTGCTTTGGTGGTGGGTAATGCCTCGATACCTTGCTATTTAAGATCAGCCCTGCTGAGAAGAACAGATATAAATTTGCTGAAGTCTGCAGTTTAAAATATTAGAGTTTTGGTGATGGTGGGAAGGTTTTTTTCCTTGTTTGTTAAAGGACAGGAAGAGAATCCATGTAAAAGGCTACCTGTTTTGAAACACAGATGCTGTGAAGATGGTATCTGCCCTCAGTCTCTTGATGAAAGAGCTGTCTGGCACTGAAGCTGTTGCTGTAACAAACAGCCAGCAGTGAATGCAGTTAACAAGGATGGCTGTTGATCCATACAGGTAACAGATGTCCCAGGCACCACAGTTTAGTGCCTGAATCATATGGAGGCTTCTCTTTGCAGATGGATTAGACACTGCAATCCTCGAAACCAAATATCAGTCAAAGGCAACAGTTTTATTTCCCATTCACCTGACATCCAGTGAGCCTGATCTTCATCAGCATGGTCTCACCAGAAAAAGGAATCCCTTTCTAGCTACTCACTGTGGACAGTGGCAGACTAGGTCAGGACTTTTGCCAGTGTATTCTGAAGAATATCAGTCTCATCTGCTGTTAATTTTCCAGGCTGTTCCATGTTTGTGTGTTCCCAGTAAAGTCTGGTTTTCATTCTAGCAAGAAGCTATTTGTCATTTTTGAACACTCAGACAATAAAATTGGGTTTATCAGGTACTCTTCTGATTCCCAAATGCCTAACTGCTAATCCTTGGAAAATCTGGAAGATTTTCTGAGACTTTTTCTCCTCTGGCAAAAAGTAGTTCAAGGTGGTTCAGTAGGATAAAGAATGTCAGGCAAGGACAAATAGATGGACTGGCAAACAACACACTATCAGACTGTCTCGTGCTTAGGAAACAATTCATCATGCTAAATATGACTTGTAACAACTGTGCCTTAAGCCTGAACATTTTATTGGCCATAAAACGGAAAAGAAAAAAAGAAAAAAAAAAAAAGTGGTTTTTTATTCCCCCATTTTTAACAAACATTTTATGTCTGATTACTAACTTTTGCAAAATCTATGGAAAAATTCAAGTTAGATTTTTACAAAGGTATGGTGGATCCCTATGAGCTTTTAGTGCAGATAAAAGGCATATAAACCTGCTCCACCCCACCCCACCCCCCGAACATTTTTTAGCAGACATGAAGCCCTGGGAATACAAAGTTAGAATCAGTGCTATTTGCCTAAAGATTAATCTCCCTGTTAAGTTTAAGTATTCTTTGATTCACAGCATGTGAACTGCCTAAACAATATCTTTTAATTCAGGGCTTTGGTAGTGGAAGGTATTATGAGTACCGTGAGGAAATTTTCCACCCCGGGTTCCTGCCATTTGATCTTCCAGCTCTGAGCTGAGCTCCTGGGGGTTCAGATTTCCTTTGGATAAAGTGATGAGGTTCTAGTATTTGCACTGAGCTGAAATTGCTTGCATAGTGCCCAGTCTTTAACGTTGTAGAGTGTTGTACTTACATATTTTGACAAATTAAGTTGAATATTAATTATTTATATAACTTCAGAATGTAAACTGATTCATTTTTGCAAAAATAATTGCTTTTGTAGTGTGAGGGCAAACACATCATTGTGCTGCCTGCAAGTCTGTGACAAATTAAGACCTGTCACCAAAAAGCCAGCAATTGCTGCTTGTTCCCACTGGGGGGTATCTTAGTTTTTATACTTACAAATTTTAGAATGGAAAAAAAATAACTCTTTTAATCTTATTTTATCATGCAATGCATGCGACATTTCAATTATTCTTCTAATAGTCATAGTGCTACAGTCATCTCTGTGTGTGAGAATTCACACCAGTGGAGGAGAGGAATGCAGTGCTGTGGGATATGGTTATATGCAACATTAAATCTGGGGCTGATTTCTTGCTAACAGTGGTCAGCTTCCCAAAATCTGCTTTCAGGTTCTGGCTGATGCTATTGTTCTGTGGAGGCTAGTTTAGCTATTGTGAGGAAAATCCATAATTATGACGTTTCAGTATTTGTGTGTGTATATGTAATTTTCAGACAGACTTGCTGCTTGATTGTAGATTTGACTATAACTTTTATTATTTAGGTTTTTTTTATTATTGCCCCTGAACCCTCTACATACAGAACACACTATCACTGAGGTAAATGGAGATACAGGTGTGCCAGTGCCCAAAGGAGACAGAGTTGATACATATCTCTTAGTTTTTTGCTTCTTACAGTCCCCCTTACCACACTAACTAGTTTGCTCTTCAGAAATGGATCTTTATTTTGTTATTCTATCAAGCAGCACTTTTATAAAAAGTAAGGTGTTTAATATTTCCTTTTCAACAGCAAAGCAATTAAGCTGATAACCAATTCTTTATTAACTGACTGCAAATTCTGTGTTTTGTTTTGAGTTCAGAAATATTTACTAACATATACCAAACCACTCCATCTGATTCCCACTTCTTCCATGTGTGGATACAGAACTGGTTAGGTTGTTCAGAGGTGCCAGATTTCATGAAAGAATCTTTATTAATGCTCCATATGACACCTGACTAAACTTTTTTGTATATTTTTCAATAGTGTTACAATCTGCATAAGTGTTGCAGAAAGATCTTTAGATTCAAATATTCTCCTGAGCAAAATTGAAACTCACACAAGTTATCCATTGATACCAAAAACTGGTTTTTATTAATTGCTAAGAAATGCAGAGAGAAGAAACAAGAAAAGGTTGGAAAAAGATAATATTAGTTTTCAAAGCAGAGAAAAGTTACTACCAAAAACTACCTTTTTGCTGAGATGGTGTGGGCAGGGAAGAGAAGCAGTTTCTGCCTTTTTTTTCCCTTGGTCTCTGCCGCTTTTCCAATGTTATCTCTTTTAGCTGTGAGGGGTCTTAGCTGCCTTATTTCTTTGCAATGCAGCCATGGTGTGGGTTTTGTTGCTCACAAAGAGCTGTGTTTGCCGATCATGCAGGGTCCTGATCTAGCAGCACTTTTTGGCCCTCAAAACTATGGTAAGGGTAGAAGGATAAGATATAACTTGTGCATGTTGCCAGGCTGGCAGAGTTTCCAGTGGCAGGTAAGCAGCATGCGGTGATGAAGAAAAGGTAAGGAGGTGAGGGGGAAGGTAGGGAGAGATTTTTGGTTACAGTAACCAGTTCTCTCTCTCTTTGCTCACCCCTAATTTTCCAAAGTTTTTTTTTTTTTTTCCCAAGTTTTTATAGTGTTTAGAGGAGGTTTGTATGGGATTTTTTGGCATGTAGCCCTATTCAGATGTTTTGAAGAGATAACAGTTGCAGGGTCTTCTGGCAAAACTCCAGCAGGAAGCTCTTGTGAGAACTTCTGACAGAAAACTGACAGAGAATTTTTGATAGGAAGTTTTGACAGGGAGAAAAAATGGCAAAATATTATTTATGGCATTTCTATATTATCTGTGTGTCACAAATAGATCTGACACATCTAGTCCTATCAAAATTCATTGAACAAATCTTGATATTTCTTTCTAACATTTCATTATCCCTCATGGACATCTGGACATCTCTGGAATGCAGACAGAAACACACAAATCATAGAATATTTTATTTTTATTTGTACATATGTATTGAATTGAATTCCTTTGGGTACTTCTGGTATTTAAACAATAACACAAATAAACTGTGGTTTCTGTTTAATTTTTAAATTACAAAATATAAATTAAGGTGTTTTCAAGTTTGCCCCTAAGGGATGCTTTTGCTTTGTCAACAGTAAGGTTGCATTCTGCTGTGATCAGCAGTTACCTTGACTGTGTCAATGCTTTTACAGCATAGCCAGATACAATGTATCTTAAAATGAACTTCTCTTGTCATTATCAAATTTGTCTCATGTCTAGAATAAACTTCATTTGTTGAAGGGTAAATACAGTTTTAGTTCAGTTTGCTAATGTAGCATATGGGAAATTCTGTGATAGCTACTTCTTGGTAGTAATCTTCCAGTTTTGCTTGCAGTCCTGGTTATGACTTGAGGCTTGACCTCTTGTGGCTGTCTGGAGCAGAGATGGTAATCTTCCCAGGATATGGGTGAAAACAAGAGGTTTGGTCTCTCTAGTCCTTGAAATTGTTTGTTCATGCAGGAAACACCATGGGCTGTTAAAACTGCTATTGAGGACATTTGACCTGGAATTGTCCTTCAAATGCTGAAGCTGTTCCAAACTTTTATTCAGTCTAATTTTTTTCTGGCAAAATGTCAGAAAGCACTGCAATTTTAGGCTACTTTTTGAGTAAAACTGGCAATACCTTTTGTTTAAAGGTAGTGGAGTCTAGGGGATAAAATACAGAGGTGTTCCCCCAAGGGGGTTTCTCTCCAGTTTCTGAAAGTGGAGGTTCTTCTTTGCAGTCGCAAAAGCGGCCCCCAAAACTTTTGAGTCAGTGGAAATTTGTTCCAAGTGAGGTCTGTAAATGTTTTGTACTGTACAGAAAGGGTCCACCAGTTCTGTTACCCACCATTTCCCAGGGCAAGTCTGTCTTCCTTCCAGAGCAAACAGATAGGGGGTTTGGGGAAGAACGTACAATACCCATCTAGGGTTTAATGCAGATATGAGCAATACAAACTCAGATCCACAGCAAAGTGACTGAAGCAGCTGCATTCAGGATAGGTGGGTGAATACAACTGTGTACTGAATACAATTGCTGGTTTTATTTCAGCCCAAGGCCATCTTGAGTGCAAGGAACTTCAGCCAGTTGATCATTGTGTTCATCCACTAGCTGCACTTCATGCAGGAGCATTTTAGGTTTCTTATTTGACTTGGGAGGAGATTAGGCTGCCTGCTTCCAGCATCTGATTCTAGTTTGGCAGATCCCTCGTTGCAAGGTGGCATCTACCAAGAGTAACTTCTTTATTTCACATTTCAGAATAAGTGAAAATACTGAATTTTCCAGGTGCACTGTGAAATGTAAATATTACAGTGATGTGACAGCAATGGACAGCCTGCATTGGCCCTCAGTCTGGGGAGGCAAACCTCCAGGACGGATCCCAGCACAAGTCTCTCTCCTTGATACCATTTTATCAAAGATAAATAAGTTGAGATTTGCTAGCTAATGAACATGCTTTGTGACTATTAATTAATTGAATAGTGATTTAAATGTGATGCTCATTTTTAATCTTTCACAAATCACTATTAATCCATCCTGTTTACACTTCCATGCTCTAAGCAGGAACAACCCTTATAAATCAATACACCCATTTTACCATGAAAAGAAGCAAGGATTTGCTGCCTGTGTGCTTTGTGCATAGGGATACCACTGCTGGGATCCCATGAGTCTGCATCAGAGGGAGTCTGGGAGCTAAAGGAGCCCCGCAGCTAAGCAGATTAACAGTGATTTCTTCAGTCTGGCAGCAGGTGCATGTAACTGATTCTGTGCTTTGCAAGATACTTCATCAAATAAATGCACTGTCAAAGTTAATTAGTTACATTTTTATTTTGCAATTTGCCTGCATGATGACATCCTGCTGGTACTGAAAAGTGCTCCAAAAAATAATTTGTGCTCTAGCTGGTGGATTTTATGAAAATACGAAAGAGAATATGAAGGCTATATGATTGATTTACTTTATTGGTTGGTGCTGACAATATAAATGTTATTTGAACCTTTTGGAAATTTTGACCAAGCTGGCAACTTTCAGGAGTCTGTTAGCTGTCTTCACGTGATAATGTTTCCTGCTCTTGCAGTGAAGACATGGAGGCATAGAAACCTCTGAACTGTGATCATTACAAGAATGACCGTCATTTCATATATTGCTTGTGATGCTCTGTTCTTCAGAGGGCTTATCATTAATTCTGTGAAATTATATAAAAAATGTTGGGTTGAAGCAATGTCAGTGAATGAAGTTAAGGTGCTCATCCCTCTGGTAGATACCATTTCTATCAAAAAATCCACACTAAGCATTTATTTCATAGCTGTCAAACTGCTTGGCATGGGGTTCAATAGAAACATCTGCATATTCACAACACTTTGGGCCATCTCTCTAGAGGTGGGGATCCCATCAGCTCAAGGAATGAAATAGATAGATAGATAGATAGATAGATAGATAGATAGATAGATAGATAGATAGATAGATAGATAGATAATGTCTAGAGGAAAATTCTCACCAATGAAATATGGTGATTTTTGATTTTTTGCCCCAACTACTATAGACAGCATTCATTGAAACACTTAACAATGTAAATAGGTGGCAGTAATTACAAAAACAATTATAGCATTATAAGGATTGCACTGAATGTTGTTTATCTTTCAGCAAAATAAAAAAAAACATGAAGAAAGGCCTTCTTTTTAGATAGAGGATGTAGTACAAACTGACTGAGAGGGTAATTGCTTCATTTTCTTTAGAAGTCTGAAAAGTAGCTTTTACTAATAATTGGCAGCAGCTGAATTGTTGGAGAACTGTGTTGTTCTTTTATCTGCAGCTAAAGTCAGATGTGCCATTTTACAGTTGCAAAATCCATAGTTTATGCATGCTGCCAACAAAGGCTCTGACACTGCAAGCCCAAGAGGCTATTCCTTGACAAAATAACATCACATTGATGCAGGTAATGTCAAATGATAGTAGCTTTTATGGTGTTTAGTAGTCTTGTATGTTTTAGTTTCTTTTCCTTTATTCTGGTGGCTGGAAACACCTAAGCTAACAAATGCCTTACTAACAGAACAAGAGGGCTCGTTGAAAGTTGGGTCCTGAGTTCTCTCAGGATTATTTAAATATTCTAGGCAGGAAACTTCAATATCATTGAGGTGAGGTTTTTTTGAAACAGCACTGTTCTGGGAGACTTCTCTGCCAAAGTATCTCATGGATTACTGGCACTCACATTCAAAAGAAATTGGGATGAAAATCCAGTCAATATCGTAGATCAATTTCCATTCTCCGAACTGAGAGGCATGTCTTCAGATGAAAATTGTTCTACTCCTTCTTCTCAGACAGTGGAGGGAGGTAAGCAGTTCAGATGGGGGCTGAATCACCTTTTTTGAGGTTCATGCTTCACTGATTATTTTCTAGAGATAAGGAAGTCTTGCAGTGTTAATCATCAAGGGTGCAGTCACACCTTTCTGTTTGTTGTGGGGCATTACACTTACATTGAAAATCTGGATATTCTTTTTACTTCTATTCTTAATCAGCAACTTCTTACTGTACAATGGAAAAAAAAATAGGGGTGGGGTGGGGAGGGATGAGTAAGGTGCTGAATGCCTAGAAGTTCCATAAGGGAAATAAACTGGGCTCTATGGTGAATCTCAGCAGCTTTTTGCTTCTTCTGGGAAGCATACTGAGTCAAGTGGACAGCTTTCCACGGTTTTGTTTTTTAATGGGGTGGCCACATCCTCCCCATTTACCACCCACCGCCTTCATCCCTTGCAAAACTACTGTGACAGGGTAACCCACAATTACCAGAAGCAAAGACCCATCATTACATTTCCATCAGACTGTGCAAATACTCATTTTAAAACAGGAAGCCCTGGCGTTGTTGCCTAACTACATTCCTTAGGAAGGAAATAAACAGGCAGGGGTTAAAATCTAGGTGACTGATGATACCATCTTGACAAGCTTGGTTTCTATGCCAGTAAATTTCAAAATGTGGTATGACTGTATCGTCCTGCATTTCCTGAAACAGTGAGGTAACTCTCATGAAGATCAACAGTAGGAACTAATGGGGCTCTACCAAAACAAGCTGCAAATTTTATTTTGTAGTTCCATTATTCAAAACAAAAAGAAAAGCATTTATATGTCAATTTCATTGGTTATGATTGCTCTCTACTTGTGCCATTGATGTCCAGCACTAAAATACTGAGTCAATAGCTTCCAATTAAAGTGAATGTTTTCTCAGTGGAGTGTTTATTTCTTCACTAAATTTTTTTTCTTTAAAGTCTTCCTTTACAGGTCTGTAACTCATCAGCATATGGCTATAATTAGCATTTAGTTAGTTGGAATTGATGGGTGGCTTCAATCAAGCTTCAAGAATCTTTGATCTTTTGACTAGAGACAGAATTGGGATTGATATGTGGCTATTACAAGATGCATACGTTTGTAGAAATCTTATGGTGGATTAAACATGCAAGAACAAAACATGCATATTTCACTTTCTGTCCCACAGTGTCTAGAAACAGGAACTCCCAAAGACACTGACCTTCAAGTATTGGAGTGTTTAATATGAAAAAACCCAAAACATATGTTTTAAATTTATTATTTTCTAGTGGAGCAATTGATTTCTTTTTTCTTGTTGTACATTCCATAGGGGTAATTTTTAATTAAAAATACTTAGTAATGCTATCCATCCTATCAAGTCTGTGTGATACTCAGCTACTGTAGTGGCTGTGGATGCATGTGCTATGCCAAATTGCTCCCTACCTTGCAACAGTAATGAAAGGAGAATTACATAAGGTAACTAACCAGGGGACCAGGTGGGTCAGAATAGTCTTTCCTGACCTTGGCACCTGATAAGGGTGTTTTTAAAATTATAATCATGGGTCTAAACTTACTATTGGCCTAAGCATATATATTCTCTGAACACCAGTGAAACTGAATTATTTTTTTTTTCAGTGATAAATTTTCTCCAAGACTAAAAAACAGCAAGGAAAGCAATCCAGACCAGAATAATAGAAAGGTTGGGTCATCTGGCAAAGTTCTGTGATCAGTAGGTACAATATTATTTTCCTTGGGGGTGTGGGTGTGGAAGGTGGGTAAACTACTTTGTTTTTCTGTTGTGATAAATTTTCGGGAAGATCTGGGCTACTGGACCTTCTTTTTTTTCACAGTCACTTTTGGGATTTATGGTAAATTTAGCAATCGGGAAGTAGAGTCATCCTTCCTGACTTATGATGATGAAGTGCAAATATCAGCTCTTTATTCTCCTGAAGGTCATAGGACTTGAGAATTGCTATGGATGTTGGCTTCTCAGACCAAAGAGAACAAACAAAGTATTTTCCACCGAGAGGCCACTGGGTTCACAAGATAGTTAAGCTCAATAGAATAAACACTGCTGCAGTCATGTCATGTCTCTTTGCACAACTGTATGCCTCACATGTCTCTTAATACTTTGAACGAGGATAGATTTTATCAGCTTTGAGTAGCATGACGATAGTTGATTTTCTCCTACTCTTAGAGCCATTGCAATGATTTAGTCCTTATGTTCTGGTTAATTTTTTCAGTTCAAACAAAGTTTCTAACTTGAAGAAAAATGGAGGAAGCCTGAAACAATTATTTGGTATCCACACAGTGTATGAGAAGCACAGTCAACACTGGTATACCAGTATGAAACAGCCATCAAGAAGTCTTCATATATGACTACTTCAGTAGCTTCTGATGTTTGGAATACGAAATAAAGGCAGCATATCTGATAAGATCATCTAGATAAATGTGGAGTTCTTAGTGGTTACTAGCAGGCAGTCTACTTCAGCTGAAAACCTGTGACCTCTTTGACAGCCAAACCTCTTCTAGAGGGATCAAATGTACAGCTCTCTTTAGTGGAGGCAGCAAAGTTCAGTGGTAACTTGATCACTGTGTAAATGTCTGGCATTTCCTTCTATTCAAGGAAAATTGCATGGTACACATTTACTCTCGAGACAATCCATCAAGAGGCCTGCATAAGCCAAGAGTGTGTGTTCATGTCAAATATTTCACCCACGATTCTTATTTTTTTCATTCTGAAGCTTGTCTAAGAGTAGCACAAAGTGGATATGTGTGGGTGTGTAGGGGAGAGGAAAGTCTTTGCTAGATGAGAGCCACACATCTGGTATTCTCCCTCCATAGTCATCAACTGGCCAAGTAAATATCCTGTGTGGGATCCTTCAGAGAAAAACTCAAAGATCTCTTCCTTTTCTCTTTATCATGGTTTCCCTATAATTGTTGCTTTGTGTGGTTTTGATATAAGAGAAAAAGGAGACAGTGTTTTGTTTTCAGAGTGCCTTTCAGGTGCCACTTTGAGCTCTCCTGATATAACTATTTTTATGTCACACAGGGTGATTATTTGTTGAAATTCTAGCCAGTAGTAACTGAGAAGATAGGAGTTTTACAAGAAAGGTTGCTGTTAACTTTGAAGGAATTTACAACAGTCTGAACCTTCAGTATGTTTTGCATGGCCATCTCAGCAATGTCTCTCACTTTCTGGCTGCCTGAGAGTATCTATAGAGTGTCAGCTGGTCACATGTCGCTCTCCTCTTCTGCTGACATAAACCTGGAGTCCTATCGCTGAAGTCACTGCGTGTTTCAATCTGTGCCATTTAGATTAGTTTTCTAAACCCTGCCTCTCATGTGTATTTATTCTGAACAGGAATATAATAGGAATAAAACCTTATTCTCCTAGTGTTTTCCAGTCTGTTGGGTGAATGACTTGGGGTTCAGCTACGGACCTAGGGGTGTCAAGATTGTTTTATCTCTTGTGATTAAGTGGCAAGGTGAGTTCATATTGCCAGAAGCATAGCTGCAAGATAGGGAATGGACTGAGACAGATGAAAAGTTTTGTTTTGTAGACAAGCCACACTTATTTTTGGTGGCTTTGGCTTGGTCATGTTTCAGAAACCTCATTCATAAGGGTTTTTCCTGCCTTCAAAACCTCACTTGTCTTAACAATAACAATAACAAATTATAACTGTCTCCATCTGTAAGAGAACTAACTCGATCAAACTGAAAGGCTCCTGTTACCCAAGACATAGGGAACAGTGTGCTTGAATGCTCTGCAAACATTGTCCAGAAACATTGCTCTTAGGCCCTGTGGAGATTTCTAGACAGCAGAGTACGTGTGGGTACAGAATTTCATGAAATAGCTATCTTTATGAGTAATATTAGAAGTAGGATTGATTCTAGGCTGGTTTTTTAGGCTGCTGTTCTCTGTTTCCTTGCAGGTGGATAGGCAGCTTAAATATAAACCTGATATTTCACCTGGCACAGCAGAAAGGCTGAACAGTAGACAGTACCACCATTTGTTTCCATAACTAATTCTATAGTTCTATAGTTTCTTTCTTGCTTACTGTTATCTGGCTAGTTCCTATCAGAACCTGAGTTATGTGGTATAAGGTGGCTTAAGCCCTGAACAGCATAATCTCTCTGCTTAACATTAGCCTGCACTGAAACCTTATTTGTATATGGGACAGGGAGAGAGTTCCAGGCTCCCCGGCCACTGCTGATTTGAGGCATGTGACTAATATACCTTAATGAACAGAACCCTTCTAATGGATTAAAAACAAAGGCCTTCATTCTTAAAACCTGTCAAACTGGCATTCCTTTATAATGAAAAAAAAAGAAAATTGATTTTGCCTATGTTTGTTGTAGAAATTATAAATACAACCAACTATTTGGTAGGGAAGGGAGACAAGATATATTTTATAATAGAATAATTATTTTAAAAGTATAACAAAAGCTACTTAAATCTGGAGCTCTGTTTTCATTGCATTTTACTGTCTAATGAATCAGAAATAAAGTGGGTTATTTTATTGAAAATATAAAGTAAATCCAGATGTTTATATTCAGTAATGTCACTGGAATCTACTAGGAGCATGTTATCCTCTTAGATTTATTCCTCTGAACGCAACCAAACAGCTCATGCTGAGTAAGACTGGGGCTTCCGTTCAAACAGCAGTGGTAAGACTGTGGGACTGGAATCTCCTGTATGAAGGGAAAATTTTAACACTAATACACATAAAGTCTGTGAAAACATAATACACTGGGCTCTTTGTGCTTTAGAAACATGCAATGTTTTGGGCTTTTTTTTTTTTCCTTACTTTGAGAATTTTGGTGTGTTGCATTTGCAACTTCACTAAAGGATTTATATTAACTCCTTCTAAAAGGGCACCAAAACATTCACTAGGGAAAGTTGTTCACTGCCTGGGAAAAGTTTTTGCTTGTGATTTCAACTGAATGGGATTTATGTTTGGCTTTTAACTCCATAAGAGTCCTCAAAGCTGGAGACATCTGTTAAGAAGAAAATGATTCCTTATTCGAAGAGTAGACTGAGATGTTTGAATCTGGAGCTTCACTGCATAAATCGCCCTCCATTATCTTTTATGGGCCAGACTTTCATCACCCAGAACATGTTTGTAGAGAGTGAGCTCTTCTTGTGGCGTACCCTGGCTGTAGGCTTGATACTGAGGAGTGGCTCTCTGGTTAGTCTTAATGGCATGCCAGTTCTGAGAAGGAGGAATGACAAGGTCCTGCTTCTTCTAGAGTCCCCATCTGGTGACAGTGCTGGCAGGGAAAATTAAGGCAGGCTAACATGAGTTTAAATCTTATTGAAAATGCAGTGCTTTATATATAAACAAATTGAGCCCCATAGATTAAAGGAGGAATTTATCAGTAAAAGAAGCCTCATTGTCCTGAGCCTCTCTGATGACCAGGTGAAAACATCCAGCATAATCCATTATTTGAAACTTTTGCTTCCTTGAACTCCTGTGATAATTTGTGTGTGTGTGTGAAAGTGTATGGCAGTTAAACTGTTTGAAACATTACAGTAAGTGAAGTCATTGAGGTAGGAATAGAGGTGTGGGGACTGCTCAGACAGCTTTTCCATTCCTGTCAACAATTTTAGTTTGGTTCCTTGATTGTGTGCATCAATGCGATCTTTATTTAGATCACCACATCCTATTTTTCATTCTGAGGCAAAGTCAACTCTCCCAAGACTGCCGTGATCACAAAGTGGCTAAGTACTATTGTGTCTGACACAGTAATGAAAACTGCATTTATTTGTCCTGTATCATTGACCAAATCATGTCTTTTGTTCACATACATTGACACATAATGTCCACAGTAAAGCACTTCTCACACAGAAAAATGCTAGCAAGTAAGAAAAAAACCCCCAAAACAATACA
>JAWWEW010000078.1:75437287-75472715 GCA_035583185.1 Anabacerthia variegaticeps | reverse complement strand
AAAAACAAAAATTATAGAAATTAACAAAAAAACCCCAAAAAAAATCAACCCCCCCCCCCCCAAAAAAAAAAAAAAAAAGAAACCAAACCAAAATAAAAAAAAATAAAATAAAAAATGTAAACCAAGCAATTCCTCCTTGAGGAAAGAAGCTCTTCAACAGCAAGATAAATTATGGGAAACAATGCTGTAAAGTATCTGAGTGTCTTGACAGACTGCAAGCTCTTCTCTTCGTGCTCCTGTGAGGGCTGAGTGAGGAGCTGGTATGGTGGGGCAAGGGGAGACAGCTGTGTCCCCCAGTAGCCACCAGAAAATAGAAGGGTCTTGGGCATGCAGTGAGATGTTGAGGTGTGTCTGGGAAATTCAGGACTCATGGGAAGCTGCTGCAAAGCTGCCAGAGGTTCTCTCATTCCCATTCCATTTATAATGCTAGACCCCACTTACAGCCAAGTGTGTCACATCTGCTGGCAGGATCCTTGTGAACATTTCTTTTGTGTACTTTGAACAGTGTCACATGGAATTAACTCTCATAGATACTTCTATGAGCTGTGTGAAGGGCATTGCCCTAACTTTAAAAGTGATAGCCAAAACACAGAGAAATCAAAGTCAAAGGTCTTTGGTAACTTGAAGTAAGCTCTTTGGTACTTAGAATATCTGATCTGAGATGCCTATAAAATCTGAATGTTAAAGAGCCCATACACTCTATGATATGTTCAAAGCATGGCTCGCTCTCTACAACTTCATTTGTAGCTCTCAATGATGAGAATTTTTAAGCCAGATTGAAGAGTGTCCTGTGAGTATCTGGAATTAACACTTCTGAAATTTCTATCTTACATGAATGTCACATATCCCATGGGTCCTGTGTCAGAGAGAGGTACATTAATTCCTTTTTCAGCACCAGCATTCAGTTGCCTGAAGCAAGATCACTCAACCTCAGCGTGATTTTCCCTGCAACTTTGTCTCCTGACTGCTCATCATTCTTTTTTTCCAGGGAACAAGTACAATCACTGAATATGTCTGTGAAAGGTTCACTGTATGTAGTACAGATAAAATCTTTGGGGAGATAGGAGGTTTACAGTTAAGTAGTCTGCTCTGAATGCATAGATTATGACTAGTGCAAAGGTATTTTGCCTGGATTTCACAATGATTATGCATTTCTTTTACCCCTGTGACTGCAGTCCCATTGCAGCAGATCTCAAATTTTGCTGGGAAGCACTGAGTATGATTTTTAAAAAGGAATAGTTTTCTTTTTCTTGTTAAATCAGGAAGATTCCTCCTGCTTCTTAGAAATTATAGAATTGATTTTGAGTCAATCTAAACTGCAAAAGTGTGCAGGTCGAGGAAGAACTCAATATTGAAGATGTTGCTTAATTATTTTGACAACTGAGGAAGTAGTGTTAAAAGAGAGAAGTGTTGGCAATATTACTGGCTACATAGTATGGCTATTCACCCTACAGTACAAGATGAAACTTGTCTCTTTTTAGAATCTAGGAGATGGTGGAGTCAAGTCAAGCATGTCAAAGGATATTTCTTATACTGTACCAGCAGCAGTATGAAAACCAAAATGAAGTCAAAGCAGACAGAAGGACACAGAAAACTTACAGGGTTCAAAACAGTCTGAACAAGAGCTCCAGGTTTACAATGGAGATAAGGTGGATTAAGAAGTGTATCTTAAAGATGTGCTTCTTGTAGTTTAATTACTTAAGTTCCTTTGGCAGTGTGGCAAACATCAGTGTTTTGATATTTAGAGACATATGGTCCTTTGATTTCAGGTATTTTTGTACAAAAAGTCTCATTCTAAGTTCAGTCTAAGTCTACAAGATGATTTGATGCTGATCAGTAGCACTAGGTCTTCTTCTTCTGCTGGTTCTTACCCAAATCAAACATTTCTTAGTTGACAGAAGAACATTTCTAACTTACAAGAAACAGAAGATGACTCTCTCCTTCATCAGTAAACAGAAGCCTTGTTTTTTCACTGAACATTCTCTTCACTACCCCTGTTTTTCTTGCAGTATTTACGTGGTTGGTAATTATGTTGCCCCTGCGCCCCTCACATCCCAAGATTCTTTCTGCTGTGGTCAGGTCTTTCCTGCCCTTTTTTTCTTTTAAAATAGGAGCGTGACTTCATCATATTGTGTAATCAAGTTTAAATTAGTGCAGAAAGAGACTGTACAAAATAATATTTTTTATTTCTGCAATAAGCTTCATAAACTGAGGGTACAAAGAAACTGAGGTCATTGATCTGAAAAACAATCTATTTGCAAAACAATCTTTTTTTTAAAATTTTCTATCTTTACCTTAAAAATAATAGTTTAGTAGGTAGAGTTGCTGCACATAGCAATTTTTTTCCCAATTAATATTTTTTATCTTGTACTATAGTTCAAAGTATGTTGTGAAAAGATCTATGTTTGCATATTTCATCTGGGTAGAAGTTTTTTGTTTTGGGTTTTTCTTTGTTTGGTTGTTTTGTTTTTCACTTGTGTTTTTTTGTTTGATTTTGTTTTTTTGGTTGTTGCTTGTTCCCCATAAAAGGAGGGCCTTTTTTTTAAAGTTGTAGTGAACAATAAATTGCATTCATTCAACTCTTATGCAAGTATTGGCAAGCACTTTCTTAAGCTGTCAACAAGGCCCACTATAAAGTCCCTAAACAGGTAGGCATTACAATCTGCTCTTAGGAAAGGGTAAACTGATTAAAAAAAATTATTTTGTTACTTTATTGTGATAGCACCGCAAGTCAGGCTGCTTCTTGAAAGCAGCCTGGAATGTACTTCGATAAATGATATTTGTTTGCTTTTTCAAGAATCCGTTATAGTTCTAAATATATAAATAAATTTTTTTTATTATAGGATAATATTATAGTTTTCAGGTTTATTTCCCTTATATAAAACTCCCATATGGTCATTTTGTACAAGTCAATGTTTTTTTGGCATTTGTGCTGGTAAGGTGATCTGACATATTGCAAAAATCTTCTGGTTATAACAGGTGATCCTTGAAATAGTGTAGAAGTAACTGGCTTTTCAGTGTTTCAGAAGAAATTATTCACTAATTCTCCTTTAGAGTGATAAAACTATTAATTGCATATGAGTTTTATTTTTTTCCATTCTCACTCTCTTCACTTGTGGGGGAGATGTCTCTCCCCAATTTTCTGGGCACTTTTACAACAGAAGTGAAAAGCAGGTCAATACCATAGCTTCATCTAAAATCAGCTGCATATCCATTACTTTTCTTTAGCTTCTCCAAATTAAGTTTGATTCTAGGTAGTTCTCATCCATTGACTTTCTTTTCCAGTGGAGTGGTTAGTAAAAGAATTTGTTTTCATCCTGGTGCAGGGCAGAAAGATCCAATCCCAGGAATGGGTCAGTCAAAGGTAAGTAAGGGGTGTAAGTTACACCAAGTTACCTTTGTTGCACTGTAATTAGTATGATCTTTGACTAAAGCAGGGTTTGGGCATTGAACTCAACATGAATGAGTGTGATTTTTGGTGTCATGAATTTCATTTTACTTAGTATTTCAGGTGGTTGCTGTCTTCAAAAAATTAAGCCAAACCTGTATAATACTCACAAAGATTAGACATGTGATGAATCAGGGGAATGCTGAACTTAAAGAAACAATGGAAACATGCAGGCAAAGGACTCTCAGTCCCTGTATTTTGCTCTCCCAAAAGAGAGTATTCTGGCAGGAAATCATCTTTTGCTTACCTTACTTAAAGCAGGCTTTGCACTTATTGATCATCCCGTGTTGTGCACACAGGCTGTGTCAAAATCTGAGTTGGTCCCTAAAGAATGGGGAGATGGAAGTCAGGGGTGATCCCTGGACTAGCAGGGGCCTGATTAGTCCTGACCCACCCTTCAGTACCCACAACAGCCAAGCAGGACAGATCTGTAGATGGTTACAAAGTTCTAACAGGAGTTTGGATCACTAGACAGTATCAAGCCATAGGCAGATTGAAGGTCAAACCAGGAAGTCAATTCATAGGTCAGGGTTAGGATTAGGTCCGGTGACCAGCCAGCAGGTCTGTTGCAATAAGACTAGGCTGAGGTAAAGCCAGGAAACCAGCCTGTAGGTCAGGGCCTAAGTTAAGGGTCTTCTATGGCCAGGCATGGCCATGGAGAGCAGCACTCCTCCATCATAGCCCAGGGAAGGAATGGAAGCCCACAGCTGGGCTTGAATAGACTTCCTAGGCTCAAGGGTGTGGGAGCAGCCTCAGGTGAGGCTGGTCATGGCAGTTTAAGGTGGATTAGTGCACTCAGGGCCCTAGCAAACAGGATCTAGCCTGTAACGTGCTCCAGAATGTTTAAAGGACAGGGATTCTTGTTGTTCCTTTGTTATCCTGGTTGTCCCTTCCTCCATAATGGAACCACCAGTATATGAGAACAGCACAGGTAAGACATGCTTCTTCTTTTACTATACTGAATTCTTAATAAAGCCTCTTCTCCCCACAGCCAAGTAATTGCTAAATTTCAGAGATCTTTGTGGTGCCTTTTCATTAAAGTCTCCTTTCATCATGCTGCTAACATTCTCCTTAAACATCACAAGTAGAAAAAAACACAAGGTGTTTCATTATGAGTTGAAAATGACTTATGATATGAAAGCAAATTTCTACAAACTGCAGAGCACCAGCTGAGCAAAGACCAAACTTTTTGTTTAGTTTGGATATTTTTTGTTTCTTAAGAACCTCTTAAAATTCCTGAGGGAGGTGTGAGTGCAGAGCAAAAAGTACAATTGCTGTCATCTTACAGTGTGCTGGTGAAAGGAAGGAGAGAAAGAGGCTGGACTTCTGTATCTGAAGATATCCTGCAAAGACTGAAGGGGAGAATGTTTTATCCTATTAAGCTAAGACACTAAATGTGACCCTGAGCTGCTGCTTCAACCTGTCACAGAGGGGATGGGAGAAACTCCCGCTTCTCTTGATAAAAGTGTAATTTGAGTTGCAAGAAGCTAAAGTGGAAAAACCTGTCCTCATTGGTGGATAAATGCTCTCCATGAGTCAGGTCAAAGCCTTCCATAAACAGATTCACAGTTCTGTAGGTGTGAGCTAAGCAGTTTTGTGGATTTTTATTTTTTTTTTTCTTAAAATTGCAGCTTTATAAGGAACCATGCGACATTTTCTTCTCTTTTTGCTGGCTGACCTCCTTATCCTTGTCTATTACTAGATGGACAATGAGTTTAAAATAATGTTAGTAATTGATTGCATGTATATTTCAATTTATGCCCTACACTCAGGATGCTGTACAGTTATGAACCTGATAGAAACCTGTGAGTAAGCACTCAGTAGAGAACTGATATAAAAAAGGCAGCTTGGAGTTGGAAAAAGATGGTGGCAAGAAGCACTGAAGGGCTCTTGGGGAAGAGGAACTGATCTTACCTATTTGTAAGGAGTCGAGTACCCAATTTGATGAGGTATTTCAGTGCATATCTTATATATCCTTGAAATTAAAGGAGAACCCACAGGAATGTCTGGATTATTTAATGGAATGAAAGTCAAATGGTCTCTTTTCTGTGCTGCTAAGTATTAAAATACAATGGTTCATTTTTTCAGCTGTAAAGTTTTGCTGGTTTTTTACTTTTAGTTAGTTGACTACAGATGGATTGCTCCCTGATTGGCAATGACTTGTGTAGCATACCATGTTTATTTTTTTCCCAATTTCTCCTTTTTTCTCCCTTATATTGTCAAATTCTCAAAGTGTAATTGTCAAAAGCAGGGATTCATTCTGAGAACATGGACTGCCAATCAAGAAACTCTCTTTAAAATTTTATAAGGTTGCCTTTTATCCTCTGAACAGGAAATTTTACAGAAATGTACACTGACCCTTGCTTAATCACAATTTCCAAGGCCCCTGTGATATTTGTTGTGCTTGTAGGACAGCATATAACTGCTATCTTGTCTCACCTTGGGTACCTTAAAAATAATGCCAGCTGTCTCATTACAGGGTTCTGCAACGGGATGGAAAGTTGCTGGTTGGAAACAGTGCTGTAATTAAGCTGTTACCCCACACTATCACCAGTGACTAACTGTCTGAAACTCCTTCCCTGGAAAATACTGTTCTGCTGACATAAAAAAAAAAAACTGTATGGGCAGTACTCATGGTGATTTCAGTCCTCCTGACTTGACTCTAGTAGTTTCCAGAACTCCCTCAATTTGATGGAAAAGTAATGGAAAAAACCTGCAGTGTAAACACTTTAGGTGCAGGGTAACCTCCCTGATTCTGTGAATCCTGTGCAATGTGATGAATGTGCAGTGGCATTAACAGTACATATTTTAATGGTAGCTTGTGTCTTTATTTTACTGGCTTTTATCTTGAGGTGATCTGGCTGGGTGCTTCTTATCCTCCTTGCAGTGATGCCCTGTTTCTCCTTCTTCCCTCTTTTACCATTTTGTGTTTCCATCTGTGCCACATTTCTTGTTCCTGTTGGTTCTGGGCATCTGGCCCTGCATGTCAGGTGGCCTTACCAGAGAGATAAAGTCTTGTGAGTTTTTTTGAAACGTCACTCTCCTAAACTCTTTGCTCCAGTTTGGTGAATAGTTTCTGTAAAGGAAAATCAAGTACTTAATATTCTCACATCTGTTCTCCTGAAAAGCAATAATAGTTCTTGCTTGAAGTGACACAACAAAACTCTTGAAACTGGAGAAATTGCTTCATTCTGGAAACACATACAAAAGATGAGGAGTAAAATAAAATAGTAATCTTTACACTGGCCTGTTTCCAATCTCTATTTCTTGTGCTAAAAATGCTGCCTAAAATAATTCTGATTTAGATTCTGAAAACATGGTCACATTTTCTAAGTCACCCATCTTATTATGTACTACAGAGTTTTTCACTTCTTTGCAAATAGCATAAATGTAGTGGGAAATGGCAGAGGTTCTCTCTTCAAATGGTCTTTGTTTTTATTTCCTTATTCAACATTGGGAGTTGAGTGACCCTTTGCTATATTTTAAGTTTCTTGAACACATTTGCATGTTTAAAAAGTTATTTGTAGGCAAATGCTATTTCCTGCTCAATAAGTTCTTTCTCCTTCCCTCCTAACTATTATTTCAATTTAAAATAAGCTGCCTGTGTTCCAGTCACACTTGCAGGATGGTGAAGTGGGTACATGTAGAAGTATTCTAACCAGAAGCCACAGAACACTCTAGTATGTTTTATTTTACACAAGTTAAATGCATGGTTTCTGTGTCAATATATTTAATAACATCTTTAAGAAGGTATGTCTCTCCACATTATGAAAGGAAGTAACCTGTAAATGGTGTTTTTAAAATAATTTATTTTCCTAAAGAAACTAAAGAATTACTTCCTGGTGTGGCATTTATTCTAGGTGAATAAGTTATGATCCTTTCCGTTCGTGAAGAAATTGGGATTTGCAGAAACAGTCCTTAGCACATTCACAGATTATATTTATCAACAGTATAGCCTAAAGGAAAGCCATTTTAATTCCAATAGATTATAAAGTGCAGAAGTTTGGCTCAAAATTGTAAATAGCTCCTTGCAGAATTCTGATTCAATTTAAATTTGTATTATTTTTTTTAATCTTTGGGCATAGAGGAACAGGTTTTTGCTGTGCCAAATTTTATCACACTGAACAAGACGTGCGTTTCTATGGTAGCTGACTCACAGATGATGAAATATGGGACGGTGATTTCAAGTGTGGTAGCCTGATTTTTCTTCACTTGGTACTTGAATCCAGCTGATCATCCCTCAAATGAGTACAGAATTATCCACTTAATACTATCTGCTTGATAATATAAATGGTTTATTTTGTAACTTTGGTTTAGAGGTTGCTTTGACTACATAAGCTGATACTACTGGTTAAGCTGTAAACTGGTAGCAGCTGTTCTGAAAAGATAACCACACCTTTGATAAATTGATTTCAACAGAAGTGTAGGAACCCTGAAGCTGTGTTCTGCAGTCTCAGCACAGGGTGAGGAGCACTTAACTGCTTGAATAGCTGCTTTGTAATTGCAGCTGTTAAATCGGTGTAACCTTTACCTGAGCTATGCATCAATGCCTTTCCTACACATCTGTGCTCTGCATATTGCTTGCAAGTACTTAACTGTGTGTCCTCTCAGCACAAGCACAGGTGACCAGTAATTCAGTTCTGTTTTGAAATGTCTCTAATTGAGCATTCATAGGGCAAACTGATACACCTAAAATCACCCTCCATCTGTTGACTTGGTGCCTCTGTCTTGACAGAGCTGATTGATTGTGGGACTGTGCCCTGGTCAGGTGAGTGGCAACTGAGCTGACAAAGCAGTGGTTTACCCCTGCTGACAGGAGAGCTTATTAGTTAGAATCATAATGAGCTGCACTGATGGAAGGGAATGCCATAAAATCACAATTTCTTATGCTGCACTTTTCTGTTTAGAGACCTCTGAATATTCAGTTCACGTGTAAAATAAAATATGTTCTTTGTTTGTATTAAAGCCACAATTCAGGCCACCTTTTCTGCTAGGGTGCTTCTTAGCATCACTCAGGGGATAGTGATGTTGATCACCTTTGCTTTCTTTCCAAGGGATTGCAAAGTAGTTACATAAAAGCATTTTATTTTTGTGGAATTAGTGAATGCCAGGGCCCTATTTTTTTAATGCGATGGCCCTATTTTTTTTTTGTGATAGTGCTGTGTATTCTGTCGGTTTGGACTAATGTTGGGAGGCTGGTGAAACAATTAGCACTTGAAAGACAAAAAAGTGAAATATCAGTATTTGAGATTCAAAAGAGGGGTCTCTGAGTTTACCTCCTTTACAGTGTATTCCAGTTCTCTTTACTTATGTCCAACTGAAAATGAATGGCAGGGGATAATGAAATCCCTATAAATTAACTTTTGTAATATCTGAATACATACTGGCCATCCATTTGCCTAGGAAGACCAGCCAAGACATTAGCTGTGACTTTAACTGCACTCAGGAGTACAAAACATGTGTTTTGTAGTCCAAGGGTTCTTTTTCCCTGCCATGCTACCTGCAACAGCTGAGTTGAGGGGAATCCCTAGGCAAGCTAAGTGCTGGATATTTTCATTGATTGTTCCTTCTATGCAAAAGAAAATCAGAAAGGATCAAAATGTTCAAATGAAATCCACATATTTTTCAGAGCTCTTTTTGCTAGCTGGAACGAAACAGTAACATGCAATACAATTTGCTGTAGTTTGATTCCAATTTGTGAGAATGTAGGAAAAATGAGGAGACAAACACAATCCTATTACAGTTCATGAAGTTAAGTATGCAGGATATTAGTTTCCTTTCAGGCAGGTAGAAACCAGCCCACTCTCCCTGAGAGTTCTAATTAGAGCAGCCAGTAATAGAATCAGTGCTGGATTTTCACTAAGACAGTAAAGTTGTGCTGTTGGTCAAGGCAGCAGAGTAAATTTATCAGCTCACAGCATGTGGGCAAGTGCCATTCAGAGAGTGTTTTCTCACCTGACTAGCAGGTTTGAGGAAGTGTGTTGGGAAATGAAGTTGCTGATGATTTAAGCATAGTGATTTACAGGCCGGTAAGGAGTTGTACTTTGAAATATGACCGAGCATCTCTTTGCTTTTCACTTCTTCAGGACCAAGTCATGAATCTAGTATTTCTTGGATTCAGAGGAGGGGGGAAAGAAACCCTCCTTGAAAAACGCAGAAAAGCAGCTTTGTAAATTCCATTTCTGAAGACAGATGAAGAAAAAACAGACAGATGCACTTTGTTGACCCTTCATTCTCTTCCCCCACGCTCTCCTCCCACAACAGCTTAGATCATTAAGCTCCTGTATAATTAAAACTTGGTCCAAGTCACACTAATTCTGTTTACTGGCCACAGTGAAGGATATAAATACCTAATCACTTCCTTACACAGAGGCTGTTTCCTGCTGGTGGTTTGCAGTTGTGAAGGACTGGGTCCCTCAGCGAGCTCCCTGTACAGCTGCTCACCCTGTGTGAAGGAGCCTTACTCCAAAGCGGTCCCCTGCCATGGCACATTTGTTTCCACAGATTCCTCCTCCTGTTTTTTCAAAGGGAGTAATATCACTTCATATAAACAAATGGCATAGAAAGGCTATTGTCAATGCACATAATAACTGGAATTAAATTAAAAAGAGAAGAAGAGACTGTCTTTTGAGGTTCTCCAAAGGGACTGCTGTTGTAATGGACAGCTGAAACCACAACACCAAAGTCCTCACAGACAAATAGGTCCTGAGCATAAATCCACTGAAGTCATAGCAATGGGTAATTGAGAGCAGCATCATTAATACAAATTGTTCTCTCCTCAAAGTGGAATGTGAAATGTCCATCAGTAATCCTCAGAGCATGCAGAGGTTAAACAAAGTGCTGCCTGCAGTAATATTTCATGGGCGCATTAGATCTGTCCAAAACCCTTCTCTCTCAGTAGGAAGAAATAACTGTCAGAGGGCAAACAGAGAAGAGGGAGAACCTTCCTATTTCACATCGCCATGGTCCTGTGAAGTTGTCATAAGTGGCAGCTTAAAATAAGTAGCTACTCTCGAGCTACGTAGGATAGACATGGCTTTGACTCTTTGGGGAGGGGGAGATGTACTAACAGTTGTACAACAAGCTTCAACACTGCCAGTGGAGGAAGTCTCAAGATTAAATTGAGAGTTTCCTTGAGACACTGAGAACCCAGAGCTGTTATTCTTGCCAGCCATGGGCTCAGCAACTCCAAAATGTTAGTCAATGAGCTCCTGCTTCCTCTGTGCAAGAAGAAAGGGCAGGATCTCAAACCAAGTGAAACTAAACAAATGCACTGCAGTCACAGCCCTTTGCCTGCGCTGGCATTTCCAGGAATACCCATTGTTTTACTGAGGGTTTGGAGTGAATTATTTCTGTCTTTTCTCTCTCCTTACTTCTGAAAGAAGAGTACTGCTATAATCAAATAAGGTTGGACTGTATTTTACTAGTGTTTTACTTATGCTACTCGGTAAAGTCCCAACGGTGAAAGATACTAGTTATGTGATCATGATTAAAGCTCTTAAAATAATTTCCAAGTGGTAGTGACTAATCCAGGGTTTAAGCTATAATCAAAGCATGACACAAAATATATCAGTCTTGTCAAAGTGAGCAGGGCTTGTTGTGCTTTGGTGTTTGAAGTGAGCCTGCTTTCATTTGGAAGGGTTTTTTAATACTTTTCTAAGCCAGGAAGGGTGAAGGCTAATAGTTGTACACTTAGCCTGTGGTATTTGATATGTACTGATGCTCCAAGTGAATTTTTTGTAGACAGGCAGGCCTTTTCTAGTTTTACTTACATGGGATGTTAATAAAAAAGTAACTTTAAAGTAGTAGCCATATGAGCACCTTGAAATTTATAAAAAAACTCTAGGATACAAGCTGAACACAGATCTATTTGAACTAAACTTGTGTGAAGTAAAAGCAATTTAAGAGATGTGAATTTAAAATACATGTCTATTTTAGCTTTACTTATTCTCTGCAACAGATTGATACTTAACTAAAGGTCCTTCTGTATTTAATTGGTGCCTAATGTTGTTTTGTAATAGAATTAATGATTGAAATAATTTTATTTGAATGTCAACCACTTAGTGAGCATTCCAATTCATCTTGTTTTTCTGTGTTCTTTGCCTTTGCATTTTTCCCTGCATGTCTGTTCAGTACCTCCTACTAGGCCACCTAATATTTGTCATGATTTTTTTCTCTGCTTGTGGAGGCAGAAATGCACTGGATTACCTTGTGGGTGGGGGGTGTTTTTGTTTATTTTTAATTATTCAGTTTTCTAGAGGAGACAGAGCAAAGAAGTGGGAATGAGGTTTGTGTTGGATATTTATTTAATGGACTGAATGTGAGACTTTGTCTTCTGTACAGCCAGTGCTTCTTCCTCCCTGGCCCCCTCCTTCCTCTCCCCTGGAGATACTCATGCAGTCGGAAAGGAGGAGTGATCTACTCCAGCTGTAAGCCAGAAACTGCAGATGGCCTTTTAAAATAAGGCTGCTGTCATGTGACTATTTCTTCATCTACCTCAACTTCAGTTTTAACCAGCCTTCCCTCATGTTGTAATTGGTCTTTTCCAAATGCTAAATCTTTTGGTGTAGTGATAATACTCTGTCAATAAAATGCTGTGTGTCACCTGAGTGTTGATGGTAAGTATGTGTTATCTGGCCAATTTATCTAAGTGTTTAGCATTGGAAAATTCATGTTTGCATTGTGCAGTGGATCTAAGGCAGCAATACAATTAATTTCTAATATGCTTTCATAGAACCTTGCTGCCTGTTTGATAGGAAAACAACTTCTGCTTAGTAGGGTATGATGATGCAGAGTGGACCAGAAGACAGAAATAATGTGCTTTGATCACTATCCAATATAGAGAAAAGTTACCACTAAAAAAATTTCTAAGATGGTGAGACTTCCACACAGACTCTTTTTGCTTATGACGAAAGCAAGGCTTGCTTGTGTATTAAATAAATACTAGAATTTCAGGAACTTCGTGTAGAAAAAATCCCCACTTTTGAAGGCAAATACTTGATTCAGCCTTAGACGTGGTGCTGCCACTGTTATCTTCATAATTAATCATTGCACAACAGCTGTCTGTGTAATGAGAATAATTGGCCTTCTTGGAGCTTTTCTCTCTCATTTCAGAACTCTCAGGTTCTAAATTTAGTCTTAATATCTTGTTTAGTGGAAATAGAAGACAAAATGGTCCTATATGAATAACAAGATTTTTCAGGCTGTGAAGAATGGGAAAGGAAGAGTGAGAAATTGTTTTCTGAATATGTTTTAAAAATATTGTGCATTCATTATATTGAAGACCACATGCAAAGCCTCTAAAAATATGGACAAATTATGTTTGTGAGGCTTTAACACCATAATAGGTTCAATATAAAATTCAGAGATTCAAAGAGAGAGATTTCCAGAGGTGTAGAGTATTTGTGGGCTTAAAATGAATCTAAAATCCCTCTTCCTCCTTTTCTTTAGCTTCAGTGGTAATTTAGAGTACCCTGCATATGTAACACAGGTTGGAAATGAGGGCATGCTTGTAGAGCTAGTTTTAAAAAAAAACCCTGATTTTAATTGTATTTCTTCTGAAAATGAAAAAACAAACTCAAGCCAAATGTGTTGCCTGCATTCTTAGTGCTGAGAGCTGACTGGCACATTTCTTTGGGTATTTTACTTGTTGCATGTGTGTTTATCTGGGATTTATGTGCTGCAACAGATATACAGAGGTCACTGTAATTTATGCAAACTATGCAGGTACTTCAGTCGTGCTGGTTATCCAATTATGGGTGCCACTATTCACGTGGACCAGGCTAGCATGTTTATGATATGATGCAAAGCCAATGACAGTTATTGCAATATTCTTTACTCCATCCTCCTTGCCAAGTCTGGATGATTTACTTTGCAGGTCAACTTACAGCTCCTGGCTAACTTTCAAGCTCAGTATTATCTAATCTACAAATTGCTGCTGTTCCAACGATTCAGTCAAAAAAAAAAAAAAATTAGCAAGGGAAAAAAATTGCCCAACTGAATGAATAATTGAAGGTGAATTTTGGTCCGCAGAGAGAGGTATTTCAGTCTGGGCAAAAAAAACAGAAGTAGTAATGGCAGCTGCATAAATAATTGATGAAGGCTCTTGTTGCTGAGGCAAATATGGAAGCAGTGCTTTTCACCTCACTTCTCATATGGACTGCAGTAATTTATCCTTTAGGCAACTACCCGCATAACTGTGACATGAGAGGAGAAATCTCTGAAGGTGACTGCAATGGGAAAGGCAGCACTTGGCTAATCTGTCTTTTCGTTTGGAGGACAAGTGATGTGGACAAGTTCTGTTGCAGAGAGGACTGCATATTTTCACCATATTTCTTTAGGCAAGTTGATCTCTGACCTGCATATTAGAAGCAATGTGTACAGTGGAATCAAATTCTAAGTGTTGTCTCTGCTGCTCTTTCTTGGGAAGACAGAGATGATTCATCTTGTGAGGTCAGCAGTCATCACTATACAGGAGTTACTACTGTCATTATTTCTGTTGCAAGACCTTCCCTAAGCTGACCAAAATAATGGTGCTAAAAATTGCTTTAGTTCAATGTATCTGAGACTGCCAGTGCAGCTATGATCTAACAAACACAGATTTCTAAGCTCCTGCTTAAATCATGCAGTTATACATTCAAAAGCTATTGCTTTCAATTTGATTGTGGGTTATTCCCTTGTGTCTGACAGAGGGAGTAACTTTGACTCCCTTATGTGTGATCTCTTAAAAAACAGCTATGAAGATGAAGTAATTTTTTCCCATGCTGCTTGGTGGCATCCCCATGCATTAAAACAGATTTGTTTCATTTCCTTAGGGTGGAAAAATTGTTGTTTGAACCCCCCAGGACAAAACGTTAATTTTTTAACCATTGTTTGTAGTCATCTCTAGTGTGTGCCACATGGCAATAAAGCCACCTAAGTCACCTATGGCTGCAGTTGTCTTGTTTCAGGTAGGGGCCACCATTTTCACCCATTTCCTGTGTACAAGGAATGGTTTTATTTGTTCAGTGAGATCTTCTGCATAGAACTCTGCTGGAGCCTTGTTTTTGCAATGGTACAATGAAACAAGACCAAACATAATAGTAGACTGGGAAAAAAATATGAGAGTCAGAACTGCATGACACTGGTTCATAACTGGTGGAACAACCATGTGATTGTTGACTTTCCCAATGGATTATGCCTCATTTTTACGAACAACTTTTTAATATGGACCATTCTAGAGTACTAATATTGGGCTCAACTTCAGTTTCCCTTCTTCTGGAGTCAAATGTAGAGTCAGTGTGGATGAAGATGCCTTTGGTGCTCTATGATACTCTGCTTTTCAGAAAATACAGCAAGAATGATGTCTTATGTCTCCAGCTGCAACAGATTAGGTAGAGAAGTAGTCATTCCTTGTGGTGTGTATATAGAGATGTGCCTATACATCTGTTTCACACCTGAAGAAATGTCCATGAAAGTATTACCATAAAGTTGCTTAGGAAAATCTTTTCAAATCAATCAGTGTTTGAAAATTAGACTGTCATTGGCACAGCACTGTCTAGCGCTCAGAAAACTGTCTGCGGATTTCAGGCTTACCATGTAACAATGAAGGCTAACCATGCTGGACTGAGGTACAAGAACTAAATGTTTCCTGTGTGAGCATTAGATAGCTTAAATCAGTTCATTAATTCACAGTGAATATCTAAATACATGCTTCAAGTGCTTTACAGGGCTGGTTTTGTCCCAGAAGGACTCCACTGCATACAATGTTAGTTTTGCATTTGCAGGGTGCCCATACACTCATCAGGATCTTAAACTAATTGAGTTATTTATTACTAGTTGAAAACCCATATTAAAACCCTCAGTTTTCTTGTCTCTGTGGCTTTCTAAGTCAAATCACTGTGCAGTGATCTGATAACCATAAACCAGTGAGCTTACAAACTCATCTCAGAGAAATCAGTGTATTAACAACCACTGTTTATATGGTTCTATTCATACCTCAGTGATATATAAAAGAGGAAGTGTTTTGATTGGAAAAAAAAATAGCATCTAAAGTGCTGTCTATGTATACCAAAGGGAAGGGAAACAAAACGCTTCAAAGACCCTTTGTTGCTGTATTTATGTAGAAACACTCAACTTTCAGCATGAACAGAAGTGGTCACAGCATTTCTTATCCTGCAATACACTTAAAACTTTAGAAGTGGTCAGGAGACCAGAGCTGTTTAATTAGGATTCTTGTATGTGTCTAGGGTTGAGCATACTTGAAAGTAAGTAGTTTGAAACCCAGACTGTTGACCAGTACCAGTATTATAAAAAAGTTACCCTTTTAGTTTTCTTGCTGCTTATACCATGGTGTTCAGAGTACAATAACTGAAGCAGGCTGTAAATAATAGTGAAAGAATTTCATGGTACTGAGCAGTTGTTGAAATTCTGTGTAGACAGATATGAAGTGATGTTCAAAGAGTAAGCAAAGGGAAAAACTCCTATCTTGCACACAGAATTGTTTGTCCTCCCATATTTTGGAGGAATTGTATATAGATGGGGACAAGTTGAATGGGGCTTTGAGCAACCTGGTCTAGTGAAAGGTGTCCTTGCCCATGGCAGGGATGTTGAAACTGGATCATCTTTAAGGTTCATTTTAACCAAAGCCATTCTGTGATTATATGATTTTGTTGTAGTCACCTGTCTTACTATCAGCTCAATACACTGTGATGGTCAGAGTTCAGAACACACAGCATTGGACCACTGCATAAATTCATAGTACACCTGTATCTGACACATTGTGTACTGTTATGATGTTGTTTCTCATCCTGTACTCCTTTTTTCCACTTAATCCCCCCCTGAGCCTACCTTCAAAAGAGATAAAAAACTGAAGAGAAAAAGGGCAGAGTTATGCAGAAGTCATTGCATAACTCCTGTATGAGAAGTCATCTCAATAAACTTCAACTCTTCTGGCTGAAAAGGAGAGAAGCAGATCTTGAATATAATACTTCAAATGTCACAGATCACATGTGACTTTTGATTGCTCAGTGACCCCTCTGATGAAGAAATAGGGAACATTCAATGAAGCTGGCAGTGCTCAGGGTCAAAACTACTTGTTAAACAGTAGAAAACCCTACCACAGGATGTTATTGATCCTGTTTTAAGTATTTTCAACGGGAAACTGGACAAATTTGTTGAAAAGAGCACTATTCTCTGTTATTATACATTGTTCAGGAAGTGTTTTTGAGCTGAGAGTCATCCAAGACTGCATGTATGTTACAATAAGGATCACTCCCTGCTCACTCTGGTTGTACACTTTTCCCTCTAAAAATGCTTAACTCATTTTTGGTTGCAAATTTGAGCTAGTGGAAAAACTCTGTGTCATAAAAACCCATGCTCTTTTTGATGAGCTCTGAGTATGAAAAAAGGCTTTTAATTAACAAAGAAAAGTTTTGCATTATTATGCAAAAGTACCTAAATTTCAGCACAGGTTAACCAAAGTCATGAGCAATTTTTCTTGACATTTGTAAAGCTCTTTGGGCTGTCATTTTCAAACCCAGTAAGTAACATTTTTGTTCCCTCATGATGTAGAGGTTGCATTTTTGTGCTAAGGAGCTATCACAAACAGTGCTGAAGCCTTGATGGGCAAGTTCTTCATTGGTCTCAGTAAAAGGTACAATAGAGCAAGGACAAAATTGAAGAATCACTGAGTTAATCTGGCTAGACTGGTGGCACTATCCCTCAAGGAGAAAGGTAAATGGTGGGAGTTACCTTCTAGTCAACCTTCCAGAGGTTTCTCTCCCACCCTCACTTCCCCACTTTGAGTGGCTACAGCACACACACATCGCTACCTTTCTTCCACTTTTATTTCCCCATCTTCCTGCTCCAAATAGAGCATTAAACAAATATGTAATTTTAGTAAGAAATTCAGTTTCAGGTTCTTTCAGTTATCTCCATACCTTTGTTTTCTGCATGAGATAGTAGTCTTTTGCAACTCAGGGAAGGTTTCTTTACTGCCCTTCCCATCCTTCTTAGCAGGCAGGAAAAGAAAAACTAAGTTTTTTAAATGTTTTTCCTTTACCCTTTTACTATGTGGCTGCAGCTTTTTATAGCCTTAGCCATCACATCATCTGGGCCTTTAAGTGCACTGTGTTTAGGCTGGGTCAGTGCCTTTTAACCCTTTTATACAGAAAATCTGCCCCACCACCTTCTGTTTAAAATCGAAGACTCTATAGGAGTAGCCTTCAGTTTCTGATGTACAATCCCAGAGTCCTTTGAAGTTTAGAGGAAACAGTATCTTTCTGCAGAACATCCCAGATAACTTTCTTGTTACTTCGAAGTCTCTGTGTTACAGGGTTTCTCACTGGGAAGAGAAAGTAAATGCTTTCCTGGGGATCCCTTTTTTTTTTTTTTTTTTTTTTTTTTTTTGTTGGGGGTAGTTGGTGGGGGTGGTGGGGCCAAGCATCTGCAGTCCTGAAATAGCCATGTGGTAGTAAATGCTGTGGCTGCTGCCTTTCCAGCTGGTCCGTATAAAATAGCCATAATGATTCTCTTCTCCTTACAGCTAATGTGGCATAATACTTAGAAGCTATGATTTCTGTCTTCCTCTGGCATATCATAAACTTCCAGATTTTGAACTGACTGGAGGACGTTTTTCTTTGGAAAGATAAGTATAGGCTAGTCAACTTCATATAGCTGGGAAAAAATAGTGCTAAATATATATTTGATAGGAAAAAAAAAAAAGGAGAACCAGTAATTTAGCTTAGTATCTTGATGAAAGAGAACTACAGTGTGTGCTTAGACTACTGAAATTGGGGTGAGGCTTCTGTAACCTCTGTGGTAAAGCCCCAAAACTCATCATGAAGGTATTCTAAGGGTCAGACAATTTGCTAAGAAGCATGGCAAGCACAGCAGATGCTTGTCCAGTCTTCATGTCATCCAGTGGAAAACCAGGTGTTTGAAGTTGATCCATCCAGAGAAGTACTTAATTACATACTTCTCCTATGGAAATTTCTTGTAAGTTTGATGTTACCTGCTTGGTCTTGTCTGTGAAATAAAAACACATGAAGAGTGAGAAGAAAAGGCTCTTAGTAACCTTTTTCCAGAATCTCAAAAGGAGCTTTGAAAATGGCATTTATGTCAGGTACTTTCATGTGCCTTGAACCTCTGAAAGAGGCTGCAGGATGATGGTTCCTTTATTCATGAGACTTTCTTTGACTCTACAAGCAGTTCTTACTGGCACCTTGAGGGCACTAATAGTCCCCTGTGCCCTTAAACAGCCTCACCTGAGGCCACCCTTTGCCTATGGCCCATGAGCTACATTTCAATTCAAACCCAGGGCCCCACTCCTGCCTGAGCTGTTCTACAAGAGTCTGTTGCACCCCTGCCTGGTCATGGACAGTGCTGTTCCTAGCCTAGCCTTGACCTGTCCCCAGGGGGAGGCACCTGAAACCTAGAGCTACAGCTGCCCACCAGCCTGTCCTGCTCTCTGGCTGGGGCTATGAGGTGGCCTTGGTGCTCTGGTACCAAGGCAGCCAGTCCTCAATGTGCTCCAAAATGCTACTTTGTGGGTAAGGTACAAAAATATTTGAGTCGATTAGCACTCTGATAACAGGGGTGTTTGTTGGTAGCAAATCGCAACCCACTTCCTCTTGTACCGGTCAGGTTGTTGCTTCATTTGTATTGATGTGTGCACAGTGAATAATGGACAGTAAAAAATTAAATTAAAAAAAGCTGCACAGAATGCAAACTAATTACGTACTTCATGCTCACTCTGTTTGTTTACGTATGTGTGTATGAAGATAGAAAAGCTGGAGAGAAGGTTATCAGGCTCTAACAGGTGATAATAGCTATTTGGGGCTTCGGCTTCTTTAAATTGTTGGTTTGATATCTGATCTGTAAAGATCACACAACACTCAGAGTGCAGGTGGCAAGAAACACTGAGCTGAGGGTTATGCCTGCCTTTCTCTGGAGTTTCAGCATGGGAGGTTAAAGCACCTGTCCGAGAGTCTAGAGGTATATTTGATTTTCAGGGCCTGCCTTCCAAAGAGATTTGAGAAGTTTGAGATCTAATTTTCTTGTATTCCAAAAACTGTGCCTGCGGGTCAGAATCCAGTGCTGTGTTGCCGCTGCTTTGTTAAAGATATGTTGGTGGCTTAGATCCTTCATTTTGAAGGAGAACCTAATGCTGCAGTGTGGTCTAGTCTCCATCTAGAAGGCAGTCTTCAACTTTAGAGCCTCTGCTCCCAAGATTGGATCATAAACAGAATAATTATATTGGCAACAATAATAAAAATTTTAAAGACCGTGTGTTCATTCATGACTCAAGGTAGAGTTTGGAGCTGGCTGTCAGCAGGGTCACCTCAAGATGTGAACTGATACCCTGAGGCAGAAGCTGTGTTCATAAATGCATGGTTCAAATCTCTGTGTGTGAATCTATAGCTCTTGCATTGAGAAGGGTTCCCTTAGAGCAGCAGGGGTCAGTGCCCGTGCTTGCTTGCAAGCCAGCATAGACTTTCCTAGGCTTTGTGATTGACTTTTCTCTTAGTACTGTTTTGCCTCACCATGAGTCTCCTGTAGGCAAAGTTAGGGTTAATTCTCCAACTGTATACTTTAAATATTTCAGGGATCTTGAAGTAGCCTAGCACACCCTTCCCAAATCAAAATTAAACAAAATCCTTCAGTGCTCCTGAGTTTCATGTAAGGTGACAATTGGTGCTTGTGGTGCTTGGTGGAGGTGCTTGTGGCACGTGGTGGGGAACTAGGCAGGGCACAGCCTCCTGTCTCTGGGCAGGGGCAGAGACTCTGCTTCATCTGTTTACACTTGCTGAAACAAGCACATGAGCGTCACCAAGGCCCAGGGGTTGTAATTGCTGGGCACTTCAGCAGCTGGTCCTGTGAGTCCTGACCTGTAGGTCGTAGCCCAAGGAGTTGGGAGTAGACACTGGCTCCGGCCAGGCCTGTGTGACCTTGTCCTGAGGGTGTCAGAGTTTTGTGGTGCTGCTGCCTTCAGAAGGGAGGGGAGGTGGGAAGTGTCCTGCACAAGTCTCTTAATTCTCAACATTAGCCCAGGTGTGGTGGGGAAAAAAATATTACTCTTTGTAATGATCCCTGTTTGGGGGGGTGGGTGGGAAAGAGCTTAAATTCTCATTGGTTTGCATTTGTGAATTTTTAAAAATTATTATTATTTTCTAATATTTTAATAATCCTCCTATGAAACTTAAGTAGTTTATCTTTAGTCCCAGCTTTTTTTTCTTACCTTTTTTTTTAGTACCCTGTATTTTGGCCAGCTTGTTGCAAAACAGCTTTAATTTGGTGTTACTTCACCCATTGCTATTTTATTCTGTATGCCTGATACAGGTATCTCTGTCAGTTGCTGTTTCTGGCAGTCACTTTAGTGGCTTAAAACTAAAATAACTCATAGCCTGGTATAGCAGTTAATATTATTGTTATTTTAGTGTGCAGGTAGTTTCTCTTGTCCCTCAGTTTTGCTGTATAAGAGCTTGGAGGAGAAGCAAGAGATGCTTGTTGGTTTTGTTGTTTTGTTTTTGTTTAAATTTTTAATCATTTATCACTGATATGACTTGAGAAGCCAGTTATCTCTCTGCTACTTTCTAGCAGCACTGACTTGTCCTAAAATAAGCTGTAAGACTAAAACATCATCACTGAATGGTCTGCTTTCCTGGGTTTGTTTTCCTCTTAGATACTGTTTTGCTTTTTTTTCCTTCTCTGAGTAACTGACTTCCAGAAAAAAAGGTTGACTTTTACTTTTCTCTTCCTGTTATCATCTTTTTTGGTGCCCTCTTCCCCTTCCCCCCCCCCCCTTCTTTTATTTTTAAGATGAACCTACATAAGGCACTAATTGCGTAAAAAATATTTTGGATCATAAACAGCCAGAGTGACCAGTGCTACTCATTTCTTGTTATTTTCCAGAATTTTATTTGGCAAGCAAGATGGGTGTCTGTGGGAGGAGAGAAACTGACTTAAATTTGGGGAAATACAGGATGAACTTTGAAAGGGTGTGTCCTCAAAGATGTGTGCACATGTGTCACACTTGCAAATTGGGTAATTGCATATTTAGTTTCCTGTCTGTATACATGTGTGGGAGCAAATGTATGGTTTGCCTGCCATAAGGGAGATCCATGCACTGAAGGCATCATCATTTTTGGACTGTTTTGAACCCAGTGCACTGGAGGAACTTACATGATGATGTGAGCCACCACGGTGACTCAGAAATTCAGTCCCAGTCTGCCTACCAAATCCTGGTAATAATTGTGATGTTAAATATTTTTTAGAGTATACTAGTGTCAATCCTCAGGCCTCAAGAGAGCTTGGCTAAAAGCCTTACTCCATGTGAGTTTAAATATCAGTACATCCCTGGTACTATCTATGTCCTTCTTGTGGAAAAATAGCCCTACTGCTGTATTTTATTTGTTGATGCTGCTCCTTGGATAGCTTGATATGTAGCTGGAAGCCTGGGAGCTAAATAGAGAAAGAAAGAGAGGGCACATACAGGTCAACACTCAGTGACAGTGATGAAAGACGTAGAAAGATGATGAGGTTTTCTTGTAAACAGTTTGTATTGGTAGTTAACGAAGAGAAAAAAAAATTTATGCTGGTTTTCATGTTTCTATTCTGTATCCCCAGCCTCCCACATGGTAATGCTCATCTTCCATTTGGAGTCCTTCTGATTATAACTATGAAAAATAAGCTATTTCTGATACACCAATAAATATGCTTGCTCACTAGTCCTGAAAAACAACTCCTTGCAATTATGATTGCGGTGACTGCACATAATGAATGACAGAGCTAGTGGTAAAAAGTTTTGCTGTCATAACCAACCTTTTAAAAAATGTAAAATTTCAAAACAAGCACCACACTGTTGGCAGTCTGCATTTGAGCTACCTCAAAACATGTAATAAAATTTAAAACTTATTTCTGCCATGAAAATGCACAATATGACCACCTAGGTATGTGTTGTCCTTCATTTTTCCTATCTGTAATGAAAGTTTAGAAATGAGTATTTTTATTCTAAAAAGTACAAGCATCCTTCCCTGTTAGCTATGGAATTAACTTAGTTAAGCTGTAAGGTAAACATACTGATATTCCTCTGAGGGCTGTGAAATCTTTGAAAAACCAGAGACAAAACTGCATTTGTGAAATTGCTAACTCTGGAGGGGTTTCCAAGCTTCTTAGAGAGGTTTTGGCAAGCCAGTAGTGTGACTCTAATATTATAATTTTTAATAGAAATTACTGATGAATTTCTTTAAGGATTGGTGTGATGTACTAGAATGATGTGCAAATCATGTAATTGTCACTAGTGCAGGTATGAATGCTGTTTCCTGAGACATGCTTGCTGGGTTTGATATGGCCCTGAAGGGTTTGGCATTGGGCTGGATCTCTGCTCAGACTTAGGATACCTGTCTGGGACTCTGCAACTTGAGGGCTTAGGCCCTGCTCTTCAAGACTTGAACATTCACTGGGAAAGTTCTATTCCTACAAACTGATGTTGTATTTCCCATAGGAAGCGACAGGCAAGTATAGCAATGGGGATGGGGTTTTTGTGTATGTTTGTTTTTGTTTTTTTTCTAAATAACTTTAAGTTGTTAAAGAAAGATAGGAAGCTACTGTGTCCAAAGTCTGGCTCAGTTTTTCCGTGTTGTTCTGGAATATGTTCAATGCAGAACTCTACCCCTTCAGTCAACCAGAACAGGTATCGTAGAGTCATAGAACAGTTAGGGTTGGAAGGGACCTTAAAGATGATCTAGTTCCAACATGCCTCCCATGGTCACAGACACCTTCCACTAGACCATACTTCTCAGCACACACAAGTAGCCTGCACTTCCTCTTAAAATAGCTGTGTAGTAGAACCTGTAGTTCTGACAGCCTGCCAAAAGTGAAGGAAGGTGACTGCAGGGTCTGGTAGGCTTTCCTCATTCCTCTTCACAAGTACTTTGCATTTTTCTACTACTCCTATGAAAGTGTCATGACTTTGGTAGCAGCCTGATGACTAAATTCAACAGATCTTGTTCCTTTGAGCCTTCAAACCCCTCTACAGCATGAATTGATCTCCCCTTAACCAAAAGCTCCCTGTGATATTGTCCCTGGTCATGCTGAGGCATGATAATACCTTTGTGAAGAAGCTTCAAATGAGGGAGGGGGGGGAAAGTTGCCTAAAATAACCAGTCTGCATCAACTGTGTGCTGTACTCTAATTATTCCTGCACATGTGTGAGTGTGTTGCTCTATAGTAAGGCTTTGTTTGAAATTCTGGATTGGTTCAGAGGAAATGGGGCTTTCTGGCCTCAAAAAATGTTCTTCTAGCTAAGTAATTGGGATTTTCAGCTAAGCAAGAGGAATACGGTAAGAAAATGAAGCAGGCAGGCCTTTGCACTGAAACAATCATTGTAGGAATGAAACCCAAGGGACAAACCTTGAGCAATGTAGCCAGTCCTAGGCACACCAGAGATTAACTACTTCCTATGACACCTTAAACTCCTTTAGGATTTGCCAGTTTCAAACGTGAAAGATCTAAACCTCATCTACTTAGGTCCTGTGGTTTCTGAGAAGAATAGATCCTGTGACTTCTGGAAAATGCAGCTGTTCAGTCACATGCGATGCTTCTTGCAAGGTATGATACCATATCTTTTCCTGGCTTGTTCCCAGGAGTTAAAACCTGCTCTTCCAGTGGCTCAGAACTTTGAAGTAGCCAGTGCTTTAGACTGGGTATTAGTGGTCTCTATTGCAAGTCCTCAGGCTCAAAACGAGTATTTCTGAGGCAATCTTCATACCTCCCCCTTGGCTGGGTTGTCCTGACATGCACAATCTTTCTGCTGATTGGCACCCTCTGTGGTGTGCCAGTCTCCTCCTATTTCTGTTGTTTTTTTCCTTCAAGTCAAAACACAGTCTTGCCATGCCATATGACTCTTATTCCGACAGGTCAATACCATAGTTTTAGTCTTAAGTTCCTTAAAAAGAAGTGGATTCCTTCAATCTGATTTGCACCTCAGCTGGATGCTTCCCACAGGTTTAGGTTGTGACATTTGACTGGTCATCTTGTATAGCATTTCTTCCTGAGAGGACAGACTTGCAACTTCTTTCTTTCTCTCTCTCCTGGGAAGAAAAGGGCTTCTCCTGAGTGCCGCATAGCTTAATTTTCCCACATCTGATCCACACAGGCTTTAAATTTGTGTTTGCTTGGAGAACTGGCAACAGAAGGATAGAGAGGCAAAGGAACATGGTAAAACTCCAATATTTAGTAGCTAAAATACAAATAGACCAAGACCAGCCTATTAGTACTGTTTTCCTGAAGCTTTGGAGAGACTTTTTGGCTGACGCCGTGTCACAATATGCATTTGGGACTTTTTTTTTTTTTTTAAGAGCTTTGAAGGTGTATCTAGCTGATCTAGCTCTAGCTAACATTGGCAGTGTCTGTACTGGAATCAAATCTCTTTGCTACAAAAACAATATGTCACCTAAAAGGGGGTTTTGTTTTTGGTGAGGGGTTTTTTTTGTGGTTTTTTTCTTTTTTTCCTGTGGCAGAACTTTCCATTCTGTTACTTCCCTTTAAGCCTTCCAATAGTTATGGAAAGTTTTCCCTAATCTCAGTTTTTTGAGACTGATGAAGGATAGGAGGAAATCTGAGCAGTGAATGAAAGAGTCAGGAGAAAAAATATTTCTTACCAGAGAAGGCAAGTGGTGAGGTTTAACAAGTGTCTACTGTCTGTAGTTTGTAAGGGAGGAGTTTGTCTCAGGCAGTGAGGGACTCTGTGTTCAGACCAAAAGGTTTCTTGAAGGAGAAAGCTTTAAATGCAAATGACTGGTGTGCATCAGTGGCCACACTGAACACATCCTCACTGTATGTCCCTAAGTGAAAAAAACAGAAATCAAAATATCTTAGTTTTGCTATTGAATTTCTGAGAATCTAGGAACTATTTTAATCTGTCAGGACTGAGAAACATTGTGGTATGTGACTTAAAAAATATATACCTGTTACATCACTTGGAAAGGACGTGACAACAGCATAGCATGAACAGAGCTGCCACTGTTTAGTCTCTTCCACATTACATGAAGAAAGAAAACTGGGTTTAACATTCCTTCATATCTTGTTGGTGGATTTTCTTACTTGCTGTGATCACCATGTACTACCTAGGAAGTAAGAATTTACCAGCAGGGAATATTTTCTGCTCTCTTGAATTCTGACTTAGAGAAGCATTTTAGTATCTAATTCTGTCCTTAGGTTACCTAGTGTCTTGTTTTGTGCTATTTTGATTATTGGTAAAGAACTGAAGAGTTTTATTAGTTTCCTGCAGGTTGAAAATTCTATTTTCTGCACTGGTGGTAAAGAAAACTTTATGTAGTATGTGAAAACTTGCCTGAAAGTTTTATGGGTCTTTGTTCTGCTTTTGGTTGTTTGTTTTTGAGGTCTGTCTTCACTCTCTTGGCAAGGGTGAGGAAGACATATGGTCATGTACAGAAACTTAACCCTTCCAGGCATGGTGCTGCTGTGAGTGGCAGAACTGCAGTTGGTTAAACAAGCAGTAGTTGGTCACTTGGCTGAGAGCAAAGTTGATGCTTTCAGTGTGTGTTCTCGACAAGGCTGTTGATAGTGGCCATCCAGGTGTGTTAGGCTCTCTGGGAAGTGTTGGTGTGTCTCTCCAATAATTTACTTTATCTGATTGGTTTGTGTGAAATACAGTTAATCAAAATCCGAATTTATTTAGGCCAAGTATTTAATGCTTCTTCCTCTCCTATGTAAAAAAATGCATGGCACTTTTTTTTTTTTTTTTTCAATTTTCAATGCTTTGTGATTGAGATTGAAGCCTTGGTAGCTGGCAGTTTGAAGTCTGTCAGTTCAAAAGTTTCAGATATTACTGGATTGTTTTAACAGATACCAGTATCTTATGTTGCAGTTGTTATCTTCCAGCAAGCCTCATGTGGCATATGAGCTACAGTGGGTGTTGGTACAGGGAAGAGGGTCTAGTCCTGCATAGCCATTGAAAATGCTAAAATATTTCTAAATAGTCAGTGACTTTGGGAAGCGAAGCACTTCTCAAATGTGATGTCGTGGCTAGTGTTTTTACACATCGGATGGGTATAAGTACATCCAGAATATATAGGAAATTCTAGCTGTATTCTCTATGTTGGGGGGCAGAGGCTGGGTCCACTAGCCCAACAGAGAAGAAGCTGCTGCAGCTCTGTAACCCCTGATTCCAATCAGTGGTGGGGCAGAGTGTGTATTCCCCGTAAATGAATGTGCATGCACATACATACCTTCATGCACCAACCTGCACATATACAATACACATGTACTTGGCTGACCATGCAGATCGACTAGGGAGGCACACAAATGGCACTAGCAGCTCATCTTGTTCTCCTCTATAGCTGAACAAGATGAAAGTCTCCTATTCTGAAACATTAATGTATAATTATATGTGTCTGTCTCTCTACATGTGTACATATGCACACAGCACTTATATATTATCAACATATTAATTGTTATGTCATTAATGCATATTAACTGCTATTAATTATAGAATTACTTCCAATAATTACCATTAATTATTGCTAAGTATAAGTATATATTATGCATACACTCACATTTGTACCATGTGAGTCTCTCCAGCAGCCAGGCTTAGACATGCACACTATCAGACTATCGGCTGCCCTTGGACTTTGGCCTCTCCAGTTTCTGGTCCCTGGACATATAGTCCCACCGTGGGGCCCACAGCACCCATCCAACTTCTGGTCCAGACCTCCATGCACGTACAGCATGCCAGGACCCCTTGGGTCATTCTCATAGCCAAGTTCCTATGGTCTTGCCATTAGAGAGACCAGCACAAGATGGGGTATCTGACTGACCTCCAAACCCTAGCGGATCCCACTGATCCTTCCACAGGCAGCTCCTCCAGTGGTCTCACTCTTGGAGACAAGGCAGTCTGTTGGCTCCCAGGGTGCTTCACCCACCTACCAGCAGACTCGCTCTCCAGTTGTTGGTAGCTGGAGCTCTGCACACATGCATGCATACACACATGCACACAGAGAATAGAGAGGTTTCCTCCCCTCAGAAAAACAAAGTTTTTTGAGAAGACAGAACAAATTGTGCTGGACTGGTACAGGGACAGGGGCAGAAAAGTATCCTGACAAGCCACCTTCTGATTCTCTTATCCATTTTTCCGTGCTTCCCTCTATTCCTCACAGAAACCACAGTAATCCCAAAATGCTCTTTGCTTGCATCCCATAAGGTACCTGCAGAGCCTGAAACAGGCTCTGGAGAGATGCTCATTTGTGCCTTCATGATGGGTCAATGCCTGGGCAATGGAGCTGAGGCTCTCCTGGGACTTGTAGAGATGGGCCTTTGATGGGCTGATGGCTCCTGGGAGTACCTGGGCAGGGGATTATTTGGGATCCCCCATTGCCATGGTCCGTCTGTGTGTGTGGATTAGCTTTATCACAAAACCTAGGGCTGGGTATAGAACATGCACACCTCCTGGTCTGTTGGGCCAGAACAAGGGCTTTGCATGAGAAGGTATGTTCTCTTTGCTTCTGTCGTGAGGCTTATAATGAGATTAGGTTAACTAAGAATAACTTTTGTATTCAAGATCCACAAGGGCAAGAGGGCTTAGAGAAGCTTGAGAGGAGAAGACAAAAATAGAAGAAAATAAAGGGTTGGAGTGGGGGAGGTGGTAAGATGGACACCTGACTGTCTTAATTATATTTTCTTTTTTTCTAAATACCACCAGAGCCTGCAAACAAGAGATGGAACATAAAGCACCACAACCTGGGCTGATCTGCAGCTTCAGGAGTCCTATACAAGGACCAAACCTGTCCCCATTCCAGACCTCTCATGCTAGGTAGCTGCTTCTACACATTGCTCACAGTCCATGCCTCTCAGTTCCTTTGTGTAGGAACTGAATCCCAACAAGAATAAGACTGTCATTGCTATCAGCATGTCACACCAAAATACAGAAATAAATTTTCTCTTGTAAGTGTTGTTCTGGACTAGTATCAAGCCTGGCTATATCATGAAGCACACCTTATGTTAGAATTATTAAGGTCCTCATCAACACTTCATCCATTCCCTCAATATTTAGTAGCAAATACGTATAGCACAAATATTCCATTAAAAACTTTTATTGAATTTGTAAGGCAAAATAATATGGCATTTGAGACAAATCAGATTTAAAACTTTGATCACTGCCATGTGCAGTCTTTGCAGATAAGATCGCAGCATGACTCCCCATCCTGACTGAGATGCTTGATTCCATCCCTTCATTGAATGGGAAATGTTAAATAAACAGCTACTCATATTTTGTATTTTATTGAAAAGACCCAACTTCACAGCAGAGTCTGGTCCAAGTTAGTTTTACTATGGTTTTTCAGAAGGTTAGCAGATTCTTACATGTTTCTTAAATAGTTTCTTTATGTAGTACTTCTGAGTTAGATAAGGTGGGTGGGAAATGGATATGGGCAGAGAGGTCAAGAAGATAGGCAAAATATGTGTTCACAATTTAATATTTTCCTGGTAGGGAAAACACAGGGAGAACCTGGTTGTGGTTGGTCTGTTAGGTTTTTTTAGTGGGATGTGTTTTGGTTTTGGTTTGCCTTTTTTTTTTTTGGTGGGGGGGGGGGTGGGGATGAGGATCTAGGAGTTGGTTGGTGGTTGCTTTGGTTTTGTGGGGTTTTTTTGAAGAGTGCATGGAGTGCTATAAACATTCGTGTTTAAAGGGCGTCTTCTCTCTCTCATGACAATTGTAGGCATTTGACTTTTTAAATGACTCCAACCCTAGTAACACCAGGCACTTTAGAAAACCTGATGTATTCAATTAGCTATTGCCTTTGGAAAGCTTGGCTTGTTACATGGCCACACTCAATGAGAAAGTCATACAAACAGAGGGTTTGGTTTTGTCTCACCAAACTGAACTGCTTTGACCAGCAGGCTGCCTTTTCATCACGTTCTTCATCTCAATTCACCAGAAAGGGAAGGGGTCTTGTAGAAAACAGCTGCCTTCCTTTACATAGCTCTGATTAATCTCGAATGCAAGTCTCCATGTGCTTTGGCTAAACAGAAGTATTCTGGATTAGCAGGGGGAAGACACAAGAACACTACTGCAGGGTAATTGAACATGATTTTTTTCCTTTGCTTGCTTCTCTTATTTCATCTTGAAATTATTTTTGTAGAATTTATGGACAAATTTTCTGAAGCCTTAAATGAAAAGTAAATGGTGTCATAGAGAAGTGCTTTGATAGACCACTTTCTAAACTGCAGTGTCTACAAAAAAAAAATAAAAAAATCACTGATGTTTGAATTAATGAAGTGATTGACACGGTAACAGAGGTCTTTTGTGATCAGGGCCACTTTATCAGCAGTTGTCTGATGACAAGACATGGGCACACTGACTTCACGTTGTAAGGTGTTATGTAGAAGGGAATCCTAAGACTCAGCCAGAAGAGCACTGGCCCAATTTGATACAAGTAGCTTTGTATTATTTTAAAGTTGATAGAAGTTGCTGCAACTTTCTTTTCCAAAAGTCATTTTACCTGTACTTTTCTCAGGAAGCAGGGACTCCACTTCTACTCAGATTCAAGGCCTTCTACTTTGGGCATGTGCTTGCCTCTTTGTTAAAATAGGATATTTCTTTCAGGGTTTGTTTGGTGTTTTGTTTTGGGTTTTTTTTCTTTTGTTTTTGTACTAAGCACAGGCTTATTTCGTTCTACTTCAAACCATATTCCTTAATCCATAACTTTGTTTCTTAATTCAGGTGGTTCTTAAATGATGCTACTATGCTACCTATGGTTATGAACCCTGGAAGGTCCTTCTGCAACACTGTCTGTCCCAGCTGGGAACTGCTACACTTCTTAAGCACTGAGGTGACCTGTTAAATTATCAGACACCCAAGGAATGATCTTCCAAGTAGAATGTGATTTATCCTGTTTAACTGGTATGAAAATTTTCAAGTGGCAAAACTATTTTTCCTAATAGCCTGGGGTGAGTTTAGTGAACAATAAAAGGGAAAGCTTTCATACAACTTGTTTGTCTAATTATTTTTCTTCTTTATCTAATTTCATATGCAAATTTATAGGTGAGTGACATGCTCAAGTGATCTTTTTTTTCCCCCCCACCGTTTTTGGAAAACAGTATGTTCATATATAAGCAGAAGACTATTACAGTTGCTCTGTGCAGGATTACTATTGGGAAGCTGTGTAAATGGTTCACAGGAAGAACATATCAGACATAAGGGTGAATTTGTCTATCAAAAATCATAAACCTGTAATGTTATTCATTAGTGTTAACAGAATCCTGTAAGGAAATCAGCCAAACTCCCCTCTCCCTCCATCTCCATTGTCAAGACAATCCTCTCTTCCATTAAAGCAATTATTTCCAGTTATGGATAGGTACTTTACTGTTGCAAAGGCAATAAACAAGTGCTCCACATGGAAAAGATTAAATTTATGTCGCTGAAAGACATGGTTGACCCTTTTATGGGAAGAAGGAATGGCGCTGGGATGAGGGTTGATGGGAAGGAAAGCAATTGGCATTCAGTGAGCACATACATACTCCTGCAGCCTGGCCAACACGGTATGATCAGCATCTCGTTTGCATGAGATCTGATCTAAAGCATGCAATCAAAGAAAGATAATTTTGCTGGCAAAAGCAAGAACTGTTAAACAAACCTTTGCGCTCCGTTAAGCTTATTGAAGGGCATTTGTTGCCCTCTAGTGTTTCTCCCTGCACAGCCACTGCTCCTCCGAGTGCAGTGTGCCTCGTCGGAGGGACAGGGGGGAACGTCTCCCCATGTGGCCGTAGCTGCAGCATTCGGTGACATCAGGTGTACAAGGGACCGAAAAAGTAACTTGTTTACAGTACTCTTCTTCATACATTATCATGGATGTGGTTGTTCAAACAGAAACAGCATAAAGAGAAATGCAAGTTGTGCCATGTTTGCTGCAAGGAACAATCCTAATGCCGGCTTACATAAATTTATAGCAGCTAAGTGAGTGTGAACTCTTAAACATAATCAATCCTTTTTACAGCAACAGCTGAATATGTACTGAAATGCAGAGCCAAACTATGTGGGAAAGTTTACTAAACATATGACTGATTTAATTTGGCTTCTAGCTGGCATCAAAAGCCAAGGTAAACCATGCAGTGGGTTCATTTCCCTGAAACTTCTCTGTGACTGCACAGTGGGAGGGTGTTACATAGCTTTTCATTCTGCAGGGCTGGTTCAGTTCAAGACACTTGAACTGAAGCTTTTCAGTATGCTGAAGCTGAACAATTTCTTCTGCACTTTCCTTGGCTTCCATGTCCTCCCATCAAAGAGAGGACACAGTATGCAAGTAGACTTATAAAAACTTCTTATAAGACTGAAATACCAATACACAAACTCTGAAATGTCGCCTATGAAAAGAAATTGAAAGATATCCTAGCTAGTGAAGTGGATGATGACGTTAGGCCCACGTCACACCTGAGAAGTTAAAACGTTTTTAGGATGTTAGTAGAAATCCTACTTTAGTGTAAATCATATACTTTTAGTCCACCCACAGTAAAGTATTCCTTCAACAAATCTTGTTCATTCATAATCTCAAGAAAATTCATACATGCGTACATAAGCAAGAGGTGATTTTTGGTGACCTGTCACTTAAGTGCTGTGCTGCACTCAGGGGATGTCTCATTCAGGCAAGAAGCTTTGTGTCCTGTTTCTTCTCTACCCCAGTTATGCAATGGTAACCACTTACAGGGGGACCTGAGGTATGTACTGCTGGCCAAGCTGTATTTATTTGTTAATACATGTTTTGACTCTAAACACTGTATTACCTTGACACAGATCAAATTTTGTACGTGATCAGAAAAAGACTTCTTTTTTGTCTTGTGTCTGAGGACAGTGGATGCGGATCATTAAGATATGTCCACAGTCCCAATTTAATATAAGCTGGAAGTCTAAAAGCCAAATTTCATGTTAAAAAAAAAAAAAAAGGAAAGAAACCTAAATTGAATTATCCCTTCTCTTGTGTGCTTTTAAATTATGATATTGCTATATAAATTATGGTATTGCTATATACCATCCTCCTAAGCTGTTGAAGAGGAGAGTTAAAAAAAGTTAAAATCCTACCGGTGAGCTAGAGTTACTACTTATAGCATTTAATATAAATCTTTTTATTTCTCCAAATGGATGCTAAACTGGTTTCAGAGACATTCAGATGACAAAGATTCTTGTGCCTTAGAGAAAATGTGTTCATCAAAGAGGTGTGATGGGAACCTGTGACAGTCAGTCTAGACAGTCCTTGAGCTACTGCTGTGTCAATGACTGTGCTGATGAGGAAGCAGCAGCACTCATGGCAGTCATATTCAGTGGTGACCTCAAGGACATTTAGCAGTAACTCCTGATGGGCAGCTGGTTAGATTTTTTTTTTTTTTTAACCTTTTTGAAATAGCAGAGAAAACTGTAAGTGTGAGTATAGACTGCATTATCTGACCATGAAGGTAATTTTCTCTCTCTGAGAGACCACTCATCAGACCTGTGCTGCTATAGCTTAGACATTTGGTTTTTGTTGAATATCTGTTGATCCAAAGTGAGGATGCACCTGTCTTATCTGCTCTCAGATCTGGAGCTCAGAATGCAAGTGGGTTTATAATTTTAGGGCCATGGACACATAAACCTTTTTGTAAACTAGAAACTAAAGGTTAGGTAAACTGTGAGACTTGCAGACCCCAAAATGAGCAGAACATCAAATTCAAAATCTGAAATGGAAGTGGACCCTTTCTCAAACATAAGGGTTATTTCTTCCTGAACACTTCATGCTCTCTGGGAAGACCTGTGTTTTTTTTTAGCTCTTTACCACTTTACCTACATGGATCAAATGAGTAACTGTTATAGACGCTGAGGCTATGTGTGATTGCAGCATTTAATGGATTTATTGATATTAAAAAAAATTATTAAAATAAAAAACAATGAGTAAACTTTATTAAAAGAAACAGTGAGTGATTTCAGCGTCCAGTTCTTTCAACTTTGCTCCAGTGAGCTCAGCTTGTTTGGCAAGGAAGGTAGCGATACAGCGCATGCAAATGAGCAGTGCGCCGGGCGACCCCCGGAGTCTTGCTCCTGAGGGATGCACTTGGAACTGATCCAAGTGTGCTACCTATCCTGTTTTCAGCGGCTTAAACCACACCTCTTCTGAGCATGCTCAGTTCAGTTCTCAGTGAAACCACTCCCCTTCTGAGCATGCTCAGTTCAGTTTCAGTTTTGTCTTTGAGGTAGTAAGTTCTGGGAGCCCACACTCCATTTGGAACCGTGCAATTGGAGTGGCGTTTCCATTAAAGTTGCATCATCCTGTGTATAAGTCTCTCTTGCTGGGTGCTGGGGATGCGGGCGGACAGGGAGCAGCACGGTTCAGACTCTCCGGGGAGGGGTGGTGGGCTTTCTGATTCTCTGCGGAATGGGGAGCGCCGGAGTTGGTGGAGGAGACGTCTCGGAGCCATGCAAGCCTGATACTGGAGTGCCCGGACTCTCCGAGATCAGTGTAGATTCTCTGCGTGTACCTTTACAATCCTCGGAGACGCTGAGGGTCCTAGGGAAAGGGGGGGGGAGGACGGGAGCCGGGGGCTCCAGAGGGATTTTCGGGAAACTTTTTATTAGGGACTGTCCCAGGCACTCGGTGCGACCGCTGCGGTGGTGGTGGGGCTCCCTCGGCTTTTCCGCTCTGTGCGGGAGCCGTGGAGCAGCTGCAGGTACCCCACCTGTGGATGCTGACTGCCTGTCCAGCTCCCGTGTCTATGGGCTTCGAAAAAAAGCAGTGGCACCGGGCTATGGACGGGTGGCGGCGGCGGGCGCACGGGGACCTTGTCTAAGGCAAGTGGTGGCGGGCACACGGGGCTTAGCCACGGGCAGGCGGCGGCGCCGGCGGGGGAGAGGGGAAGGGGCGGCCAAAGGGCACAGGGAGAAGGAAAGGAATAAAGGAATATTAACTGCATCCTGGTGGGGCTTCTTTGTGAACTAAAAAGGGGTTGGGAACCCCCTTGCTGGATTGAAGTGATTTCGGTTTCTTCCCGTCCTGGGGAACTCTCCCCGGGCAGGGCGCTGGGAAGAAACACGGAGAGGGGGGAATGTGGCTTCTCCTCTGTTACTTCATGGAAGGGAGAGGGAGAAAGGGGGGGTGGAACGGGACAGTGGCGTGGGGACCTAGGGCAGCATGAAATATGTAAAAGAAACAGGTTTCTCTGGTCCGGACGGGCAGCTCTGCCCGAGGGTGCCACTGCTCTGCTGGCTGTTGGGGGGGCCACGCAGTGGGCAAAGCTGGGGAACAGAGACAGGTTGGAATAAAAAGATAACTTTCCCATGGGGAATCCCTTCTCTTGCAATGAGGAGAGATCTTTGGCATCTTTGGGTCTCCTTGTTCGATGAGATAAGAGAGACATCTAAAGCTCTTATCTCTCCCCAGCTGTGGGTAGGGGATTATCAGATTCCTTTGTTAAGTACCCAGAATTTATCTCTTGGGAAGCCTTTTTTTTTTTACTGTGGTTTTAAAAAAATCCTTAAGTTTTAAGCAATTCTACTTTTACATTCAAACAACAAAATAAAAATAATATAACTACTTATATTGTTTGATTTTGGCAAATTATAACCTATCACATAACTGAATCTGGACAGCATTCAGTGCTAAATGTAGACTAAAGATATCAGATTAATTTGCCTCTGTAGTGGTCAATCAAGCTGCTAATACAGAAAGTTTGGATGAAAGGCTGGGGAAGATAATAGTTCCAGAAACATGCAATTATTCTTTGTTTTAGTGTATTATTTTGTGACATAAATCCTTGAAAGAAGTAAATTTGTGTCCCAGAGGCAGTCTTTTGTCACCCCTTGAGAGAGTTGTAAATACCATGTGTGCTGGTTTAAAGGTAAACTGGCAGGAGAAATGGACCTACCACAAGAGAGATTATAATTCAGAGTTACAATTTAATGAAAGATATTACAATGAATACACTGACACAAAGAGAAAACTGCTTTCAACTCACCAAAACCCA
>JAWWEW010000078.1:75417543-75437187 GCA_035583185.1 Anabacerthia variegaticeps | reverse complement strand
TAGAGGGGGTAGAATACATAGCTTTGATCACCCCCCACACAGTGATAACTGGTCCCACCTGCTGAACTAGGACACCATGTCCTTAACTCTAACTGTAAAATAGTAATGAAATTACTTCATTTATTCATTGACTGCAGGAGAAAAATGTTGAGAATGTTCAAAGTGTGTGCTAAATAGGCACTTAATAAAATAATAGCAAATCTAAGCCTTGAGATTCTAAAGATTTCTTTTTCTTAGGTGGGGTGTATTTTTTTAATGAACCTGAGATGAATAGGATACTTGCAGATGAAGGAAATCTGTGTCTTGTGTGTCTTTTTTGAATTTTTTTTAGTCCCTGGAGAATGAATCCCAGAACTGAACCATAAAGAACTGGAAAATACCTACTTTCATTGATGCAATACACCATACTTAATAGGTTCTGCCGTAGCATATTTTATAGGAAAACTGATAAAAACCTTTATGGGTTTGTTGGTGTCATCTGTTGATGAGCAGTTGCACTGATGGCTTCCTATAGGATTCTTAAAAGGTGCAGGAATTTATTTTCTGTATATTAATCCATTTATTTTGGTCTGCGATGCTGCTGAGGCTGTTAGTTTTTTGTGTGGGTTTTTTTGTTTGTTTGTTTGGGGTTTTTTGTTTTGTTTTTTACTTTCCTAAGGTCAGCAGAGTTTTGTCAGCATTGAATGCAGCTTTTGTAGCTTGCTAATAGAGGCAGTGATGGTGCTGTGTTACAGTGCATGGCCATATGAAGCACATACTTGAAAAATGGGCCTTTACAGCACTGGCTTTGCATAGTTAGTGATATCTGCCATCCTAAAGTTTTCTAGATTTAAAAATAAACCTTTGTCTTATGACTCTTTCACTATTAACATAAAATAATACCTGTAAATCGCATATTTTTTTTTCTTCAAAATTACTGGTTTTCTAAAAAGAATTACATGAAAATTGAAGTAAACCATTCTATTTCATATTAAAGTTTGCATTGTTTAAAGTGCTTCCTTGCCATTTTATAGCAATTCATGCATTTTATTTATGGCAATTACTGATTCTGACAGAATCGTGAATAAAGGCTGAGCATTAGCTGGCAGTTTGAAAGTTCCCTTGATGATGAAAGTGCCTTTTCTTTGATCAAGTATTATAGCTAGTATTTTGGTTTAAGTCATTAAACTCAAAAAGTAGGACCAGAAGACTCCAAGTGGGAAAGAAGTGATTATATGGTGCAACACCGTCAATATACTAATTTTGAAAGATGATTGCTGTCTGCATATCTGGACACTGATGAAACTCCCAACTGATCCTTTTACAACGAAGGAGAGTGGGTTATGATGAAAGTATGTGATAAACATGCAGGGAACTGAGGCAATGGCAGATTCTGCCGCCAGGTGTTCCTTAGGTAGCAATCTACAAAGAACAATAACTTCAAGATGGGAGATTCTGTCGCATTGACTTCAATCAATCTTATTAAATTTGCTCTACTAAGGATTTAGCTTATCTTCAAGCAATCTTGTAGTTCCAGAGTTGTACAACAGTTTTTTTCACAGATGGTCTCTTTCTTCCTGAACAGTGGATAAGTATTTCATACATGATTCTTTGGAAATTTCTGTCCATACCTAATCCAGTAGTGTAGTTGCCTTTCATATGCAGTTCTGTTAAATAAAATGTTACATTGAACTTGTGGCTCAAGTTTCAAATCAGACTAGCTTTACCCTGTCTTAGAATGACAGTGTATTTTAATAAATCTTTTATGTGCTGTCCTATGACTACTTAGAGTACCAATTTAAGAAAGAAAAAAAGGTATAAATTCTACTGGCACCCCACCAGGAATAAATTTTTATTATAGGTGAAGAAAGGTTAAAAGTGAAAGCCAACACTGGCTTTTCCATGGCTTATGTTTCTTGATGTTTTATGGGTTTTGTTTTTGTTTTGGTGGGTTTTTTTGTTGTGGGTTTGGTTTTTTTTTTGTTGTTGTTTTTTTTTTTTTTTTTCCGTCCTGACCTTCTATTTATAGAAGCAGTGAGTCAACAAATGAGAAAATTCTTTCAAGTACAACAGAAAATTTCTGGCCAGGAAAATAGAAGTTGATTCTCTATTAACAAATAAAGATAGTCAATACTTTGTCCATGCAATGTGTGTTTGAAATGACTGGTCTCTCACTGTTCAGTAGGGCTGCTATCACTGATAGAGGTTATTCATGAGCAAACACTGAGAGGTTACTTATGCTTTTACTTTTTGAATTACAACATGTGGTTCAGTTCTAATCCCAGCATTTCTGAAATCCTCTTCTTGAAGACAGGTTTGGGCACCAAAATGCTTTTGGCTTATAGTCAAACACAAAAGGTATCTTACTCCATTGCAGGAGTAAGGATTGCAAACTGCATGTATGAACACTGGCATATGTTTCACGTTAATGAAAAATGTCTAATGACTGCCTGTTGGATCAAGATGACATTTTGGCAGGGAGGAAGGGGTATTTTCAAGGCTGTTTATCTTCTGGAGAGGAATGTTGTGATACAATCTGACTGTGTGTTACCCTTCCTCTTTTAGGTGGCATTTTATTCTTGGCCCAGACACAGTGACTGAACAAAATATTGCACAGAGGGGAAATTAACCAGGTACTAATGATTGTAAAATCCATCTATTTGCTATGCTTCTTTACCTTGCATTCTGCTCCCATTTGGCAGTGTGGAGACTTACATAGCTATGAAATCTTGCATGAACTACATTAGAATTATTGTTCCTATTCTCAAAGGTGCTATCTTTTCTAATGGAGTTTTGGAAAGTTATTTTACACTTATTTGAGATATCCTGGCTGCTTGCCAGTTCACAGAAAAGCTATAGCTGTCAATTCAGTCTGCTGTTCCCTAAGCGACCATAGAACAAACTCGGCTTGGATGGGAAGACAGTGCTGATAACAGTAACAGGTTATGTTCAGCCATTCACATGCTATATTCTGCAAATAACTCTAGAATTTTATCTTGAAGAAAAAGGCTGTCTAGCTATAAACTGTACAAACTAAGCTTTTTTTTAATATTGGCTATGTTAAAGATTTTTCTTTCAGAAATGTTTGAGCCTGCAGAGTCTTATGAGAATGATGAGAGTAGTTCCATAGAATTTTTTAAAACCGTTTTGTGTGGTTTTTTGTTTTGGGTTTTTTTAATTAGGAGCTTAGCCACTTGAATACTCTGTGGTTACATTTCCTTCTGCAGTGGTGTAGATAAAAAGATTGTTGATTTAAACATAAAAATGACAAGATCATTGTGCCAGCTGACATATTTATCTCAATTTATTCTGTAATTTTGCTTTTAGTTGTATTGGAGGCACTTGCAAAAATCTATAGAATTTATTTAATTAGAGAGTATCAGTAATTTCAGTGCTACCTAACTGACTGATATAGTTGCTCAGTAATGCGTTATGTTGAAACAATGAGGCTTTTATTTTAGATAACACTTTTATGCCAGCCCTTGTAACATAGTTGATGTTGTCAAATAAATACCACTGCAGTAAATGCTTCATTCTGATCTCATTATTTCAGTGTTTGCTTTTAAATGCAGCGGTATAATTGCTTTATATTAGGGCATTTTTGTTAAAACACACATTGACAGGTTTTTTTGGGTCACTTTAACTAGTGTAAAGTGAAGAAAAGTGGTGTGTGTGGTTTTTTAGAGGCAATAATGAGTTTTTCAAGACAGAATAGCCATAACATCGTTTTTTAAGGGAAAAATCTGAAACGCACTTCAGTTCATACATTCAGAGTACTGAGCTGCCGTAAGTGTAAGCAACATTTATAAAGATGTGTAAGTTTTCTCAGTAGACAGCTGCAGACAGGAGCTGTGTGTTTGCACTTGAGAGGGAGTAGGAACGAAGCACAGCACAGAGTTACAGATAGGAGGTAAAGCTGATGTTCCCTTGTAGGAGAGGCACGTTGATTGGCTCTTGTCAAGGCTCACCTTGTGGCTTGCAAAAATAAGAGCTATTATCAATGTGAATAAGCTAAAGTGCCCCATTTCTTTCCTAGTCTTTAACAATAGTCTGACACGTGGTTTCAGTGAAATAATTTTGCAGTTTCTCTGGAACGCATGTTAGTTGGGATATAAATTCAATGCTGGGCAAGTTATCTTATGGGGAAAATGGTGGCTAGTAGGACAGGTTTGGAGTTGATGATCACGCTGAACAATTAGACTAGCTGTACAGCTGTGCTGATGTCATGCAGCTGACTGCATTTATATTTATGTCTGGCCTATTAAAGTGTCATGATAACAACAGACAACACAGAAGGTGGCTGATGGCTTTTCAGATTAAATGTTGAGAAAAGACATACATGTTTATTGCAGTGCTAGTGCCTTGTGCTTTCCAAGGAGCACAGGAATAATTTCCCTGGTTCACCATTTTAAATGCATCGAAGTACTGAACGTTTAGTTCCTGGCAACTGGTTGAGTTACTTTGTCATGCAGAGGCTGACACAGGGCAAGTAATGTAATGAAAGGATTTAGCTGGAGTGCTTGCAATATTGCCTGATTTATGAAATTGGGCCTCTTACATGAGTGAGAATGTGGGAAAAAAGTTTGGACTGTCATGCAGACAGCTGTGCACTGGAACAGTTGTTGAACTGAGGCTGAAGTGACATGAATGAGACCCATAAGGACTGTGATTCACATACTTCACTAGAGCAGGTCCTGTTTTCAACCATTTATGAATTCAGGAAGAGCCATGCTGTAGGATATTACTTGGAATATAATCTATTGCAGAAATATGGGGGTCTTTTTGCCTGTACTAGGTGTCACCTGAATGTTAATAAAACTGTTGTTGGCATTCCTCAGATTTGGTGTTTCCTGCGGCAATTTTGCCCACACAGCTGAATTCTGCCTCTTGGCTCTTCAGTGAAGCTACTGATGTAGAAACCCTGTGAGAGCAAGGGAGAATTTACATGTTCAGTTTTTAAGAGAGAAAGATGTGTCCAGTGGGTCTTTCTGCAGCTGGTCTTATTAATGTAAGGATTTGTTTCTTCTTTTTTAAGGGCTAATCAGTTAAATTTTGGACTAGTCCTTTTGTAGTGCTGCATTCTTCTAGAGACAGTTCTAGGGAAATGACTGAATGCAGAACTATCAATTTTGTTGACAATTTTCTCCTCAAACTGAGTATTTGTGACATGTGAAAGATACTTATCCTCTCCAAAAGAAACAAACAGTCTGTCAATAACTCTAACTGCATATGAAACATGTTTTGATAGGGCAAAGAAATTCCCTCTCTCCTACAAGAGAAAGAACACAGCTTGTGCTGAGCATGGAGTGGGACTGTCCTGTGAGCTGTGTAGGTTTAATGAATAATGATAAACCGTGTTGTCTCAAGTACAGAAATTGCAGAAGGTGCTGTGGGAAAGCTGATTGCCTATAGCTGTGCATACAGGGGAAACGCTGACAATTTTGACAGGAGGCAAAATGAAACTGGTTTTCAGGGGAAAACCCTAACAAACCAAAGAAGACTGTAACTTCCCCTCCCATATATCTTAATGAGTACAGTGCACTGTAGATTCCTTCAAGAAATTAAAGCTGTCTTAAGTCCAGTGCTGTTATGGGACTATAAATGACATCTTGATTTACCTTGCAATTGTTTCGGGATGTTCCATATCATGCCCTAGTGGCCATGTTTGTTGGTGAAGCTTTTTGACTTGACTTGTTTGCTCCTACCCACTGTGAGCTTTGGAGGGTTTGAAGCCCTGAGGATGGGCGATGCCCTGAGACAGCTGGAGCAGCCTCAGAGGACTACTGCTGAGCAGAGTTGCCCCATGGAGGAGGAAGCCTTCCCTCAGCCCCTGAACACAACAGAAAGCTGACTTTGGGGAGGAGACTGGTTTTCAAGCAACTTAAAACATTTAAGGTGTGGCTGCAATTGCAGCCAATAAAGGCAATTGTATCTGGGCTGCATTAAAAGCAGCATGGCCAGCAGGTTGAGGGAGGTGATTCTGCTTCTCTACCGTGCTCTCATGAGACCCCACCTGGAGTGCTGCATCCAGCCCTGGGGTCCCTTGTTGACAAGCACATCCTGTGCCAGCAGCTGGATGCGCAAGGGAACAGTTAACTGGCTGACAGGTGGACCTGTGCACTCACTCCAGCTAGTAAGCGAAGCTATTATAAAGGTTAAAAAAAGTTACCCAAATGGGAACATTTTAAGTGCAAGTTTGGGGTCATATGGTGTTCTTGATGGTGCTGAGAAATCTGGCTGGTTTGAGGGAGCAGCCTGCTGCTAATGTGGACTCCTGTATGTATTTCATAACACTGCTTCAGGAAGTGAGGCTTCAGTTCATAGTTAAAGTACATGGGTGGGCTGGAAAGAGGCTGAAGTACAATAAAACTCGCTGGCTTTAAATATGAAGACTGATTGCATATTTTTTCACTTGGATACACAAGTCAAAGGAAAAAGGGTATTAATGTAACAATGACATTTTGATACGAATTGCAGAAAGCCCTGGTGGTGTACTGTGTTGAAAGGAATTCCCTATGTTCTCTTGTAAGAGGTGGCTGTGACTTACCTTGTCACCTTATGTCTAGATGATTCTCAGGAATTTATTTTCTGTGGGAACCTTCAACTCTTTCAAGTAGATAGATTGTCAAGTATTTCTGTCCCCTTGGCTATTCACCATGGTTGCACATGGTGAATCATTAATTTTCTTTCTGCTGCTATGGTTACTGGTGTGTTCTTTTTACTGAGTTTGTGAAGCATTGGTGACAAACCTTGCTTTCCAAGCTGAAGCAAACATTCCCACCACTGCAACAACTTCACTCTCTGCTTGCTCCATTTGTAGCTACCACCACTCCTTGCACTACATCCTTCACAGAATATTTTGAGTTGGAAGTGACCCACAAGGATCATAAAGTCCAAATTTTAAATGAATGGCCCATACATGGATCAAGCCCATAGCCTTGGCATTTTTAGCACTATACTCTAACCAGCTGAGCTAATCTTTGGGGTTTGGTTTGTTCCTCAAAGTGACTGCCATAGTGCTTAGCCCATGGCTTTGTCCATATGATGGGTAGCAAATACTTCAAGCACAGTCTGAAATATTTATGTTACTGCACAGCCTTGCCAGCAGCTTGTTAATCACTTTCTGAAATGTTTTTTGAAGTTGGCCAAATGTTACAACAAAATTCTTGCTGAATATTGTTCTCTGGGCCGTTTTCTGTGGCCTTGACTGATTTTCTTCTGTACTTTTTAACAAGGGAAGGAAAAAGAGGAGTTCAGTGGTATCTTGAGTGAATGTCATTCTCTTCTTGGGTTATGTTTATAGCCATAGGAGTGTTCAGAGATCACAACCCTGTCTCTAATTCTCTCATTGCTCTATCACATTTTCTAGTCATTTGGCTTTCTTTTGGCAAACATAATGGGTATGTCCTTGGTCTTTCGCCAAATCTTTTGTATTACAAACCCCATGGCAGAATGAGTTAAATATTTTTGATATTTTGATGTGGTAAAGATTATTTTCATTGTCAATGAGGGCAAAAGAGATCACAAGAGAACCCCTTCTAGAGACAGAACCCAACCTTTGCAAACCTCCCAAATATTGCAGATGGTACTAAAATAGTACTTAAGGTAAGCTGTAGCACTAGATAGATTGTTTACAACAAAATTCTAAAGTCAGGTTAAGCAGCAGTTAAGGATATGGGAATGGTTATAGATAGGCAACAGGGTTTTTTTCCCCTGTTGCTATGGACATGCATGTTGCTTATTAGAACTGACAACTATGAGATTATGAAGTACATTGCTTAGGATACCTCTTGGCTAAGGTTTGATAGAATGGGGCAAGTACAATCATAAAGTAATTTATTTCTATGAAACTGGGGGGAAAAGTTCATGATCTTGGCCTACATGGTGACCCTCTGTCTGAAAGTTTCCGTGTGTGTAGATACTTCATCTGCCAGGAACAAAGCAGATGTTTGGAAAAGTGAAGTGCACAAGCAGTTCCTGTGTGCAGTGATTAGGTGTTTAAGTTGCCTGGGGCTACCTGACCATCTCAATGATTAATCTTAGAGAGGTAGAGTTAAAAAGCTAATTACAGCTGAATTTGACATCCTTCTGTTTTATATAATAAAGTGATAATTTTTTGGACACACGTATTCCCTGTAGGCTTAAGAATTTAAAGATGTGATGAAAATTTGTTCCATATATTCATAACTATCTATGTTTGCAATATTGAGAGGAGTTTGTGCCTGGAAATTTCTACGCCTGAGGAAGAAAAAATTATCTTCAGGATATTTTGGAATAAGAGAAGCCTCTGGCATTAAAAGATATATAAATATCAAATCTCTGAGAAAGACTGCTTATACTATAGATAGTACTGTGCAAAACAGGTTATATAGGCTTGAATCCCAGTTTTAGTTGTCAGCTGTTCAATTAAAAGTGGTTCCTGAAGAAGGCTTGTACTTGTGTTTTCTTTAATTGTATCCTTATTTTGTCTGCCTAGGCGGTGTGAAAATATTTTAAGAACAAAGCTACTGTAAGTTAATTACTAGCTTAGACATTATTGTCTCACATAACTTCACAGAATCAAGGAATAGTTGACGTTGGAAGGGACCTCTGAAGAGCATCTAGTCCAGCCTCCCTGCTCAAATCAAGTCAGTAACATCAAGTTGATCAAGACATTGTCCAATGGGGTTTTAAATATAACCAAGAACAAAGGCTCTACAACCTCTCTGTGCAACCTACTCCAGTGCTTGACCACTACCGCTGTAAAGAAGTTTTAGTTTATTTCATGTTTAAGTGGATCTTCTGGTATTTAATTTTGTTCCTATTGTGTCTTCTCCACTCAGTGCATACTCCTGAAGAATGTCCAGCTTCATCTTCTTTCTCCTTCCTCCTCCGAAGAGAAAATATACTGAAAGGCTTGTGGGTTGACATAAGGACAGGGAGAGACTACTCATCAGCACCGTCATGGGTAAAACAGACTTGTCTGGGGGAAATTAATTTAATTCATTAAAAATCAAATCAGAGTAGGTTAATGAGAAATAACCCCAAATCTTAGAATATCTTTCCCCCACCTCTCCTTTCTTTCTGGACTTCACTTTACTCCCAATTTCTCTAACTTCAGCCCTGCAGTGGTGCAGGGGCGCAGGGGATGGGGGCTGTGGTCAGTTCATCAAACGTTACCTCTGCTGCTCCTTTACCTTCTGGTGGAGGTCTACTCACATTCTTCCCCTGTTTCAGCATAGGATTCCTTCCACAGAGTGCAGTGTTTCAGGAACAGGCTGCTGCAGCCTAGGTTACCTAAAGGGCTGCAAGTGCTGCCAGCAAAGCTGCTCCAGCCTGAATTGTCCACAGGGTCACTGCCTCCTTTGGGCATCCATCTGCTCTGGCATGGGGCCCTCCATGATCTGCAGGACCTGCACAGGCTGCAGGGGCACAGCTGCCTCACCTTAGTCAGCACCATGGGCTGAAGGGGAATCTCTGCTCCGGTGCCTGGAGCACCTCTTCCCCTTTCTTCTTTGCTGACTTTGATGTCTGCAGGACTGTTCCTTTCATATATTCTTACTTCTCTCTCCTGACTGCTGTTGCACAACAATATTTCCCCCTTCTTAAATATGTTATCCCAGAGGCACTTCCACCAACACTGACAGGCTCAACCCAGGCCAGTGGCAGGTCTGTCTTGGAGCCAGCTGGCATTGGCTCTGTTGGATTCAAGGATAACTTCTAGCATCTTCTCACAGAAACCACCCTTGTAGTCCCCCTTCTACTAAAACCTTGCCGTACAAACCTGATACAATTCATAAGATCCCTCTGGGTCTTCTCTCCTCCAGACTAAACAATCTCAGCTCTCTCATCTTTGTATGTCAGATGCTCCAATCCCTTGATCAGCTTTGTGGCTCTTCAAACACTGATTCTGATAGGTCCTTTCCTCTTGCACTGGGGAGCCCAGACCTTCAGACTGCACTTCAGATTCAGCAGTGCCTGCAAATGTGAGATTCTTCCTGTTCTCTTAAGCAGTTTCATCTGTTTTTTCCAGATCAGAAGGTTTGCAGCAGATGTGCACCACAGTGTCACCCACCTTCTTCTGCTCTTTAATCCTAAGCCTTAAAGTCTGCTGGCTCATCATAAGTCTCAGGGCAGAGTTTTCTGTTTTCTAGCTGCTCTTGCATGTAAAGGTCAACTCCCCCTCCTTGCTGTATTCCTCCTAAATAACCAGTATCTGTAAACAGCTCTCGACCGGAGTGTTGCAATCTCCTGTGTCTCTCTAAACCCAGTGGGATCATAACTGTAACTGCACACAGACCTCAAGTTCATTGTGTTTGTTTCCTGTGCTACACACATTGGTCCACTTGAGAGGCACCCAGCTGGCTGATATCTCAGAAAAAGAGTGAGAATTTTGCCCATAATTCTATCTGTTTGGTATTTGTTTGTGTGAATGTGCTTGAGGTAGGCCTCCTTCAACCCCGTTTTGCTGGTTACAAGGTCCTTATTGCTTTGTCCCCCACAAACATTGAGAATGGGATTGACAATTTTCTCACTTGATTGCTAGTCATCATCCTCTGCTCACCCCAGTCATCTCTAATTTAAAGCTCTCCTCACTGTGTTGGCTAAGCCATGGTAAAGACTCTTCTGCCCCACTTAACTGGATTCAATCTCTTATTAAAAATCCTCAAGCCTCAGAAAGGGTCATAAAACCAAAAAACCCTGTTAACAACACTACTGTGAAAGCAATTACTTACCTGCGGGGTTCATCCACTACTCACGCCTTTTCCTTCACTAGCAGGATCAAGAATGTCACCTGGACCATATGGGCACTTGATCATCACTTCTAGGGCCACGTAGTCAGGCTTGAAACTTCCTAATATTTTAAAAAGCAGCAGCGGGGTAAAAGCTTGAGGACCTGACAAGTCTTGTTACTTTTTCTGCAATCTCCCAGATCAGTACAAATCTTCCTAGATGGTGACTGAGGTTGGCAGATGCAGTCCTTTGTTTCTCATAGCAGGGAGTCTCCATTACTATTACTTGCTACTTTCTCCTCATGTCTCCACACGGCCCAGTTTTAACTGCCTTGGGTCTTGTCTTGAACAAAGCTCTCAGACCTTTTTGGCTACAAGGGCATGGAGTCTGTTCTGTGATTGCTAATCTTGAGTGGACGAGGAATCTTCCTCCTTGTGCCAAAAGTCGCAAGCTTCCAAACTTCACTGTCCTGCGAGTCTCTGCTTCCCTTCCTGAGAGGTACAGACTGCACCACCCTTCTTCAGGACAGTCGATGGCTTGGATATTTGATGCTGAAGTGTAGGAAAATATCTGGTTAATGTCTTGGTAACTTTCTAATGGTGGTGTTTATTGCAAAACATAGATTTCCTTCCCTGACCCAAAAGATGCTGGATCGTAATAATGGGACAATGCTGAACATGGCCATGCATTGAAAAATCTGGAAAACAGAAATCTAGGCAGCACAGTAAGTGTATGTTCACTTTCTAGGTATGGTTATAGGTAGCTAGAATACTAAGGTTATCCAGTGGAAACATGTTTCAGAGTTCAGCTACATGGTTCTGGAATCTTACTGATCTTTTGCAGTAGCCTGGGATTGTGGAATATGTATAGAGTGTTGTTCAGAACACAGAAGCTTAAAACTACTACTACTTCTGGAACAGGAAAACAGTTTCTTTTTCAAACAGTGTTGAAGGCTGGAAGGAATATGTGCTCATCACTGTGAGCTTAGGACAACTATGGGGTCTTTGAGAGGAATCTAAGCACAGTGTCCTAGACCTGAGGGGTGGTTACAGTATTCCTTTATTAGCATAATGCTCCTGTGTTAAAATACTTTTAATCTGTTACTATATTAGGATAATTCGATGTGGAAAAGACATCAGAAGCTCATCTAGTTTAACCTGAATATGGGGAATGAAGCAGGAAATCAAAGCTAGAAATTGAGTGGTACGGTAGTTCAAAAATAATTACAAGAAATTTGGGCAAAACGCAGGAGTTTTCAGTGAAAGTTTTCATTCCTCTCATTCCTGACCTGGGATTACTTGCTGTGTAAGTGTGGTGTGCACACTTGTTTTGTATATGAAAGCAAGAGTTTTATTTGCAGACTATCCAACACAGCTTGATTACAGGGGAGGTGATGGTGTTGGAAAGAGTTCTCTAACTCCAAGGAAACTTCCATGAGAACTCAGAACTTATGTCAGGACTTGCATTTCTCTCCTTTGTTATTGGCAGCTGGAGTGTCTCTTTTTTTTTTAATTATTATTTTATATTTAACATAGTTGAAAACACTCTAGTTTTCAGTTGCTGAAAACAATTTATTCCACTCTTTTCACAGAAGTATTTTGAATAAAAGAAAACTTAATAAAGGACTGAGAAACTCACTGAGAAACACTTTTTGTAAGCAAATTCTGGAGTTTTTTTAGCAATTGAAACTTTTAATTCGTGACCTACATTTAGTAGTTATACATTAAGAAGGTAACTCTTACAAATCATTCTTATTGGTACGTGCATGACGCTTGCAGTTTCTCTGAGGTGTTCAGTTTTCTCATGAGTTAAAATTGATTTAGTTTCCTGAACACTGCATTTCTTGTTATCCCTTTTAACACCATACTACCCTATATATAAACCTAGGTAAAAGTCTGCACCCAGAATGCAAGTTTTTGTGGGGAGCTGTGCATTTTGCTGTGGCACTTGATGGGGAAAATGACAGAATGTGTAACCACGCCAGTAGGTGAAACAAAGCCATGCCAAATATTTCCTTTAGGAAAGTTTATTTTAAAGCTCTTTAAACACATAATTAGACCATCTCAGCAAGCCATGCACTTTCTTAATGCAATTATGAGAACGCTGTTTAGTCAAATTGCTAATGGTTGTCTAGACATCCTTTTGGAATCTCCTGAGTTTGAATTTAATTAAATGGAGGATATCTCTATGTTTATAGACAGAAGAATTTAGCTTGAGCGTCTTCTCAAAGATGTGGTTTGGAGAAGAACTTATGGTTCCTTTAGGGTCAGGAGAATATATCTGCTTTTGGAATTAGATACTGAATAGAGGAGCTGAATTAGAGCTATAAAGAGTACAATTTCTGTTAACACTTCCAGGGATGATTGTATTTCTGAGAAGAAGTTAAGGCTGTACCGGTACGGTTTAGCAATATATGGGAACTTCAGAGAAATGTTCACATTTCCCTGTTGCTGTTCACAAGTACCCTGCTGCTTTGGCCTCAGCAGTGTCACCAGTTGTTTAATTTTTACCCCTTTAGTTTTAATTAAGGTATAAACCGTAATGTTTAATAGAATCAGCCTTTTCAAATCTTACAGTGCTGTTCAGTATGAATTATCCCCTGTGAGCTGTTATTCACCACCTGCTCACATCTCTGGGAGCTCTTAGCTGTTAAGTTAGCATCCAAATCATCTGCTCTGTTTATTTTCCCAGCATTGGCTTGGCATGCATGTTTTAAAGTTATGTCCTTGGAAGCAGGAGTACTGCAGGATTCCTTACTCTGAGGACAAGCACAGAGAATCCTGGTTTCCCTTGGGCACTGATTCTACCTATTGAAGGTAGTTACTGAGGGTTTTTTTTGGTTTGTTTGGTTTTTTGTTTGTTTCTCCATATCTAAATGGGAAGTTAAAAATATTTAATATTTTTTTCATTTGTGTATTGAACGTGTAAGTATTGGCTGCTGATTTTTTTTTTTTTTGAGACTTGAAGTGAAATTAAATACTATGTTAAGTATTAGCAGATGCTGTAGTGGTGGACAGAATAGCAAAAGAACATCTTTTGTGGACAAATGGTGGTATTTAAAAGTAAATAAAGATTTGTGTATATGCCATTATCTCGATAAAATGGCTGGTTTTGTTGATAAAGTTCTTAATGTCTTTCTGGAACATCATAAACTAGATTTAGACTGCCTTATAAGTTAAAATAAATGGGGTTTTGTCTATCATCCTTCTCAGAAAAATAATAAAAGCAACTCTGGGTATATAAAGAAAATCTTGGGGTTTGGGGTTGTGTTTTTTTTTTTTTTTTGTGTTTGTTTTGCTTGCAGTAAGAAGAAAATAACAAGGTTGTGAAGTATTTTTGATGGCTGTGGGTATGGTTTTTCTTCAAACAACAACATATATCTGTTAGGGAAGGGTGCAAACAGTCCCTTTTATATCAGTGGGGTTTCTTTCATTAGTGTGATACAAAGAACTACAGCTTTTTATGCTGATCAAGTACTTTAGTATTAAAGACAGATTATTCTTAATCCAGTAGTTGTTCTGAAAAATCATTTATTTTTTGTAAAGATTACACATCTCTTAGGACAGTGACTCGTCTTTTGAAGGAAAAGATGAAGCCAGTTACCAGAATAGACTAAAGCACAAAGCTGACTTCACTTCCAAAATGTTAATGGGATTTTTATGACCTCAAACTGCTTCTGACACCATTTGTATGTTCTGAATAGGGCTATGGTCTTGGGCTATGATCTGCATACAGAGTTGAAACATACAGGTTTGGGTTTCAGTACAGTATAGATGAGATCTTAATATTATTTTTTTTATTTTTTTTTTTTGTCTTGTGAAGAAGACACTCTTCCTGACCAAGCTGCTTAGTGATGTTAGGAAAAGTCATGATCTTGGACACTCTCTGTGTGTATAAATAAAGATAGATAAGAAAACCACATCTTTGTAGTTACAGAGCAGAATTTATTGATGCAATGGCAATCAATGTGGGCACATAGACTGCAACTTCACTGGCAAAGGAATCAAATCCAGAAGGTATAAAATTGCTTTCTTGTACTCTTCAAGATTCCCACTGAGAATATATTTGGAAGAACAATTATTTGTAGCCTCTTGTAGGTTTCTGCATTTGGTCCTGAAGAGAGCACTGGTACAAAGAGGAAGTGATGGGCATTAGTGGTTGGAGATTCCTTTTCACATTGGATAGTAGCACCCAGGTGCTATTACAAGAGATTTGTAACTTGCTGGAGCCCAGATCCAGGCTGTTTTAGAGGACTGCTAAAATTCATTTGACCTTCAGATTATAACAGTTTACTGATTCCCTGCAGTGCACTAATTAGACCAAGTGATATCTAGAACAAATTAAGAGAGACTGTGAAGTTCTGGAGGCAAAGGTGGAGGATGTGAGAGTTCAGGTTGTCTTGTCCTCAGTTCCACAGGTGAAGAAGACTTGTGTAAGAATAGATGTCTTGCAAATGAACAAGTGGTGGTGTGGCTGGACTTGCATGAGGTGTTTTGGCTTTTGTGACTATATGTCCCATTTGAAGAAAGGATGGGATTGATGTGACAACATGAGATAAAGCTACCTTTAGCTAGGGATTGATGTGACAACATGAGATACCTTTAGCTATAGACTTGACAAAATGGTGTAAAGGATTTTCAGCCATAAATGTGGTGACAACTTTCCAACAGAGAAGGAATAGAGGTCAAGGGTGGCAATTACATGGAGCAAGGTGATGGCAGAGAGCCCCCAGGAAAGGTAAAAATGGTCACAAGAGACCAGCCCCAAGCACTTGCACAAGTGCAAGCAACACAGGGAAAAAAAATGAGATGCAGGAGGTTGGTATGTTGGTTCTGGGCTGTGATGACTTTGGAGTGACTGTAGAACAGAACTCATGGACTGCATACTGGCTATTTGTTAGGGGTTATTGGGAAGAGAAGGAGTGCTCCAAAAACCTCTGTGAGATTCTGTTGTGAGAGACATGGCAGTTTGGGACCTGGACTTGTGTCTAACTGACATTGGACACTGACCCTTCAGAATGAAAACCAGACAAGTTTTTATCCTTTAGTAATAAGTAGATGTTTTAACAGCCAAATGTAATAATGGCAATAAGACTTGTAGACCATAGTAATAACATACTTGCTTATGAAAACAGAGAACCTCATGTGCCTCAGGTGCCACATTCAGGTTCTTTACTGCGTTGTACTTTCCATTCACAACTTGCCCATGTCTGGCTGTCTGCAATGTCATGAGGAGAATCCAGTCATAGGGTTGCCATTGAAGTGGTGTCGACAGCAACGCTTCTTGTGGTTTATCTAATAGAGATATTTTGATTTCATACCTTCTTGGTTATGTCTCTTTGTGAAGCAGAAAAGTGTTAATCCAGCAGAGTCATCTTGCCAAGGCAGTGTAGGAACTGAAATGGGATCAGAAGTCTCTACTTCCCCTGTTTTCATTCCTGTAGAGTTAGTATAAGTGAATCTGCTTTGTAATTGGTGCCAGTTAAGTACAGCTGGCTCCCGATGAATAGAGGTCATAGTGCCAAAAAGCCATCCTGCTTCACATTAGGTTCTTTTCCCCAGTCTTTCTGGAAAAAGGAGGAAATTTCCAAGCAAAGGGAATATTTGCAGAATGTTTTGTAGTTTATTCTATACCTTCCTTTCTGGAATATTGTAACAAATGTGTCTAGCAGGTGCAGACATTAAATCAAAAGGTAAAAAATGTAAAGAAAATCTCTAGTAACTAGTAATTATGTACTTCAGTTTACTTAACACCTGCTCAAATCTCTGACAGCTGAAATCAGAATGCCTATTAGGACAAGATGTAATTTTCATGTCTGTCTCAGTTGAGGTTTGTTGTAGAAATGGGAACCAACTATTCAGTCTTAATTCAGTCTCACTTGCTTTTAAGGGGCCACAGACCCTACTACTACAGGTAGGAAAAGTAAAGCCCTGGGATATATATTCTTCTGGGAAAAACCAGACATAGAGGATTCTGATACAGGATGTTGAAGACTTTTAGAAAGGATTTTTTTTAAAAAACCCTGGTTTGTAATAGTTCTGCAACCGAAGTTGAGGCAAAATTATCTCTGAATAAGTTCAGTTATTTGCAGGATCTGCTAGATTGGAAAATTTGAAAGTATTATAAACAGTAAAACAGGAGAAAAGCATAATTTTTACCATGCTATTTAGTTGCAAGCTTCTTCTGGTTTTATAGGTTGCTGTGTACCTTGGTCTTGCCTTTGGATTACTTTGTATTCAAAGAAAATGAATCTAGATAACAAAAAATCTTTAGTATTATATAATATAAATTGGCTTCTGCAGCCACTGTGGCTAAGAGTTTTTAAAGACTTCTTTGCTGCCCATCTTGCTGATGTATACTTTCAAGTTGTTTATGCCTATTTAGCGTTGGAATTACACTCAAATTTCATATCCTATTACCAAAATACATTGTAAAAATAAAAAAACTTTCTGAATCACTTTCTAAATTAAAGGAATTGATAAGAATTTTACAAGTGAATGAGGACTTGGAAGTCTGGTTGGTTAATAAGAACTAGCCCTTCTAATAAAGTCTATTTTTTTTCAAAGTATGCCAACCAGTAATTTTTCTTTTGTGTCTCTAATATTGCTTATTGAGGAATCAGAACTGCAGTGTCCTGAAATTCAAAAGGTGGAAGGGTGATCTACTTTGCAAATTTGCACTAGAATCAAAACTGTTGTGTTAATAGTTGTATTACTATGTTGAAAATGTTACCAGCATAGGGACTGCTTTATTCCACAAGCAAATAGTAGAGGATATTTAAGCAAGACCTATAGCTGATTTAAAAAGAAAAGAGATTATACTATGTCCTTTTAAAAACTTGATGGCTTTCACAGAAAATGTTTTTCGGCAGTGGAAAACTTGCAAGGAAAATTTTTTCAATAGCTTCCATTTTGTACTGCAACATTTTGGTATGAAAGCAAAACCCAAGAAGTTTAGTTACATTGCAAGTTACAAGCCTGTAAGTCTGCTCCTTAAAAGGCACAAATATAATTCCAAGTATATACTCAGATGGTTCTGCCACAAAAGATGTGAGAGAGACTTGTTTAGAGATGGCCTTGTAGGAAACTTGCTTACCAAGACACTGAGGGGCTCAGGAATCCAAACATTCACTGTTTAATTTTTGTCTCTGTAATTATGAAAACAACAGATTTTTCCTTGGGGTGGTGAAGAGTCAAGTGGGGAAGCTGATTTATTTTGTCCTGTGGACTGTGAAATGAGGCTATTGAACACTCCCTCTGAGAATGTGGTGACCATTTGTAGCCAATTACTACCCCAGGAAGGAACACTTAGAGGAAACACTTTTAAGGACACAGACTTAAATGATTAAGGTAGAGTCAGATTTAATGGCCTTCTTCTCTCTGAGGGGGATGTGAGAGAGAGAAACTTAATGGATGGAGAATTAAGACAGCTTTCGAGCATCTTCTAGTGTGTTCAATAAATTTGAACTTTCTGATGTCCAGGGAGTACCTAAGGTACCTACTGAAGTCTGCCTCAGTATCTCCCTGAAATAAAACTGCAGTCCAAATGCCTTTAGGGTTTGGTTTGCCAGGGGTTGTTGTGGATTTATGTTTGTTTTTTGTGTTTGTTTTTTTTTTTGTCTTCGCTGAAATGTTACCTTTGAAACATAGGTGGTAGAAAGCTGCCAAATTTTGTATTACCCAGAGACTACCACCAGATAGCAGTGTTGTTGCTGTGCCCAGTGAGGCAGGAGTTGATCTTCAGCGAAGTATCAGTCTTGTATTAAATGGAAAGGCTTATGGAGATGACTTCCTTTTTGGTAAAGCCTGGTATGTCTTAGACCCACATAATTTATAGAGCAATTATAATTTCAAGGGTGTAATTTATTTTTTTTTGTTTGAACAGATTTTGATGTTGAAATCAAATACATAGTAACAGGTGATACCATGCCAAGTTTGGGTTCCTTTGGTATTCTTTCTATAGAAATAGCATTTTACCTGTATAATAGCATAATACAAGGCACATGCTCAATAAATGAAAACACAAACCAGTCTGCATAGTTCAGTCCATATTTCACAAGCTTAACTAGACTTCAGTTTTGAATTAAATATCTGTTTAATTTACCCTCAGTCTAATTGTCTGGTTGTTGGGGCTGGCACTCAGTGCTGTAGTGTGACTTCTAAGAATTTTGATGTCTGCAGGGTGCAAGACCTGTGAACTGTTCATAATTTTTTAATAGTGGAATTTTTGACTGTATGCTGCAAAATTAACTGTGATGTCACCTTGCTAAAGTCTAATGCAGAAGTTCCTAGAGTGAATAAAGGAAATAAAATATTACTGGCTATGAAGTTATCTTTGGACAGTCTCCAGCTTGAAGATGTTTTTTCATTGTAAACTTCTAGAGGTCTCAGTGTGAGACCACTTCTTTGGACCCACCACAGGGACCCCATGAGTGCCAAACCCAGAGGGGAAGGAGAATTATTGTCAAGCACTCAAGGAAACCCAGCAAGTGTGGTCTCATCGCCACATAAATCCCCACTTAAGCCAGTTTCATTGCATGGTTTCTTTGTCAAGGTCTCTCTTTAAAGCTGCAGTGTCAAAAATATGAAGTCAGAACAAAAATGTGTGAACGACTGCCTTGGGCAAGTAGATTTTCAATTTTTAGTGCAAGTGCAACACATCCTTGTTCAAATGAATGAACACTTTATAATTAACTTCATTATTTCTCATTTAAGAATAACTGGTTTATTCCCGGTTATTCAAAGTGTGATGTATTAGCTTCCATGTTGTTCATTGTGGGAGAACCAGTCAGGGATTTCACAGGATGGAAGGGTAAAACCCTGAGAGGGAAAGAAGGGATCCATCAAGTATAACTCGCCTGGATATCTGTTGAACCCATAGTCTCAGTTTCATGTTCTTATATTGGTGTTCAGATAGGTTTTACACAGTTGTAATAAGTTCAATTGCATTCGT
>JAWWEW010000078.1:75374651-75417443 GCA_035583185.1 Anabacerthia variegaticeps | reverse complement strand
GCGTTCCGCCCCCAACTCCGCCCTTTGCCCGCCCAAGTTCTAGAACCCTCCGATCCGACCCTATAAAAGTCTGTTGCTCCCCTCAATAAAGGTTCATTCCTGTTCACACCTTCACCCTGAGTGGACCTTCATCCTTTCCACCCCGGCTGAACGCGGCAGTTCATCAGTAGCTACCAGCACTAAATGTCAGTGTTGCACATGAAAGTAGAAAAAGGACTAAATTATTGATCAAGTGTTTTGCTTTGTATGTGCTAAAAGTGTCAGAAGAATCTCTGAAACTCTGCCTGTATCCGCATCAAAAATTCCTCCTAAGAAACAGAGTCTTAAAGATGATGAGTGGATGTATTACAGTGGCCAGCAGGTCCTTACTGTCTTGCCCTTGAGAGTACCAAGAAGTCTGCGCACACACATCTCCTTTCTCCCAGTATTCCTGCTCAGTTTCAGACTGATTTTTGGTAGTTCTTTCTCATCTCTTAATCCGCCACCTATGACTGTTCCAAAATACTGGTTTCATTCACCAGATTGGAGAAGCTCAAGCATATTTGTTGTCATCCTTGCACCTTCCTAAAGCATTCCCTGGAGTCATGCTTTAGAAGGTACATGATAAATGTTTGAGTGCATTCTTTTAGATAAAATAACATTTTAACTGTTTTTTTTAAAAAAAAAAAAAAAATTCATAGTATGTATTTATGTAGTATGCTCTGCCTTTGGCAAGTGTAGTTTTATCAATATACTCAAGCTGAGATGTTCTGTGTTGTGTGCATGTGACTAAATGCAGCAATTTTTCACTCGGTCACGGCATTACTATTGAATCTTGGGGTGGAAGCCTAGAAATAGGAAACTCATCAGCTGGAATGGTAGAATTCTCTCAAATCTTCTTACTCTCTTTATGTCTTTCTCATTTTTCTGGAAAATAAGAGAAAAACTGCTATGACAGCAGAGGTTAGCTTAAAAATTGTGTTGGCAAGTGGGTTTGAGCAATGCCATTTGCAGATTCTGCTCTTCTACTGTTTTCAGCTATGCTTTCTCCAGTGTGGTGTGGAAGTGGCTTTGCAGAAATGGGAGAAAGAGACGTCATGGGTGCTGTGATGTTCTTGCCAAGCATGTGATGGCCTCTTCACTGGGGAGAAAGAATTTTACTTGCCTAAAAATTAAGGCAACTATGTTGCAGTAAAGGCAATCTGGTATGGTATCTCCCAGGATATCTGCCAAGTCCCGTTTTAGAAAAGCTGAGGAAAGAAAGGACTCAGAGAAAGGCAGCTTTACTGCTCTGTGTAAAATCTTTTCTAACTGACCTAAAAGTGAATAAACCAGCTGTTGTAAAAGCTGTAAGACTGCTAATACAGTAGAAACAACAGAAATGCTCAATGTGTTTCAAAAGAGGAGAACAGAGGGATATTCAGTGGTAGCTGGCAGCCTCCTGTTTTTTTCTTGAAATGAAAAAAAATGAGACACTTGGTAGAGTGGTGCAGACAGCTCATTGGTGCTATTTGGAAAGGAAGTATTTTGCCCTAATGTTTAAAAATTCGTTTTGCAACTCCCTGCCCCAAATACATCAACCCACTCCCCAAAAAACCAACACCTTAGTGTGATGAGGTACTGCTATGAGCGTAACTGCATAACTCCGTGCTTAGACTCTCCTTGTTGCTTTTCAGATAGCAATGCTGTGGCTTTCTGGGCTGCAGCAAACTTTACTTTACTATCCTGTCCATGTCCATGGAAATATCTTGCTGACTCTCAGAAGTGACTTGTACATTCCTTGCTTTTTAACTGTCTCCTTTGGGGAAGTCCCCTCTTCTGCTTCTCTTCTGCCAAATAACCCCTTCCCTAACAGTCTGGAAACTTCCCTTGTCAAAGGGAATTGGACCATGGAGTTGCCATATACCACTCCTGCATTTAGAAAACAGCCCCTGAACCTCTGGAATCTTCTGAAGTAGAGCATGTCAAGTAATTACCACCTTGTAACCAGTTGTGTCCAAAGCGGCAAAGAGGCTGGCAGTGACCTTTAACTAGATCTTTAGAGATGAGGGAATGAGTCTGATCCTGAAAATCATTAGCTGGTAAATGCTGAGGTTCTGCTAGAAGCTCCTGAAGACAACTGAGAACAGGTGGTTGCATGATGTTCTTGTTGGCTTGTATAATGCCTGGTGGGATGCTGCATCCTACTGTTCTGTGGAATCAGTCTAAACAGACATGGCAATTCAGTGGAAGTCCTGAGGAGCTTCAGTTGCTTTTGCTCCTAAAAGTAATCAAGGGTGACTTACTAGTCAAAAAGAAAGTACTTGTACATAGTAGAAAAAGATGCAGTATGCTGCAGCAACTGGGAACTACAGGCATACTACTGCAGACTGGAAAGACTCTCTGACAGTGGAAGATATTAACCTTTGGAAAAAATTATGGAAGGGTACTGGTGACTTTCATACCAGCAGAGCTGCTTGTTCAAGTCTGGATGCCTGTCTTTCAGACAGAACTTTTCTGATATTCTAGAATAAGCCTTATATCCCATACTTAGACATTTTGTTGGGCCAGCCTTTTCTGGGCTTAAGTCGTGAACACTAATGTCTCAAGTAATGTCTCTGGTCAGTACAGCAGCTTTAATTCTGCTTCTGATTCTGTTAATGTTGCTCATGGCCCCTAAGCACAGTGCAGATGGAGAAAATTGGCCTGCAGTTTCTAAAATTTATGGTAGTGGTTGAATTTTGAACTGACATTCCAAAAGTGAAATTTGGAAAGGTGTGCTTTTAATTCTGCAACGTAGATTCTATATTTCTTGGCTTCAAACATAACTGGAGGCAAATTACTGAAGCCAATGCTTTCCTGTGTTTTTGATGAAGAAAATTATGACAGTCATAGTGGTTGGGGTCAGGATTTTTTAAAGACCTCTAATGAGTAAAATGGTAAAAATGGTCTAAAAAGAGAAAGCTTGGATTGTAAATGACTTTTTTTTTCCTAGCAAGACCAAATGATTTAAAACAAACTGTCCCTGGAAAAGAAAACTTATACAAGGGGTTAGCAGTTGGTTTTTGCAGCTGACAGGATGGCTTCTTTGTCCCTGTTGGAGATCTCACCTTCTTTTCCATTTCCCTGCCACTCTTCCAACTCACACACACACCTTTTCTGAGTTTTACTGGCATTTATCCAGTAGCCAGTTTGTGTAAAACAGCACACAAGGACTTCTTGCAGAAGGTAGCTGAAGGTATGCCTGGTGTCATGTGCATTATTAAAGTCTGTTTTCAGTCTTTCTCTGTTACAACAGACATCCCTATTATGCTAATGATGGAAAGAAATAGCTAAGAAATTCCATTTTAAAAATGAGTATTTATTATATACAAGTGACAATAATTGTCTTCTCCAGCCTCCACCATTTCTCAAAAATTATGCAGTGGAAAAGTAGAAGCAGTCTTCTTGAAACTACTGGGTTTTGATACTTTTGGCTGAAAATCTAGAAGTGGTTTAACCTTGAAAAATAATAAAAGTTGAAAGGAGAACTGATGGAAATCAATATTAACATTCCAGTTTTGCTAGCCTAAATTTGTAATACTAGTGATTTTTTTAATGATCAATCTTAAACTAAACGGAGCCCCCTGTATTATCTATGGATAAGTGCTTTTCTTTCTTCTGAAACAGAATTTTAGATTGGTCTGAGTTGAAGTTGGCATCATTCCCTGTCCTCCCCGTAATATCAAATGCACCGTTTATTTTAACTTTTTAGTAGCTTCTGCCAATGAAAACAAAAGTTATAATTAATAGTCTCAGCAGTTTTGCTGCCAAGGGTTCCTGGCCATGATTTTTAGTTTGTTTTATGCTGCAGATGCATACCTCTGAACCTAGTTAACAATTTATTTTTTTTTTTTGCTGGCCTACTTCTGTCCAAAGAATTATTTTAAAAGACCCTAAAAATAAAGCATGGACATTAAAGAGTTAATTTGATCATAAGAAAATAATTTTGATATTAAAAAAAAAGGATCTAAGGCAAAAAAGAAGCTAAGGTTCCTCTTGAGGTTAAAACACAATCTCACAAAGCAGTCAATTAATTGTTCTAAAATAATTTTACTTGTGGAGTTATATTGCAGATGGGGTATGTTCTGATGCTGACAAATGACTTTACACAGTAAGTGTCTGGGTTAGTAGGTTGAGGTTTTATCTCTTTGCTCTCAGGAGTGTCATGTAATTAATTGCCTTAATAATCTCAGCCCTGTAAGACTAGCAAAATCTCTTCCATGGTGATATGATACTTTTTAATTATTCAAGTGTATATATGTTTCTAAATATATGATCTGATTTCTGACTGTAGAGAGAGTTTGGGAAGTACAACTTTAACACAGAGCCTTTGGGAAAAGGTAATTTTTCTTGCAAAAAACAGTAGGTCCATCCTCTCTGGTTTTTTTGTTTGGTTCGGGTTTTGTTTTGTTTTTTTTTCTTAGTTTGTTTGGTTTTTTTGTTGGGTTTTTTTAATACTCTGTTTGTGGGTACAGACCACACAGGATGGTCTTTATATTTTTGAGAACTTACGAACTTGCTTTGGCTGCATTTGGTGTTAGAGCTTTCCTACTATATAGAAATGTTTTATCTTGTTCCCTCTGCTTTGCTTTCATGGTAGTATTTCTAATTTAACAAGCTGGATATTGGTGTGGTAAGACTGATGTCTTGTTTAGTTCTTTGCTTTTCCTCCAAAGAAGCTTTTGTTCTGCTTATATCATTTTATGTGACTGAGACTCCTGTGGAAGGCTCAGTGTGGGTGGTTCAAGCACTGCATCTGATCAGGTGCTGTTTACCTAGGCCATCTGATTAATGAGCACACGTCTGAGTGGGATTAATACTGTAATAAGAGCCTTGGACAGACACAAACCTAAGGAATGGATTCAGGCCGTCTTATTCTGTAGGACTTAGTGACCGAGCTGAATGAAGCTGAAAACAGAAACCTCAGATTTGAAAAATCTGTCTGTGACTTATGTCTGTTCTAGTATTGTCATTTCTATACTTTCCCTACTTCTTCAGAACTATAATTATTTGAAGAGAGTTAATTAAATGTTCTAGTTCCATTGCAGCATTCTGTGGGTACTTGAGATATCCCAGCAGGCAGTGCCTAAATGTGTCTGAAATTTAACTTTGTCTCCTTAAACATGATTCTCCTCCCTCCTGTATTTCTTTGTTCACTTGTTGATATGCTACTTTTAGAGTATCTGAATGTTCCTTGTACACATTTTGCATTTATTATACTCCTCTATATTATGTCAGCTTTTCCAATAGAAGAATCTGAAATGCTCATTTAATTTCGGAATCTCACTTGTTTTGGTCTTCTAATAAATTCTACCATATTTTCATGTGGGCTATGTTTTCCTATTTTTTTAAAACATTGCTATATTTGATGAGTCAGAAGGCTGTCATCTTAGCTATTTCTGAAAACCTTGTGATTAAAGGTAAAAAGTCTTCTTAGAAGTAAACTCTCTGGATTAGTTTTTTAGATGCTCTAAACTGAATTTCTGCTGTCAGGAAAGGTTTTTGTGTCTTATTTAAATTTCTGAAATAATTTTTGCTGTATCAAGGGTGTTGGTTTGAGGACATGAGGGTCAATGACTTGCTCTTGTCACTGCCATAATGCTGAATGAAAAGAGTTTCTTGTTCAGCAATCAAATGGGGTGTGTATTAAAAAAAATAATTCCTAATTTGCTGACATGTAAAGTGGACCGCCTATTCTTCTATAATAATGCTATTAAAAAAGTCTTTTTCACCTTTTCTGAGAAGTAAAAAATTAGCTATTTAACAGGTGGGCAGCTGCAAGGGCATGATATGGAAATGATTATTGGTCTTGGTCTGTTATGATTTGTAAAGCTTGAGGACAGGGATTGCCTGCAACTTTGCCCACTTTCTCTCCGTGGTTGCACTCCTCACTGTACTTCCACCAGTGTAGAGAACCAAGAACTAATGGGATGAGAGGGACTGAAGCTCTGTGAGTGCAACGTTTGACATCGTATTCTGGCACAGTTGTGCAGGCTCAGTTATAGTGAACATGACAGTGTAAGACAATGCGGGTAGCCTGCATTGAAACCTGAGATTTCCAGGTGTAAGGTACATCTCTATATGCTGCAGTGTATTTCCGAACTTGGGAACTGCAATGGCAAACAGTTTTGTGCAGGTCCATCTTATAATTATTGTCTTTAAGAATATTTATTTTATTTTAAATTGTGTTAGTGCTATGACACGAGTGTAAGTTGTGGGATGACTGTAGGAGGTGGGCTACCAGCTACAGTTAAATTAAGCTTAAAAACATAATTAGAGAAGAAATGTATATAGAATAAAGGAGAGGTTCCTGCTTTTAATTATTCTCAAATGGGTCCTGCCTCTAAGGGTCTTGAGTCGCTGCAGGAAGAGCCTCTGCTTATAGGATGTCTGGGAGGACAGCCTTCTCTGATGAAGGCTTTCAGAAAGTATTTAGCGTCTGAGGCAGCTGTGGAAGATGCTTCAGGACCAATGAGCAGCAGAACGGAAATGCCTCTTGTTACTGTCAAGAACCAGAGAACAAGAAACTACTTATTTTGTATACCATGATTTGATTAATAAAAACAGACTTTTGAGACCCTGACAGCTTCTCATTGCTAGAACGTTATGTTGACCAAATAAGCACTAAAAAATAAAGGGTATTTGGTCATCCCTCTTTGAGTAATAGAAAAAAAATAGTAGTGAGAGAGCACAAACATATTGACTTTCACTGTAAAACACTGAAACCACTTGGAACTATAAGCTTTCTGTCTTTGTACAACTTCTTGGTCTAATTTTTTCCCAGTTTAGTGGTTTACCTATAAACACGCATCCAGCAGGACTGTACAGCTTTGTAGACAGGACAGCTGGCAACCAGAGTATTGCATGTAGAGAAATCCTTCTTTGTGTGTTTGTGTGGAAGAACTGATGGGACATGCTGTGCTGTGAAAAGTCAAAGGAATATTAAAACCTGATTTTCTTTAAAGAGAAATTAATCTGCTTTCTCTCTACGAAAGCTCACTAGATTTCACAAGCAGACAGAGGGAATTCCTTGCTGCCATCCAACAACAGCTGTTGCAGTCCACACCTAATTTAGCATCACTCCAACTGTCTAATAATCTCTAGGGGAAATAACCATATTAAAAATCTCTCAGATATATCTCTCATTTGCCATAGTGTATATAGACCTAAACTGTGTTCCTAAAAGCTTCATTCTATAGCAGATACTGTAACAGAAAACTTTAGAAGCAGTCACTTTCTCACCTGCAGGTTAGTATCTATGTGGCAAGCTTTTTTTTTTTTTAATTACAAAATTGATTATGAAATTAAGGTCTGACTTTTTTCTCCTACATTGAATCACAGAATTAGCTGCCTTATAAAGGATCTCTGGAGGTCACCTGGTCCAATCTCCTGCCTAGAGCAGGGTGAACTCACATCAGGCTACAGGCATAATGAAAGCCTTGTTTAACTACTTCTCTGTGAACAGAAATGTGTAATCTTGCCTAGTGCACCCACAATCATTGCTAAGGCTGTTCTGAGCTACCCTCTGTGAGCTGCTTCAGGGACAGCATGCTAAATTAGTCACAGAGTGGCAAGTAGCTGTTTTAATAGCTTTATAAAGTTGTAGCTAATGTTTAAAAACCAAAAAATCAAACAAAGGCCCTGAAAATGACCTCAGCTCTGGTTCTATGAGTACACGCTTTCCCTGAGGTGACAACGACTGACAGGTACAAGTAGCGCTGTATAATAGAGCAAAGTGTAGCAGCACCTCAGTGGCAGTGCCTTCTTGGGCAAGAATAATGCCCCTGTTGTGTGTGATGAATTATTTGCAAGCCCTTTCTGGAGCCAGCATACAGAAAAAAATGAAAGTCTTGTGTTGGAAAGCTCCCTGCTCTCCCCTTCTTGAGTATGGGATATGATGGGGACTTCGGAAAGGTACGCATCTGCCACTGATTCTGTGGGTCTGAATGAGGGGAGACCCTGCCATTCTGTGTAAAGCTGCTTTTCACAATGCCAACTAGATGGCAGGGTGTAGTAAATGTTATTAAAAATGGCTTAGGAAAGAGTTGAATCAAAGTAAGAGCTCCACTAATTATATTTGAGGCTACACAGAGGGAGGCTAACGCTGGATACATTTTTCAAACTGCTGGAAGAGAAAAAAATTAATTATAGCCCCAGTCACAAGTTGAGGTCATTTATTTAAAGGAAAACTGTGCTACGGTGCTTCATAATTTATATGGTTGGTTATGCTTTACATAGATGGACTTGTAATGTGATATTTATTATGTTCTTAAAAGGAGACCATGCTCCAAAGACGTAACATTAAAATTCTCTCCTGGGAGGTGGTGACACTCTACACTGAAAGCAAGTAGTCTGATTTCTTTTGCTGCTGTTCATCATGGTGGCATTTTGAAAGCTGTTCAGTTCAATAATATGGGTATTGCATATGAGACCCTGGTTTGGTCTAATAATGTGAAACGCAGAACAAAATGTGGTTTGCTAGAAGTGCCATGACTTGTTGAATGGTGCAGGCAAAACATTGAGCTGCTCTTATTTTTGTGCAGCACTGGCAAATTCCTCCTCTAATGACAGCAGGTAGAGAGTGAACCAGCCTTTGCCTGTGAGCTAATGATCTTTGCCATCTTTTTTTTATTTAGCTCTCTCAGTCTTGGCTTGAATTACAATACAGATGAAGCAACAGCCATAGTTACAATGACCTTTGGAAAAGGAAGCAGCTTGTCTGAGGCATAGCATTTATTTTTGCTTGTGTGTTCTGCAATGATAAAGCTTAGGCAGCATTATCAGTGTAAGTAAACTGTGAAAAGTTTTGAAATATAATGAAAATTGCTTGTGTGAGAAATCCTGATGGAAGGAACTACTTCAACTCACCAATTGTACTGGAAAGATGAATATGTGCGAATCAGGATAGTAGATTATAAAATCTGAACTGCAAGTAGTAACTACAGACTCTGCATTTGTTCCTGTGATCTCAACTTCTGGAGCCACAGAACTGACAGGACTCTTTAGGGAAAGTCCATGGAAAGACAAGAACAGGGCAGGAGTATCCTGTCCACTGTCACAGCTTCCTTTCAACAGTGAGCTCACAGTTGAGAATTGATGTTTGTGGCTTAGTAAAAGGGTTAGTGGATATGGGCTATCACAAAATCTTTGCTGAAGATGAGAAAGGAAAGAAGGATCTTGCAAAGTAGGAAATCACTGAAACAGTTGATCTTAAATCAGCATTTAGGGATATGATGTGTTGTCGCTAGGAATTTCAGGCTTGGGTTTAAGTTTCCTGTTTCTTAATCCACAAGGTGAATTTTGAAATAGAGGTTTTTCCCAGTAATAAAATTCAGTTTTTATCTGTTGTGTCATTTTGGAGGATATATTAGGAGATTCTGACTTCTCCATGGCTCAAAGGTGTATTTGTTTTGATAGCAATTTGCTCAATGTTTTATGATGATGCAATGACAGAAATTGGTTTTGTCTATCAGTACAAACCTTTTAGGAATGAGATCGTATTCCATCAGCTGACTTGAATGAAATTCAAATGTTCATTCACATATTTTGGAAAAGCATGAGAAGCCAAAATTGCTACTTACACCATCCGGAGAGAATATTTATTGCCCTTGAATCCAGTCATCTGTTGGGATAGAGCTCATTGACAGGAAAGAAGAAGGTGGAGGCCAGCAGAGGAACATTTAATTTCCTCTCTACTTCCTCTCCCTTTTCTCTTAAAGAAGTTTGACATTTCAGTGTAGAACTGATTAAATTATTCCTGGACTTTTTAGGTTATTTCTGTATCATGGAACCAGCTCATGGGACTGGATCAAGGAGGCTGAACAAAAAAACCAACCTAATACAACCCTGTAGTGTGTATTTCACACAATCTGTTAGTGGGAGACAGGAGAGAAAGTTATAGCAAGCTCTGCATTCACTGTATATCTTTATTGTGAATACTGGACAATGTACTTGCATAGAGTAAAAGACAGTAATATGAGAAACTAATTAAAGAGTCATTTATGTGTTCTCTAATGCAATTTTTTTAAAATTATTATGGCAATTGAGGGGGGGAAATTGAAATGCTATTGTTTTGTTCAAAAGACTTTTTCAGTCCTTCAAATTTTTTAAAGAACTTATTGCCATTCATTTTCATCGTACATAGTTCAACAAATTTTAGTAATATTAAAACATTAGGCTAACTAAAATCAGTGACTTGAATCAAAAACCTTCAAGCTACCAACACAAGCATACAACACTTATATGGAATAAAAGTTCAAGCTATTTTATTTGAATATTCATGTATAAGGAATTATTTTCCAGTGGTAAAGTGCAACTGTAGAAGCACAGTTGGAAAACAGGGGGGGGAATATATACAGTCTGTTGTCCAGACGGAATGGAAAGATTTGTTTATCACTTCATAAATTTATCAGATTTTAAACATATATTTTATGTAATCTATACTCGTAACAGCTCTTTCCTCATGTATCTGGGCTCCTAATTCATCAAGGGTGTTAGAGTGATCCTCAACTACCATGGCAGGTATCAGACTTCAGGGAAAATACAGATTATTTTTCTCCCCTCATTGTTTTATACTTTAGGAAACACAAACCATTTCCTTTCCCTTTGATTAATGTCTTTAAATATGATAAAGCAAGAAAATGACACATGAAAAGGAGAAATGAAGAGAGCATAAATATAAATTATTTGTAAATGGATGTTCAAGTTCTTAGTTTTTGTGTTTGGTGGTGTTTTTTCCTTACCACAAAACTGGACACACTATTCTAGATGTGTTCTTGTAAATAGCAAATCAAGGGGAATAAACTCTACTACATGCATTATGGTATGCTTTTCTTTGCTGCAAGGATGGGCACACTGCTGACTGTTTTCAACTTGCTGTCTATCAATACACACAGATTTTTTCTGCATAGACCCTCTCTAGCTTATCAGCCCCCAGCCTGTATTGTTGTGTGAAGTTTTTTCATCCCATGTGCAGGGCTTGACACTTGCATTTGCTGAACTTCTTCAGCTTTCTTGCCAGCCCATTTTTCAAGCATGTACAGGCACCTATGAGTATTAGCCTTCTCCAGTGTATTGGGTGCTCCCCTTTTGGTATCTTGTCAATATTTCTGGAGAGTGTATTCTGCCTCCATCCTGGTCATTAGTATTGACATCAAGGACTATAGACCATGTCATCATTCTTTGAGGGATGTTCCAGCTAAGTGGTTGCCAGTTGTACTTTTTTCAATAGCCCTATCATGGACTGAAGTCTAATTGACTGTTCCATGCCTCCTAAGAGTCTTTTGATACCCTTCTCTAAGATGAGGGCAACATTTGATTTTTATAGTATTGGGAATCTCCTCCAATCACTATGATCTTTGAGTCTCTATAAAGTATAATTGCATCAATACAAAGGTTTTATGATCCTCCTTCTCTGCAGAAATTTATGTCAGCTTCTGCCACTATTACACGAAAAGGCAGCAACAGATGGAGCAAGTATTACTGGGCTGCCATTTCTATCAGACAAAGATGCCTGGCAGAAGTAGAAAAGAAGAGCTTTGAAGTACATTCTGAGTGGAAATAGTAAAGCAGAAAAGTGTATCTCTGGTGTCATGGGTAGTTACAAACACTTTGTGTGTATGTCTGTAAACAAAGATAAGAAAAACATTGCATGCTGATAAGGTTTTTGGTTGTTTGGGGGGGATGTTGTTTATAAACATCTCAGTAGTTGCAAGGGAGTGTTTAAATAACTGATCAAGCAACTAAATGCTGTTTAGGTCCTTTGCAATTTCAAGTGTGAATCAGCCAAAGAATGTGTAAGGCTTCTCTGTGTTTCTCTGCATGGCTTGAGTGCCAAAGCAGAGGTGTTCTGTGTGGTTTTGGAGAACCTGCATTGGGAAAATGTCATGCACTGTCCTGTCTGGAAAATGTAGGGCTTTTCAACTGCAGTAGGAGCAGCACAATTCCAGTGTGTTAGAGTGTGGCTTAGCTTGGTTTGGCTTTGAAGGGTGTCTGATGCAATTTGATATTCCATAAATTTTCAGTAGGACATGCTAGTTGTATTTCTCTCTGCCTTTGGATTCAGAACATGTACAAAGAGACCTAAGTGTCTGTAGATGTTGTGATGTTAAGTTTTAAAGCAGTTTTTTTGGAAATGATGCTTGAACCATGCTACAGAGAGGTCGTGAGGACGGAACAAGTAATTGTTAATGTCAAATTTCATTTTACTCCAGTTGACTTTATGATAGAGGCTGCCATATTCATATTGAAGTTTGAAAGCTGGAAAGGCTTCCAGATTTTTTTGGCTCTGTGAGATACTAGAAAAACGTGCTGGATCCCACACTACAAGGAAAAACACAAGTACCTTGTTATTGCAGACTATGTCACTGTGGCTTACTAAAGTCCTTCCTTGGAAAGGAAGTGGCTGAATTACACTTACTGGCCATTATGCTGGCATTTGTCAAGAAGATGCATTGATTTCAGACAAGTAATAATTTTATAGCCATTTTTCTGATCAGCTTAAAATATTCTGTTTGTTTTGTTTGGTTGCTTTTTTTTAAGGAACAATCAAAATAATCTGTTCTTGAATATGTGAATGTGGGTAACGATTCTCTCCTGAACTGTGAAAAGAGATCCAGTCCATCTCTCCAATTTCTAACTTCTGTGAGAAAAGATAAGTTAAATATGTGTCATGAAGCAGATTGAATCAACACACCATGACATTATAATTAGTTGATAATCTGATGTTAGCCAGCTTGTAAATTCGGGCCAGCAGGAGCTGTGCATGGTTCATTGACAAATAATAAGGTCATTTAGCCAAGGTGTATAACAAGTTACAGCATGGGATCTAGGTGTTTTGTGACAAAAGCAAAATTTACAGGGAAGCAAAGCTACAAAACTGCTGCTTCTAGAGTAGCTGCTGGGAAGGCTCTCTGTAAGGATTAGGTACGTAATGATGTGCTTACACTCTTCAAGACTATGGAAAAAAGCAGGAGGCATACTTACCTTGAATAAAGCCAACTGGCTGCACATTTGTAATGGGATCTGGCATGGTAATTGTCACTGCCATTAGGAAAACTAACTGAGCCTGTGCCTCTGTTCCTCTTTAATACAGGTAACAGCAAACCACACAATCTTCTGCCTCTGTTTATTGTTCTCCTGGTGTTGGGTTTCCTATGCTTAATTAACAGCAGAGGTTGTGGGTCAAGCAGTCCGTACAAATAAACAAGAGTTATATTCAGTATCTTTTCAAAGACATGAGGAGCTGGCCTAAGACTTAGAGTCAGAAACCGTTTGTCTAATTATTAGGTATAGCATACATTTGTAATATTTTTATTTACCTTGCTAGGAAAGGCTTTAGGGTATTTGTATTTTCCTTTCAGATATGTCAGGAATACTTCAATTACTCTACTGTTTTACTACCGCAACATACAAATTCTGTTCTCTTGACGAAACTGATCAGCGTTGTTGGCTGAGCTCCCACTCTTGTGTTTGAGAAAGCATGTTGTGAGTCCTCTTGATTTTCATTGATATCATCGAGTAAGATGAACAACCCGATTAGTCATATGGTTTGGTTTAAGGCAGTCTGGTGAGGAGTAGGGAGTTGACTAACGTGATCCTTATGGGTGCCTTTCAACTCACAATACTCTGTGATTCTACAATTCTGTTGAATTAACTAAGGATACTTAATTTGCTGTCACCTGTGTTTTTGTGCTTACATCTTTTGTAGAGACATACATAACTCTGACTGGTCAGAAAAGAAAATAAATCCTTATACGCACTGTGCTCTATATAGTAACTATATGTAGAAAAAACCCCAAAACATTGCAAACCACCTTGTATCAATATTTCCTTAATGTATTTTGAAAGTCCTTCAGTGTTGGTTGTCTGCCTTTAAATTTTGGTGGGGCATGGAGGAAAAGTGAGTTTCTGCAAGTGTTAAAAAACAGAAAAATGATTATTATTAAGCTTTTGAAGGCTTTTGTTTCAAAAAACTTCTATAGAGTTAACTGGTGGAGGCTGCCAAGGAAGGCTGTCTATGTGATAGAGATTTGGCTTGCCATCCCTACATTCTGTGGGTGCTCCTGTCACCTTTGTTAAATCCAGAAATTTGTGCTCACTGGACATGTCTTAGCCTAGAGTTTGTCAAGAATTTTCCCTTGTGCTTGACTACTGATATAGCCCCCCAACAGTTGGCCTTCTTGTGTTTACTTCTTAATTTGGTACTACTTTAATACAGTCAAGACTATTTTTTTTTTACATTATAATTGACTCTTTATTGCTGAAGATTCTGTGAAAAGTCGCCTGGTAAGGGAAGGCCTGAGTGTTGTGGTATAGCAGTGTACATGTTGGCAGGTGGATGGTGGGCCTGGCTGCATCTGCACTGAGATCTGCAGAACCAACCAAAGGCAAGAGCCTCTCAGCCCAGGGGATGCTGAGCTATCTCACAGGTTTGAATGCAGAGTTATCTAGAAGGCCAGTGTGGGTCCCTATACTGAACACCACCCAATACAATGAGTGTTCCCAGAGCACTAGAATGGGATAATATCATCTGCCTGGTTTTGGAGTGGCTGGGCCATCTGAGATCATCAGATTTACCTAAGGCCCAACTCTGCTTGAATTACTCTTGTGTTGCAGCCCTTCATGCTTCCATGGTAGGGAAGTTAAAATTCTTCTAGAAAGGCACCTCCGGTCTAGTGGGACCAAAGTCAGTTGTACTGTTTCAGCTACAGAGATTAGTTATGAGTTGACCTTTGGATATGAATATGGGTAGTTGCTCACACACAGAACTGTTATGCAGCTGATGAGTCTGTAGGCACTCAACTCGGCTTTACAGAGCACCAGTTTTGACTGGGCTGCTTACAGGAAGAGTTGACAAGCGAGCCTCTGAGCCTCCCTGTCTCTGTGGTGTTCCCTCGGGAAACAGTAGATGCTTGGGCAATTTGTGGTTTCTAAATTTAGGGTACTTAAATCATACAACTAGAACGTTCTGTTGCTTCTTTCAGTCTCATGATTGCTAATGAAAATTGAGGTGGTGTAGGTACTGCACCATACAATGCTGTTGACATGCATCTTAATTTTGTTTCAAAAAGTATTGAAAGTGTAATGCTAGTAATGACAATTGTTGAAAGAGTCAGTGTTGGATGGAGTGACAAAGGTGAAGACAGAAAACCAGAAAGGCCCCAAAGCACAAACTGACCCCTCAGGGGTTCAAAAGTCTGGAAATTTTTGCTTGTGATTTTACCACCTTCACAAAATATATGGCTCAATGTAACGATTTTCTTTAAACTTGTTGAAAGTTTGCCTTGAGCATCAAAGAATGTAGTCAATATACAATTATGAGAAACTGCTTGGTCCTACTGTGTTTGATTTGAGATTATAGACGTATCTTCTTATGTCTTGTATAAAGACAAGCCATATCTGCAGAAGGCATCCACTAAGGATTTACTGAACTGGCCACTGGATGCCAGTATTGCTCTGCAGAAACTGGTTGTGGGAAGTGTATTTTTGTGACTAATAGTGCAATGGCTGCTCCAGTGTTGGAAGCATTTTATCGCTTGTTTTCTAAACTGGGTTAAAGGGTGGGAAAAGTACTAGAATGAAAAATACATTTCATTTTACTTCCTTGAGAGGATGAATACAGAGGAGTTGTTGATTTATATTTGACCTGTATTAAAGCACATGAGATTTTAGAATAATCCACAGCAGAATACTTTGTAATGACAATATCATCTTTGTAGTTGGCCCTTTTAAAATTTCATTAATCTTTTCTGCTGCTGGTATTTGCTATTTTGAAGTAGCTTGTAAAAGGAAATTTTCTTTGCTAACTCAAAATATGCCAAATCAAGACTGAAATTCTTATACTGACCAAACAAATCCATAACATCCATGGCAATTTTAAATATCCTGTAGTTGTGGACAGAATTCTAGGATATGTAGGACTTCTGAATTTGAAGAGAGTGCCTTCTGTGCTTAGGTCTTGGAGTTCATACTTGAAGACACAGTGGAGAGAGAAAGTTTGTTCATGGTTAGGCTGTCTGTCAAGGAGATGCTTTTAATGACAAACACAGGCTTAACCGAGGATTTGCATAGTTTGTTATTTTGTTGGGTATGTTGTTTGATTGTTTTTTTATTAAGAGATGTTGTGTTCTATTGAAGGCTCAGAAATTATGAAGTTGCCAACTTGGTCACAATTACCACAGTGATTAGTGTGCAGAACACTCAAAGAAGCACACCACTGTTCAACTTATGCTATAGGTTCATTTAACAAGGAGACACTATATTTCGCCATCTTAACTGCCATATTGAAACACTTGAGTAAGAAAGTGTAATTTCTCAGTTTCCTGTCAGTCCAGCATGCCATCTCGTGTGCTGGAGCTAGCATTAAAAAATCATGCCTCTGGGTAAGTCAACAATGGATGAAATGGTAACAGGGGTGATTACATTATTCAGCATTAGCCTTGCCATACTATACTAGAAAAAGTAACAGCTTTTCCCTTTAACTGCACCGTAAAGAAAATATTAACTAGCAAAGAGCTTGTTTTAGTACCATAAGAGGAAAATCACTTCTCCAAAATGTTATTAGCTGATACAGAGAAATGAATGGGAATTTCTGCAAGATCCTTCTGTTGTAGGGGAAGTGGGAAGTTTTTCCAGTAGCAGTGTCCCTTTGTTTTATTTTAAAGGAAGGGGTTTATAAAGAAGTTTGTGAGGCACTAGCCTAACCTTAGTCGAGGTTACTGTGCTGCTTAGCTGCCTAACTTTAGATCATGGGAAGCTGGCAGGGATTTGGAGGTTGATCATAGAATATTAAGGGGTTGGAACTGACCTTAAAGATCGTGTAGTCTCAACACTCCCCGGCCATGTTTGTGGACACCTCTCTCTAGACCAGGTTGCTCAAGTTTTTATCCCACCTGTCTTTGAACACTGCCAGGGTTGAGGCATCCACAGCCTTCCAGGGCAACCTGTTCCAGTGTCTCAACATTCACAAAATAAGAAAGTTCTTTCTAATATCTAACCTAAACTTCCTCTCTTTCAATTTCAACTCTTTGTCCTAAAATAATATATTTTATTAACTGGATGTCTCAAACATTGTTCTGGACATTAGCCAGGTATTCTGACTTCTGTTTCTGTCAGTCTTAAAGTGTAGTTCTCATTAGAACTCACTCATTCTGAGGGGTCTTAAAGACCTCGCCCCTCTGGGAGATGTGGCTGCTGAGGTTCAAGGCCCCGTTAGAGATAGTGGGGTTGAAGACAGACAGAATGTGATCCCATCTTCTTCTTAAGTGCAGCCCTGGCAGCAGGAGCCACAAGTACCAGCTGGGCTGTGGTAACTGGCTGCTGCTCAAAGGAAGGGGCTGAGCTCTGAGCCCAGATTTTGCAGGAGCTGAGAGTGGTGCAGGCAGAGTCCTGCTTGGGGCAAAGCAGTAGAAGAGCTCCAGGGACAGGATTTGAGGAGCAGCATTGATGATCCTAAGATAAATTATTTGTCAGTAGAATTGCCTTGTTAAGGTTTAGGGCTTGACATGCTTCAAAGATCCCAGACCCAGAGGGAGGTTAGCAAAGCACAGGAAGAAGAGTGCTACTGATAGTGAAATTAACTCAGCAACTGTGTTGAAATCAGTTCTAACTGAGTAAGGTAATTCTGGCAGGGTTCAAGTGTCTACCTGAAGCAAATGAGTTCAGTTCAGTGGATTCCAGCACTCATCAACTTTTTGCTTAGGGACCCTGGATGACCTATCCCACTCAATGCATATATCTTATTATGCCTCCAGGGTGGAACTGCAAAAGGGGGTGTTTTACTCTATGGAGCATAGGACGTGGGCCTGACATTAACAAGATAAGTGGCAAACTGTTAATATTCAGAAGCATAAGTTCTTCTGTAAAAGCAATATAATGATTTTCTGAAGCCATGTAAAACTGAGATTGATTCCTAACTTGCATGAATTTGGGGCAAGGAGAATATTCTAACCAATGCATACTTCAAAAGTTCGTCGCATTTTTACACATTTGCTTCCACAACAAGTTTTATTGAAAAGCTTTTTAAGTTTTCCTTGCTATGTATGATTTATTTATTTATTTTTAGAGAGCAGAGCAGTTTAAAAATCTAAGAAGTACACAGAATACACTGGAGAATAGAGACATTCTTGTTTAGTTTTTTCTTGCTGTCACTTAAGATTTAGACAAAGCTAAACAAGAGAAAGAAGTATTACTCTAAACAAAATGCAGTCTTTCAGTTCTTTGTGTCTTTCTTTCTTTTGGGAACAATTTCTGTTCAAATGATTCTGTTCTTTTCTGGCAGCAGACAAAAAATAGACATTTCTGAAGGAGCAGTCAAGAGCTAATCCATCCATCTCTGCTAAAACTCCCAAAACCCTTCACATGTGCCCCAGGTCTCTGCAGTTAGCTCACAGAAACTAAAGGCTCTACTTTACTTTTTTTCCCCCCTCTTTGCAAGCATTTCCCCAGAGAACTGAGGCTCTGAGCAAACACGACTGTTCAGCATCAGGATTCTCTGGCTGTGCTGATCATCACTTCAGCTAAAAACTTTTTCTGGCATCAGTCAAAACCCAAACAGTAACAAAACAAGCAAGGAAAATTTTGCTTGTATTATAAAAGGTCAAATATATTCTTTTGAAATGCAGGATGTAAAGACTGCCATACATGATCCTCTAAGCACCAGAGAGATCAAGAAATTCTGCAGCACTTCAAAGGACTTGGAGGTGGTGGCCTGGTAGACAAAATGTCTTCAAAGACTGGAATCCATAGGTATCACTGTTAGGTTTCATGATACAAAGCTCATTCTCACACACACAGAGGAGCACAGAAGGATAATGGAAATGTGGGACTTCCTTCCAGAAAAGGTGGAACACTCTGTCAAGGCCCCTTCTAGTGCTGTCCCAGGAGAGTGTCAACCTCAGTGTTCTGTTGTGAAACCCTTCAAGAAAAGTCAGTAAGACCTACTCACTCGAGCACTGTTGCTATTGATCATATACAAATTCACAAAATAACAAAACCCAGGAAAGGCTTTTGACATCTTCTGAAAAGCAAACGAGAGGGGACTGCTTTGGGGAGTCTAAATGTGGCAGCGTAATAGAGGGGAGTTGCTGAAGCTCCAAGCCCCCACATCCTGTCAGTAGTGAGGCTGAGTGTGTGTTCCCAACAGGCACACAAATACCCATATAGCACACATATATACATGTGCACGTGGCTGGCTGCACAGATCAGCACAGACAGACACACTCAGCACACAAAACCACAAAGAGCATCAATGTCCTCATCCTGCTTCTTTTGGCGGATCAGGGTGAAAGCCTTTTAGGGGGATGTGCATAGGACACATCTGGGAACCACATTTGCAGCACTTGAACAGCTGTTGCCCACATCTGCCTGGCAACATGGACCATGTGAAAGGGAGGGACAGGAAATGTGTGGTATGGAACAGGGTTCTCAGTGGTGTAGTTGCGAGCAAAGGGAGAAAGTGTGAGTCACTCTGCAAAGGGACAGAAGGACTGAGCTGAGTTAGTGATACACAGTTGTCATGTGCAATGTCTGACCACCAGCAAAAGCCTCAGCAGTGGCCAGTAGTGGTGATTTCCTGGTCGTCGTGTTTGGCTTGAAGAAACATATGAGCATGGTAGTAGATTTGTCCATGATAAAAACAACATGGAGAGCTGGGCCAGCTCCTTCCACTGAGGAGGAAGTGAAAGAAAAATGTTGCTTTTTCCATTCCTTGAAGCTTCTGCAGGGAATCCACAGTACCTGTCAGTAACTGGATACACCATTCTTGTGGCTGGAGAGTCCTCATGTCACAGAGAATTGTGGCAAAAGCTGCAATGAGCAGGTGGAAGAGCAATGCAGTACACAAAAAAGGCAGGAGAGAAAAATCTGCACAGAAAACAGGCCAATGCATGTTGGATGCTGACTGATAAAATGAAAAGGACAGCAAGACTGGCTTTAAAGTTGCTAGAAATATATATCTCAAAATGCTCAGAGAAGGCCATTTGGCGGTTAAGCAAAGAAAATATGAAGAAAGAAAAGAAGTTGGGGTTATGTTTTGGGGGTTTTTTGTCTTTTTTTTTTTTTCTTTTTGTTGTTTTGTTTGGGTTTTGGGTTTTTTCCCCCCAATAAATTTCCCTTTTCCATGTTTCTCTAGAACCGCTGTATGTAACTATTGTTTTACTGCCCATCTGTACTGACTACAACTCAGCCAGCACAACTTTCAATCCTGTTGTTCATCCTTTCCTGACATATGATTTGGGTTTAATTTCACTTTTGCAGTAAAATAAAAGAGGCTTCTTGGAAAGTCAGTTTAAATTTTCTTGGAAAGTTAGTTTAAATTTTCACTGCAATCAGCTGAAATGCTTGGGTTTTTTCTTTAGAGATTTGAGTAGCTTCCTTCTTTTTGTTCACATCACTGTCACTTTCAGAAATTAGAGCTGACTTCTGTTTCATTTCAGCAGGAACACTTAGCTTTGTTTACATTTAAATGCTAAATGTGGTGTTATTTTAAGCTTAAGGAAATGAAGTGGCATGTATATTTGGGAGAAAACCGATGAAGAGGTATGTTGATAAATTGTTTTATGATTGATTCCCAGATAATGTGCACCTATTATGCATCTATACTAGAGAACCTGGATGTGTTTGTAGAACAGACCTCATCCCTCCTTTCTTTCTTAGGAGTACCATTTCAGCCCCTGACGCATTGATGTTCTCAGAGTAACAAGTGACAAGAGGTATTTCATAATAACAGTCTCAGTGGAAGGGGGGAAAAAATGTTTCTTTATGAAATAATTCTTTCTTATTTTCTGAACTTTCCAGCCTCAGCATTTTTTCTGTTTAGATAAGTACTGAAAATAGGGGGTTTGGAGAATTTTAAATAAAAATTCAGACTTGAAGAGAGAGATGATATGGCTGAAGGATGTTTTGCCCTCTTCTCATCAAATCTGCTCGTCCAAACATTAGATCACTAATACGCTTCTGTGAAAATACAGAAACTAAAATTAGCTAAAATACCCTATTGTTCAGTGAAAGAAATTTCTTTGTAGATACATTTTTTATTTTAGTGTAAAATTGAATCTTGGATAGAAGACAAACTTTTTTTTTTTCATATATATGATATAAAGAACATGGGTTTCTAGTTGTGATTTAAAGAGCTTGCCCTATGGCTATTTATCATGTTTCTTGTAAGAAAAATGTGATCTGTCCCCTGGAGGGGTCTGGGACCCACACTGCAGAGAGCTGGTCTCCTGGATGGATCCCTCAAACCTAGGTCATAGCTTGTCATGCAGAATTCTAGACATAGCATAGTGTAGCTCTTCTCTGCGTTCAGTGTTACAGTGAAAAAGCAGCAAGCCCCAGGGGTCACTCTGGGAACCTAAAAAAAATCTTCCTCTCCACTGATGTGGGCCAAGAAAGCCACCTTCATGTGCCATGAGCAGCAAGCACTTAGTCAAAATGGTCCAAACAAGCCCTGTCAAGGCGCCATGCTCAGTGCTGCATGGGCACAAAACCCCACCCTTTCTCCCTGTAACTGCAGGGCAGAAGAGGCTGTCTCTGTGGTACAGGCAGCAATGTAGCCAAAATGGACCAGAAGAGCCCTGACATACGGTAATGCTCCATGCTGCAGAGGAAGGCAAAAAAACCCCTGGGCTCTACTGACAATCTGCCCCAGGGAAAAATTCCTTCCTGACCCCAGGGGTGGCAATATGTTATTCCTTGGGCATGTGAGCAAGACCTGCCTCCTCATCCCACAGCCTGCTGGTCATGCCTCCGAGGAGACGCCCAAGCCTTACTCTCTCTCAACCTGAAGCCAGCTCAGGGCCTTCTGAGAGCAGCCAAATGCCCCTGGCCTGGTTGACCCTGGGGACAAGAATCCTCCCCATGTATAGTGGGAAACCATTGGGTGTTACAAAGCAGTAAGACTCTTGACACCCTTTCTGAACCCCGTTTCCATGGCTTCATGGGTCATGAGGACAGCAAGCTCTCCAGTGCTCCTCAGGATGGAACATTCAAGAAGGCATTCCCTTCGTCTTGCTTCTGCTACCCAGCTGAAAAGGCCTGAAAACCTCAGGCACATCCAAAGGCTGGTGGCTCTTCTCATCTCCTGAGGGGCTTGTATCTGTTCCCTAAGGCTGAAGCAGAATTTCCCTTCAGGGAAACTCATGGGCTGTGACTGTGACCCTGCCAGCAGCTGGCCTTGCAGCAGAGAACCTCCAGCAGCCTCCTCCAGCCTCTAGTCAAACCTCCAGCAGCCTCCTTCAGCCTCCATCAAAAAATTCCGCTAGCTCCTCAAGGACTTCCTCTTGGATGTTTTTATGATGCCCCCTGGCCTGCTCTGGCAGCAGGACATGGGATGATGCTCCTTTTTATCCTGTCCCTATGGTTTAATGAGAGCTGCATTCATTGGCTCGTATTTCTTGGACATATGAATATTATTTTTTTTTAGGAACAATAGACAATGGCCTGTGTTTCTTCTTTTCTTACATCAATTAATTTACATATGTTTTCCAGACAGTACCACAGCTAATTCAGCAAGGCACATGTACATGTTGCAAAAGTTCTTGTAAAAGAAAAATGATTGAGATTTCACATTTCTACAGAAGGCAAACCCAATAAAATTCTTACAATTGGCCTATGTTTGCTCTGCTGTTCTCAAAGTTATAAATGTTTTATGGAAACGCTGGGATTTGTATGTACATTCATCCTTTGAGAAGAATAGGTCTTAATCCACTGGGGACTTGGCTTACTAAAGATGTGAAGCCTCTGGCCTTCTGCTCCTCATGCATATTGCTTTCTGCAGTACGGGACAACACTCACACCAGAGCTCCACTGAGCTCCAAGGCAGATGGGCAACTGATGGGTTATTGCTTTAGCACTAAGTAGAGAGCTTAAAAATACCAAAGAGTAATGTACTTACTGCAGTATGTTTCTGATTAAAAAAAATGTCCATTTTGCATTCCTCATTCCAAAACCACATTTAGTAATGCCAGAGGAAGCCATAAAGTGATCTTCCTTACATAGTGAAAACACAAGAAAACCTGCTGGTGTTGAGAGGTTAGCGTCCTAACTTTTGATACATAAATACTACTACGAGTCACCTCATTCCTGAAAGATTGACCTATATGTCAAAGGATCCTCCAGTAAGAGTGAAATCTATGCCATCATTTAAGTGGCCTGATCAGACTGTGCCTTCTGGCTTGGAAATATTGCAGTGGTTTGGTTTTGGGGGAAATTGTTTCCTTTTGCTTTTTTTTGTAATTTTTTTTGTTTCTGTCTTTGTTGAAAAGCTCTTGAAACAACTATTAAATAAAGGCAAACAGCTGACATTCCTCTTCTTACATCAAAGGATGGAAAAACATACCCATCTGCCTTTCTATGAACCGTAAGGGAAGGAGGGGAAAGCTATGCTAACTATCTGAGGAATGATGAAGTAAGGCAAACTGTGAACTCTGATTTTCTGTATCAGCTGCATAACTCATTCATCACTATTACAGTCTTCAGCTAGGGATATTGCAGGGTTCTGATATGAGCTGCAGTGGGAGATGGAAACACCCTGGTGAATTGTCTGGATAGTGTAGTTATGAGGCCTCTGTATGTTGCAAGTGTTTCTCCGTTGCTGTTAAGAAAATTAGTACAGTTTTAAACAATAAGCTTGAGTGACTTTTGACAATTGGAAAGGTCTAGACTGATGACCTGCAGTTCCAAATTTGGTTAAGTTTGGGTTTTAAAAAGTTCTGGGGTGTAGTGTGTGACTGCAACATTCTTTGTGTTTTCCTAACCATTTTCTTCAGCACACACAGGGGAGAACCTGTAAATAGAGTCCGAATTTTAGAAGAAAAGAATGTTGTGCTATTGCTTTCCCCCACTAAAACGGTCACCAGTAGTTCAAATATTACAGCATTTTAATTTCTTTCTTGCTTTTCCCTTCTCTTCTGCCTGTATCCACCTTTTGTTTCCCTCCTTCCTTTTCTTCCCTAAATGTTTCCTTTTTATTTAGTCCCCTGCCCTGCCTGAACACTTAACTTTTTGTTTTGAATTCCAACTTCTTCTGGTTTTAACACTTCCTAGGTCCTGGCAACATTTTCACTGGCAGCCTTCCAGATAGTGTCAGAGGAGTCCAGCTGTTGTTAGCCCTGGGAATTAGGGAGTAGTATGGCCATAATGGAGGTAAGCCCTATCTGTCCTGGGAAAAGTAGAATGACTGAGAAGTGGTGATATCCTCCCAAGCCACTAGTGTGCAGTAGCTTCATTGCAGGGTAATAGCAGTGTTTAAAATATATGGTGCATTGTTTTAGTCAAGAGAGATAGCCTAAATGGACAGAGTTCTTGGAAACCTGCCAAGCCAAGTTTTGAATTCCAGGGGTTTAGAAAAATTTATAAATTCCTTCCCTAAAATTCAGATATTTAACACTATAGTTTCAGTTTGCCTAGTATTTTGGTAGTTGAATTTTACTGAGAAAACTGCTGTGCTGTCTTTCCAGGAAACTTTTCTATCCTTACACTACTGCAAGTAATTGCTCTCTGTACCAGACTTCTCTTCAGGCTTTTCTGATGACTTTCAAAGGATTCTGAGTAGGCTTCAGTGCAGTAACATTATGATCTATAGTAGAAGTTATTAGTGCTGTTTCCAGCATAACAGGATCTTATATTAATTGTAGGACTGATACACATTTAAAACTCCTATCTTTTTTTCTTAACTTTTGGAATAATAGAGAGGGTAGTTGATGTAGCTTTTGTCAATTTAAATATAGGAAGTGTTTGTTGTAATGGTATCACTGCACTAACTAACAGAAAAGGAAGGGAATTTTCTTTCTGTCTTGAACATGAGGTATGTACTGTACTAAATAAACTGTACATGTACTGAGTGGTTTGCCATCTTTCAAACAAGCCTCCTGTTCAGTCTAGCACTTGCATTACCAAGAGTATCCACTTTCTGCTTTTCTCAAGCCTTTCAGGTTAACCACAGAACAGATTGTTTTCGAAGGGTCTAAGTTCTTGATTTTGTCACAGTCACTGGTGATGAATTATCTTTCCCATAAAGACACAGAGGGAAGGAGGTCAGCACAATTACTTGTGTCCCATGGTCTGTTAGAGCAGGCTAAGCAGAAGGAAAGACCTGAGGGTTTATAAGCCTCACAGAAGGTCAGGTGGTAAACTTGACCAAGAGCCCTGTCTCTTTGCATGACTCTACTTTCCCTTGACCAGGAAAGCCCATTTCATTTTAGACATTTTATTTTTCTATCTTTTCAGTTGGTGTAAGAACAATGCTCCTTTTTTAGAAAGCTTTCAGTTTATTTTTCTTGGCTTAGATTAGAGGTTAGGTTTACAAAAACAATAAGCTGCTCAGTTTTTACAATAGTTATAAATATAGAATTGATTATTCATAAATCTAAATAAGGCCGTAAAATACAACCTGACTGTAAAACAGTGAATGGAAGGGATTTTTTAGTTTAAACATATGGACTTTTTTTCATGTGTGCTTACATCCCCTGCTTCATAAAAAGGCTCCTCCAAGCCATTACAAATGGTTCAGGCTCACAATTCCACCTTTTTGCATTAGATACCCTCAGTGTGACACCCTGTGAAAAGCTCCCTGCTTGGCACTTGCTGGGGACCAGTACAGTCATGAGGAAGGCCACAGTTTTGATTAAATTACTCTTGACAGAAGGCATTATTAATACTTTTAAAGGTCTGCTGATAGTTACTGCACACCAGTAGGTTAAGATGCCTACACCCTGATGCAACGACAATATGGGAGGTGAGGAGACTCACTGCTCTCTGGTGACACCTCATCATGTGACTACAAGGGTAGCAGTTATGCCACCAATACAAAATGTTCTTGTGTTCACTCGTAAGGTTTGGAATATTATGTTTGGTACTGGTGACATGTCTATGTCAGCCTCCGTTCTGCTGAAGATAACTGAAAATATAATTAATTTTTAATGAAGTCTAAAGTTAGGGTGTCATGCTTCTTCCATGGGCCTGAGAGCTGGGGGGTGAGGGGGGGAAGGGAAGGAGAGGTCTGTTCCCTTCTTCTATACCCAAAACACCCTTTTCTCTAGCAAAAATGAAAAATAATGGATTTATTTCCTCAACAGAGTTTGGCATACGACATCTTACGTGTAGCAACTTACCACATCTCAAATGCAAGATTTAATGCATTACAATAGTTTTAAATTATTTTAGAATAACTCATATTATGGATATTAGTAGTCAGTTTAGACTTAAAGTTGCAAATTTTTTTTATTCATCACAAAGTTCCATTTAATTGTTTCATCCTTCTGCACTGAAACACTCGTATGCTTTTTAAAATAGTTTAAACTTGCTTGATGAACTGCACCATGATTATTTCAGTAGCTGCATAAAGCAGCTTCACACACAGGGCGAGAAGGGTCTTTCAAGCCTGCAGCAGGTCTCACTACATCCTGCTACCTCCAAAAGAAATCATATTGGGAGCTAAGTACCTGGTTGTATCTGTGTTGTGAAAGACTGTTACCCCAACAGTGTAAAGATTAGATCGATAAGTTTTCATCTGTTTTCTTTTTTTATTGTTTCATTGCGGTTAAAGCTCTCTTGAGATTCTGGAACAACTGACTCTTGGCAAAAGGCCATCGTGATGGCAGAGAGACGGTGTTGTATTCTCAGCTTGGCACAATGGGATGCACGCAACAGAAGTCGTATCCAAGAGCAGCGGTGGCTTTTTGTCTCAACCTTTAAAAACACCTACATCCCAAAAGAAGATTGGCTGTGGACAGGGTGCAAACTCCTTGGGGTAAGCAAAAGACAGTGAGGTTGGTCACTCTCTCCAGAGAGGCCTGAATGATGCCTCCTCCTATGTCCTCCACCTAAATCCAGCAGTGTGCTTTCATATCCAGGCTCTCTCTTTCTTCCAGGCACCCTGATTCTGAATGTCTTGGATATTCTAACATATGGTGGCACAGTCACACGAGGATATGTGAGGTTTTATCTATGACCCAGTGGTCTGAGCCTTCTTTTTGTGAAAACAGGTGTTTGAAGTTCCCCATTTTGAGCACACTGAACTCAAGTCCTCCCTCTAATGCTGGGTGCCTTATTCCTTTCATTATTTTTGGAAGAAGTGTCTGCCTTTGTTGCAAGTGAAAGGCCTTAACCTGTCGTTGCAGGTTTTTGGCACAGAAATGGTTTTGGATGTGTGAACATATGGCATATGTGAGCACATGCATGTAAAGTAGTGAATTGAAAATGAGAAGCAGGCTGAGCAATCCTTTGATTTCCCTTGCCACATGCTTTTTTTGCTGTGAATTTCTTTCCAAGGCATGAGAGGCATGACTGTTTTCCTGCTCTGGGATTCAGTTGCTTCAGAGACATGATGATAATATATCTGAGTTCATCTTCCTCTATTTTAGATCTTAGAAGTGAAACTATACTGGCACAGTTTTCTAGTGTATACTTTGCCTCATATGCAGAAAATGTGCTTTTCTCTTTCACAGAAATTCATATTATTCTTTAGGAGATTTTCTCTGTATATTCCCAATCATGCCATGAAAGACTAAAACAAATATCACTCAGCTGGAAACTCACTAAACTTGGACAATTTTTCTTTATCTGGGAAGCACCTGTTATTTTATGTACATCTCATAAAGATGATTTTACTGACTATTCATTTACTGCTGCCGTAAAGCACTGAAACTTACTCCCTTTCACACAGATGTGTAGCACCAGCCATTGCTTACAGGTAAACAGCAGGCAATATCTACAGTAATTGTAAATTGTCCTGGATTTATACCTTTACTTTTCACTGCAAAGTCTCCTTGTCTGCAATGCCCACCCACTTATTCAGATATATATGTTTGGGGAGCTCTGCTGCAGAATCTGGGCCAATGACTGGGGTTTTTATATGCATATACACACATGGAGAGTAATGAATATTTTGGTGAAAAAATTCTGAACTGTTAAAAATGTGGTTTAAATTAGGCAGTTTTCTGTTTCATATGAGTATCATCCACATCAGAATGGGCTCTTCTATATGCCAGAACCTTTGGAATTTGTAGTTATTGAATTCATTTAGACTGAAATTCTGTTGTAGGGTAACAGAAAAAGATGCTGCAAATCTGCAATGATCTAAAGAGGTTGTGGTGTTGCACCCAAATGGCCTAAAATGAAGATGGTAAAAATCCCCAACCCATCACCCAAAAGTGGACCTCATTAGTACTGCTGAAACAATTTGGCAGCAAACTCCTTTTTTCAGGTTACTTTCCAGCCTTCTGGCAGCTGTGTACTCAGCTCATCAAAACCATGAGAAAGACATGTAATTTATTGGCAAGCTTGTTAAATCATTTACATGTGTTACTTTGAGTATTTAAAAGGTTATGTTATAGACATGCCATTAGCCTAGGTGATAACATAATCCATAGTGCCTAGTGTTTCCCACTGTAAATCTTTTTCTCTCTTATTTTTTTTGTGCTTTTTTGGCTAATCTTTAGCAATTTGAACATAAATTTTCCATTTTGGGTATCTGTCTCAAGTGGACCTGGGTTAGGGAAATGACCTAAGACTTCTTTGATGAAGACTAAACAATATCAAAGAGCAAAGGAGATTATACCTTCTCCTTTCTTAAAATTTAGCAGCTTCATACTTTGAAGAAATCACTTGATATTTAATATTAAGTGTTCTACTGATCATCTAGGGAGGGTAAAAAAATCTCAGCTTCATTAAGATATAAGGCCTTTAAGAGTACCATGAACATTGACACTAAATCAAGAGCAGAGACTTGCAAAATTTAAGTGATAATGTTTCATGTGTCCACAACATAGTGCACTAGACTTTGATTTACTACACCATATGAAGTGCAGTGGCAATATGGGCACTGAGAGTTAAGTGGTGCTTGCAGTGTTGATATGGTTGTACTTCATCTTTTTCTCTGGAAGGTGAGGATAATTCCAGAGCATGGTATGGATACAAACTAATTTTCATGATCCACTTGTATTCTAGTAATAGTAGTAGTTCTAAATCTAGATCTATTGTTCTAGTAGTAGTATTCTATCCTCTTACAGAAAAAAAAATAAATAAATTGTACTCTGCAGTAAATATGCCCAAAGCAGTACATTGAAAAGCAAGAAAAAGGCAACATGTTGAATAACTACTCTGTAAAGGAATACTATTCACTCATGGCTGGTCTGGTGAGTACCTTGTGAAAAACAGTCAGTGAATGTAATGCTATGCAGTACCATATAAGCATACATAGGTATGTGTAGAACGACAATGGATAAAGCAAATTAAGATTAATTTTTCAACTACTTCTTCAAATGAAAATATTTTTGCATATAGCTATACATATATGCTGCAGAAATGTAGTCACATATCTTTTCAAAGGGAAAAAAATTCCAAGGAGAATTTTTTTAAAGTGATATTAATGTTGTTTAAATTTGTCTCTAAAATTACTAGCAGTGCAAAACTTGGAGCAGAATTCAACTGCAAGTTTATTTTCTTGTGGAACTGACACATGAACAAATTGTGTAACTGCTGGTAGGGTCTGAATTTCCATTAATTGCCAACTGATCCTAGGACAGATGCTTCTGATAATGGTGAACTGAGTGCCTTATTAATTAAAACACATTAATTAAAATTCGTGCCCTTAGTAGACAAGCAGTGTTCAAAACACTCCCACTGCTTTACCTTTTTCATGCATGGCATGCTGATTGACAACATTCATTAGCAATCTGTATTAGAAGTAGGGTTCTGCTTTGGCTGTAAGAGATCTGAACTGCTATTCCTGTAATTTCTCTTTTGCTCAAGAATTATTCTAAGCCTAAATTTAATGTTGCTTTTTAAAAAAAAAACAAAAAACCCTTAATAAAAAAACACCAAAAAACCAAAACCAAAACCAACAAAAAAAAAAAAAAAACACACAAAAACAAACAAAAAAAAACCCCACCCAAAGTCATTTTAGCGTAACATCCAAGGTAAACAGTAACCAAAAGCACGTCTAATTTTTGAGCTGGAGTTTTGACAATGATTGTACTGGAAGCAAGCTTCTGTTACTCCAGCTTATGCATTACTGATATTTGTTTTACTCCTGTGGCTGGACTATAAAGTTCATGATCAGTTAAGGCTTGGGAACACCTGAGTCCTTTCAATTTTTGAGAAAGGAACATTTTTAGATCAAAAAGTTTTTTTTTATTTACACTGCTAATAACTCATCTGGAAATTCTAGTTTTATCTTGTAGCTTCAAGTTAAATTAATAAACATTTGTTCATGTTGCTTTGATCTTTTGGGGGATTTAATTTTACTAAGTAAAAGAAACTGTAAATTGTTACTATAATCTTATATCAACAGTGCATTTTTTTTAATGAATACTTATTTTCTTTAGTATTTTGTGTCTTGTAACATTGCTTAACATTGAGTGATTTAGTAAAACAGTATAACAGCACACACAGCCATAACAGAACTGATAAAAGCAAATGTACTGATTTTATTGTTTACTGACTTAAGTATGCGTGCTAAATATAGCACAGGTCTTATTTATGCTTTCTACAGATTTGAAAATTGGAATTCTCCCTAGGCAGCCCAACAGTCCTGCTAAACACAGGATAAAGCATGGAATGTACCAGTGGAGATCTATGTGTAGGACAGGAGGCAGCTGTATGTCTTACTGTGATGTAGTGGAAAACCTGACAATTTGGAGTCCTAGTTGTCAAGACCTTCAAAATGTTTAAATGGTTCTCTACTTTCTAAATCAAGCTTTTCAAATACAGACAGCATACTAAGTTTCATGTATCTTGTCTCTCACTTGGGCATATTTGAAACACCTGCATGTCTGATAAGGTTTCAGATAACATATAAAGGTTTTACAATTTCTACAGAAAGAAGAGTTGAGGAATGTGAGAAGAGCCATTTCTGCAAGTTGGGGAAAAAAATAATAGCAGATAGTTTCTCTTGTAGATATAATATTCCTTTATAGATTTTTGTCCATATCAAAATATTTTACAAGATAATTGTAAATTATTATTCAATTATTATTCCAATTGCATATGTTTGTTTCTTTCTTCAAACTGCTTTTCTCTTTTTCTGTTTACCTGTATCTCACTACTCTTCCACTTTTTTGTTCTCTTGCTTCACCTCATGTGTTCACAGCCCCTTGCTCAGCTCTTCATCATCTCTGTCTTTCTCTAATGCAGAATGTGCTCTCTATAGTCTCTTCAAAAAGAAATTAAAAGTGAATTTTTTTTTATTGTAATCTATAACATCTGTTTCTTTGTTGCTGGGTGAAAGGGCTACACATACATGTGTAGTATTGTGATTGATAGGAACAACTGCTGTTAGGCAACAGTGTGTATCTTGACAAAAGCACCAGTTTTCCAGCCAGCTTATCCTTTACAAACCTTGTTCAGATGACTCCTGATATGCACAGTTAAGATCCTGCTCTGGTGCTTTTCTTGGCCTAAGAAATTGTGGTTATATGAAAAGCAAATCATTAGTCCTTTTCACAGCCTGTGATGAGTAAGGAAGCATGAGTTTTATTCCTTACTTATATTTGGAATTCTTGTCAGTAAGTGCCTGGTCTGCTTTGATTTGTGTGATTAAATGAAAGGATTCTAAGTGTGCTTTCTGGCTCATTGTTTGAGCAGCAAGTGCTTTTGTTTTGTAAAAGCATGGCAAAAACAGCTTGTGTAGTCCGATCCCATGAATACAAACAAAACTATCACTGACTTTGCCTGTTCTGCTGCCGCTGCTCAGAATTAGGTGTCTGTTAAAATTTTCTGGTTTCTAAATCACTTTTAGGTGGAACTCTCAATATTGAATGGATTTATCTTTAAAAGTACCAGGATGTGCTGTGTCTAAAACTAGTGAAGACCTGCTGTCAACACCAGTAGTGCAGACACCTTGCAAGACAGGTGTTACGGGTCAGTGTGAAATACAGGTTTTTTTGAGGGTAAGAACATGTAATTTTCCATTAGGTTGCCTGCCTCGGCCTTGCTGGGGAAAGGATGATTTGTGCAGATGCATGTCCAAGATTCTGGCAAGAGCCATGTGGAATTGGTTCATGGGAGCATGCAGAACCTTAATTTAAGTGGTGATGATCAGTTAAAAATCAAATTGTCAGTGAAAAGGATGGGTATTTGGTGTGTGGACACACAGCTGGCAGTAGGAAGTGTGTAGCACACAGATGTTTTTTCAAAACTAGGTTCAAAATTAGAGAGCAATTAGTGCAACACATTTAAAGAAGAGGCTTTTCTTGATCTTGCCTCTTCACTCACTGCTCCCTCAAGACCATTCTTAGGGCTTTATCCCAGTACCTCTTTTCAGCAGGACAGATCAGTTTTTTGAACACAGCTGGTGTTTGATCTCCACTGTCACCAGGAGAGGCCAATGCCCTCATTGCAAGTCACTGACATTATGCCTATAGGTTTTTCTCCTATTAGACTGCTGTCCCTTTATCTCCCCCACATAGGGATGTTCCTTATCTGTGATATTTTCTACTTTTTGGTTGCTGTCAATAATAGCTGTCATGGTGCTAGACCAGACAAGCGATGGTAGCTGTGTGGTCATGCACCTTGTATTCACAAAAGGGATGTTTTATTCTCCACAGCAGCTCACTGGAATTGGCATATCTCTATTTCTTAACTATCAGGAACAATATTTTTCTCCTACTTTTTATTACTGAGGACCTGAGATTTCCATGCTGTGCTATAACCCTGCCATGAAATTCTGCAAAAGAATAGTTTCTGGTTTGGGATGTCCATAGATCTCCACTGCACTGAAAGCTCACAAAAATTTGTCAAGTTATAAAACTGCACATCACAGATATGAGTCTACAGTAGACTTAAGTTGTGCCTAATCCTATCCTCACCTTTTGCTTCTAGTTTTTTTGACTCTAACTATCTAGGAAAAAGGACTTGTTAGGAGTTTAAAGTTCAATAGCTTATTAATGCCTTGCCTCTTGGTACTCAGGTGGGGCTTTTTTGGAAATGTTGCATTTTTAATATACTTTGACAGGTCTCTTTGAACTGCTTAAACAACTTACAAACAGTGATGAGAGGTTAATATTTTTTGGTGTCTTCTGGGAATGTCATCAGTATCTGAATGAAAAAGAGAAGATTCAGAAAAGTTTCAATTAGAAGACTATTATCTACCTTGAATACAGTCTTCTGCACTGTTCTGTTATACATCATTTGATATTAAAAAGTGAAAAGCTGGACTGACTATAAGACATATAGAAGAAAAAAAATAGCTATGGGCTGAGGACATAGTACATACTTGACTTCAGTGACAGATTTCATGTTTTTGTTGAATATTTGAATTTTTTTTTCTGAGATTAGTTTCGATTGAACTAAATGTACTCTACTTAGATCGAGTTAATTCCTTGTGTGCACCAAAACACCCAGACAATATTTTGTGTATTAACACATTCCTGTCCCACACTGTCTTAAAGGACAGAGGAAAGGACAGGTACTTCTGAAAAAAGCAAGTATGGGTTAACAACCTAGTGCTTACTTCTTTCAGGAAAATACCCTCCAATTTAATAGGAGTTCTGTTGTTTAATATATATGTTGGCCTTTTGTCTTTCTTTAACTTAGGAAATGAGACTGAAAAGGTCTATGTTATCTGCTTGGCATTCCCTTTGTAGTGCCTTATGCAGCATTTGCAGTAGGCTGATAGACTGTGTCACTTTTGGCTGATACACTCAATCAAAAAAAGTTAACAAAATAAAATAAAAAAACCAACAAAAACATAAATTTATTGAATCACAAATATTCATAGTGATATTTGGAAAGGAAAAATATGTAAAAGAGGAGATAGAATTAAGTGCATTTGAGAGCTTCCAAGGAATCAAATGTTTAATAGTATTGGTTTACAAATTCTCTTCTTTCAATTTGCCCATAGTAATTCCCACAGTAGTAAGTTTTTTATGCAATTTCATGTCATGTAATGGTTGAATTTTCACATTTAAAAAGATACAGAAATATTTTTTTTCTAGTATCCATCTGTGCTATCTGAGAAGCAGTAAACCTGATGGCTAGACAGGTTTATCAGGTGGGCTGAAGCTAAGAGGAGGTTGATTGCCACTTCTGCTGAACCTGTCCCAGATGCAGTTGAGGGGATTAGCAGCATGAAGAAAGACATTCTTAACAGAGAAGATGAGATTTTATTCCATTTCTGCAGCACTGTTGAATGTCATCTCGCACACCATGATATAGTTATAAAAAGTACAACATGGGTCCAATTCTGCTGCACAAAAGTGTAGCCACTGGCTCCTGGCAGGTCTTACTGACTTCAGTTGTGCTTCATGAACCACTCAGCCATCAAGATTGACTGGCCCATGGAAGGCTATTTAAGGTACAGGTTTTCCACTTGTATAACTTCTGAGAACCCATAAAAATTATTCGGAGATACCCAAATACTGGCAAGATCATTGTCATTTTCTTTATTCTCTGTTCTGCAGTTCCCCACAAACATCAAAGACGGGCGCCAAGAATCAGCACAAGGGTTCAGCAGGTTGCCAACAAAGGGGTTTTGGTCCTTGTCTTAAATGATGCTGATCTCAGTGTATTAAACCAGAAATCAACTCTGCTGCTTCCTTCCAATAAAAGGAAGAACACAGGGGGCATGCACATTCTGCTAATTAGTGGTTTGAAGGAATCGTACATGAAAAACTCCCCACTGAGCTTATTGAATTTTACGTAACAGCCCTATTATCTGGTATTAGTGTTAAATGTCCATTTTCTCTCATGTACCCCATGCTGGTAGATGAAAACTTGCTGTTTGGGCTTCTTACTTTGGCTCGATTGCACATAAAGCTAAGGGAAGACAAATCCTTTTAACTGACCTCAGAGGAAGAAAAATCTCTTCCAGTTGGAAGAGCAGTTAGGACTGTTTTGGAATGTGTTGTTGTGGCTTTAAAAATAGCTAAGTAAAACTACCGTGTATATTTTAGCTGCCTATGGGACTCTTCAGCAGGGAAAATATATGATGTCATGTTTCCCATTGTCCCCGCTGTTTTGGGGAAAGAAGGAAGTAAGTATGGAGTGGAATTACGAGAACAGTCTTTAAGACACTTTTGTTAGGGTTGCAGCTTGAGGATACTTGAGAATTTCTTTGCTTTGATAAATAACCCTATTGCTTTGTCTGCAACTTTTCATATGCTTTAGATTCCCCATATATTTACATAGGTTTTGATGTTTATGTCTCTGGAGGCTGGTTGCTTTAAATATTTAAATTGTCACAAAGGAGATAACTTTCTTGAATTGTGATTTGCTGATTGAATTGTATGAGCACAATATTTAGTGTGAAGTAATATAAATAGTGCAAGATGTGTATAGCAATATGGTAAGAAGTCTGAAAAAGCTATTTGCTTTTCTTTACTTCCTCTGCGTTCTTGTGAAATTTTTGGCATAAGCATTTTGGTGTAACAGAAGTTACAAACTATACTTCATAAACTGACTGCAGAAAGCTAACTCTGATACCCTGCTGTGCTACTGGGTTGTTGGTGCATTTCTAATATAAAAGGTTAGTATTTAGACACTTCCTTCAAAGCAGAATCTAAGGAGAAGAGCTTGGGCTTGTTCTGAGCCCTTGTTTTGTGTTGCTAGTACTTGCAGTAGAGATGAGGGCTTTCTTACTATGGGAAAGTCAAGATCACTTCACACTATCAAGCACTTGTTACTTTTATTCCCAAAGATGGTTACAGATTTTTGTATTTACACCTAGGAGTTGCCAGTCTGATTTGCTTGGGTACTGCTGGCCATGAAAGCTCGTGCAGGAGAACATATATGTTCATCCTGGCTTCATTTATTCTCTGAGCAGACACTATCACGTACCCTAATATTTTAGTTCATTCAGGGTGTGAGTATAAGGCTGCATGGCCTTCCTCACACCATGAACCAGTTCAAATCTGTTTCTTGGCCTGCCCACCAAAAACCCTTGTCTTGTCAAATGCCGTCAGTACATGGCTTGTGACTGCCTATGTGTCCCATAAAGCCAATGCATCACACAGGCTGTTCAGAGCCACCTCCTGCCAGAGCTTCACAGGTCTTTTTCAGTTATGTTTGCTTATGAGTATATTTTCTGAAGGAAGTCTTAAGCCCTAACAGTCTTGAAAAAAATTTAATTTCACTTCTAATCATTAGGAAGAATTAAATTTGTTTTGAGCAGTGTCATTCACTTCTGAAATATTTTCTTCCTGTCTCCCATACAATGCCTATATTGCCATCAATCGATGTCTGTTGCCATATGCCCTTAGCCTCTAGGTGAAGGAGTTGAGGCTATTCATTATAATTTTCATTATTTACCACTTCAAGTATCCTTCAAAATTGTCTCCATCTTTCTTCAAAGGCGTTTCTTTAATCTCACTACTTGTGATTACTTAGTCTCTTCACCTTTCTTTTCTCCTCTGACATTTGTTCTTCCATCAGGACCTGGGTAGAATGTGCTACATTCAGCCTTGGAAATTTTTAGTTTAGAAGACAGTGTGACTCCAGAGATGGTTTTGGATTTTATTCTCAGAAGATGTTTAGTGTTGCCATGATATAAATGTACATATTGTTAAGAATTAGAACAAGAAGATTGCCGTGGGAACAATATTTCCTTGTGAATAAAAGTATACTTGGGAAATGCTTTCCCCGTGTGTGTTTGCAATACACCCTTCTAATTCTTCCCTTTAATCTGTAAAACCCCTGGGAACTGGATATTGAGCAAAATTACAGGATACATAGACTGCCCAAATGGGTACCTCTACATTTAAAAGTTTTGTTGCAAACATCTGGTGCAAAAGCATACGTATGCAATGAATTTAAGCACATACTATTTTATACAATAGTTCAGAATTTGGGAAACAATTCTGGTTTTGATGATGTAGTTGTTAGGTATGAAAGGAACCAAATATTGTTCTCTGGTCCAGAGATGAATTTGCACTGCTTGTGTTTGAGAAGAAAATACTCAATAGATAACTCTTATCAGTGAGATTCATTCATTCATTAAGTCACTTAACTTAGTTAATTACTTCTCAAAGCTGAACCATGTTCATATTATTGAAGTATAATTTATTTTTCTTCATGAAGTCTTTTCCATTGTATAGGAAAGCCAACTTGCATCTTACAACTAAGGCACTGAAATGACTTGCTGTGTGCCATTTCATTTTAAAATGAAATTTCTGTCAGAAGTGAACTTTGTTTCCTTTAACAGTGGAAACAAGCACCTCATTAAGGTTAACATTTGTCAGTCTGTAAATGAAATCAAGCTTCATTATTTTATTATCTCTATCTGCAAAAGGGAAAATAATTCACTGTGATTGCTTCCCTCCTACATTAGCATTCCTGTGAATATAGTCCATAAATAGTCTCCTTACGGTATCATATATTTTCACCAATGTCCTGCAATCTGTAAGTCATTTTCCCAGGTGATGTCTACTTTAAAATTATATGTGATTTTTATTATTACATCCATGGTGTAAGTTCTTCTTTAAATGAACATTTAAAAAGTAAATGGACCATAACCACTTTTATGAACTCTTTTTTTAGTGGCATGAATATTTGCATTTGGACACTAAATAATAGTTTCTCAGACTGACAGAGGCTTTGACCTTGTAAAATACGTAGTTACAGAGTTACAATATGAAATTTTGGAGCACTAGCCCAAAGCAGGAGTCTGTAAGTTAATGGAGAAATGACCATGCAGATGCAGAGACATTTTTCCTCAGCTGTGACTATTATGAGTTCCTTAGAAAAGAAGTCTCCTAGGCTCATTATGAACACAGTGCTCTCTAGTCTTCTTCACTACTGAATTTTGGACACAAGGAAAGCTAACTTTCAGGTCTCCTTTTATTTTGAGGCTTTTTTTTTTTATGATGTTTGCCTCAAGCAATTTTTTTTTTTTCACATTTAAAAGTCATACACTGTTCAATGTGAAAAACTTGCTCCTCTAGCTTTGAAGCTTTCCAAGTTTCCCTCTAATTTAAGACCTGGAAAATGGAGATTTCAGATTATTTCGTTACTTCTGTTCAAGCTACTTGAGTTGGAAATCACTTATGATAATTTTCTGAGAGTGTTTTCAGAACTTTTCGTATCCTAAGATGAAGGTTAATCTATATACAAAAAGCTGATGTGTGCTGTAAGCTGCTGTTTGCTCACTTACTTCCCTTCTGCCTTCTTCCCCTTGCAGCAGCCTTTATGGTGTTCCTGGCAAACTGAGGACCAGAGACGTAATATGCCAGATTTCTAGAGCACACTTAGTTTTTCTTTCTTCTCAGGTAAATTGCTTCACATACAGGATGTTTGCCTGTAGAATTAGTTTTGTAAAGTCATTCAGAGGAAGGAAAAAAGTCAGTTAAACGAATGATGGAAGGTTGGTCAGAGCAATAACTTAAGACAAACACTGGAAAAGGACTGCCTTTTCTGCGTTATCCTAAATGCTGAATGAGGCCTGTATTGCTGTTGCTACGCTTTTGACATCTTTCAAAATTGGAATGATAGGTTTAAACCCTTACTAGTATCCTTGTGGGGACAAACTGTTGATGAAATGTAAGCTACCCACCCAAAATAATAACATATTTTGAAGCTGGGAGTTGAGTTAAATTAATGTAATGATTAAAAGACAAATATGATAACCTTTTCTGTTGCTAGTATTTTCAACTGAGGCACTTTTTCCTTAATTGTGATTGACGCGTATGCATAAATAGCTTTAGAGGGTTAATATATTGCTTTCTACTGAGGATCTGGATGCTTTCCCACCTAAAACTAGTTAGTGTTCTCATGTTCGGACAGGAAAGGAATCTGTGTATCCACAGGCACCCAGACGAAGCACATAGCACTCAGATTGTAAAGTCCTGAGATGGTGGTGCTTGGCTAGTAAAATACAAAGCTTCTAGTTTCTTATTTCATCCCAGATTCAGGAGACATGGCTTTACCTTGTCACAGTTGTATTGCAGCTTCTACCAGCAGTTATGGAGTACTAATTTTAAAGACATCTGTCACTTGCCACAGAATGGCAGAATAGCTGAGGTTTGTAGGGACCGACTACATCAACCAGCTCACCCTGCCTGCTCAGAGCAGCGCCCACAAGGCTGGGCAGGATCACATCCAGTTGAGAATGGAGGATTTTCAAGGACAGCGACTCCTCTGTACTTCATGTGAGCCAGTGTGCCAGGCTGATGGCCAGGCTTTAACATGCTGGGGGAGAGCCCTGGGGAAAGCCTGGGCAAGGGAGGGCAAAATGCTTCCCTGGCAGCCAGGGCTGTGTGAGGGCAACTGGAGGAGAAACAACCCTGCGAGCCCCAAGAGCAGGAAGGGCTCTGGACCCTGGCAGGGACACCCCTCAGCTCCAGGAGAAATTTCCACTCCCCATCCTGTGTTCCTGTCTGCATTTGGTAAAATATAGTAAATTATCAACTTTTTTTTCAGGTCTGTATAAGGCCTCGGTTCTACTTAGATGTGAACTCCACAGATCCTTGTTTTCTCTCTTCAGTGGATATTCTGTCTAGAAAATGAAATATTTGGCCTAAATATAACAGCTAAGGAGTAAGCTATGCTACATGAACAGTTATGGACAGTAATTCACAGTCCTCCCTTGTGACCTGCCTTCCTATGCAGGAATGCAGAGGTACCAATGTCAGTGATGTCTGCCATGCATGATGGCTGGTCAGGCCAGCCACACTGTTTCTCACTGTTTTAAAATGATGCTTGTTTGCGTTTAGATCTTGTTGTGTAATTCTTCACCTTTTCTAAGAAATTAGTTGAAAACTGGAAACAGTTTTCCCACAGCTAACCTGTGGAGGACAAAGGGCTTTCTGTTTACAAATAGAGAATGTGAATGTTAATTTTGAACCCAAAGTTTTTTTTTTGGCAGAGTAGGTTAGCTCAAATGCTGTTTTATTTTTCTTTAGTAGGAGTGCCTAGACATCTTAATCCTGTCCTTCATTCTATCAAACAATACCTGGAAGAAGCCTAATAAACGTGGGAATGCTTTAAATTTTTATTTTTTTTAATAACTGTTAATTTTAGAAAACACTTTGGGCAAACTCTGGAGCAGGCACAATTGTGGAGAAATCATCAAATATAAATTGTGTTCTGCAAGGACAAAAGACACATAAACATGAATTTATTTATTTTTTAAGTATGTGTTGTATCTGTATCATTCTCATGTCACATTTAATTATTACAGGTTTAAGGAAAAAGATAGCTGATTACCACCAAAGTTCTGTGAAGAAAATCACCAGTTTCACAGGTCTATATTTCCACGATTTAATTTGGCACTTTGCACTTAAGTCATTGTGACAACTATGTTTTCTGCACCACCTCCCATCTTCTGAACCTTGAGCAATGAAAGCACCATGCAAACAGAGCTGAGGCTGCCCAGCTGTTCAGATGTGACTGCAATGTGCAGCAGCTCCCTTTCTCCAGCTGGCTGTGCTAGGGAGCTGCAGTCATGCAGCTGCACACTCTGGTTGGCTCCTGAGCATTGTGCCATCTTTTCTCCTGCTGGAAGGATATAGTTGGCTCATGGACTGATTAGCTGCATTCTGCCCGTGTCTTTGAGGAGCTGAAGAGAATGTGTGCACCATATATTTTGGGATGAACTATAACAGGTAAAGAATAATTTCTACAAAAATGTTATTTTCTTTTTCTGCGTTTAGGTGTATGTCTACAGCACCAGGAATACTTCTATATATGACTTTGGCAACAAGTGGTTGAGATCCTAGTCACCTCAGTCTGGCACAATATGAACATATCTGAATGAAAAAAATGTTCCTAACGTGAGATCAGCTTAGTGTTCCTGCAGGTCCAGCCAGGTCTCTCGGTGCATCAGTACAGAATTCATGATCAGAAGTCTGTCTAAAACATCACAAGACTTCCACCCTGCATTTTGAACTGTAATAGGTACCACTGCTGCCCACCCATACAGACTTAATGAACTCAGATGTACAGCTGATAGCAAACGCTTAGTTTCAAAAATATAAACCTGCATACAATGCCGAAGGCAATAAAAACTTTCAAAACAGTATATTTCTAACCTTCTTTGCTTGGGGTGAATTGGAGATGTGAAGTCCTTGGTTCAGGGTTGGTATTTTTATCTGTCTCATGCAACTTAATAGCCTCTCTCAAACAATAAGGTAAGTTTAATCTAGTAGTAGAGGTTGATTTCACTCCACAGACACTCATGCCCGTTTTGAGGTCTGAGAAAAACTGCATCCCATTCATGAACTAAAATTCATGTCTTGAATTGCTTGTTGCTCAAGGCAAGGAACATTTATAGTCTTCCCATTGGTCTGTGTCCAATCCAGCTGCTACAGACAAAAAATACCAGTATCTGGATAACGTAAACATATTTCATTTGGAAAGTCAAAGAAGAGAGTTACTCCCTACAATTGTTTTGGTGTTGGTTTTTTCTCTTCTAGGAATGATACAGTCTTTATTTCCCCGTAGGAAATATCTTTGTAAGTTTTTTTTTCCTCATTTTCAGTTATGTGATGTTGGTTGTGTGAGAGATATGATTTTATACTTGTCTCAGTGTCACTAATTTTTGCTGACAATTGTATTTATTCAAATGTAATAGTGTGCAATTACAAACAAGACAATATCTTTCCAGTACCTGCTTTGTATCTCCTGGACTCTAGTGACCTGTATTGAGGTGTCTCACTTCTGGTGTTGCAGGGACATGGCACGGATCCTGCTGCTCTGACATCAGGGTCTTATAACTACATAACCTGACTTTGTGGCTCTGCTGAATCCTTTGTGTCAAGGAGGTTGAACTTGATTTGCCCTTTCCTTCACTACATTATAACATTGATGCTTTTGCCTGTGCTTCCACCTTCTTGCCTCTTTCCTCCTGCCAGTTCATTTTGGCACTGTTGTCCCATTGTTCAGACTCATGTATTGTCCTTCTTCGTAGCCCTAACTCCAATGTCAGAACTTCCTCCAGTTCCCTTTCAGTTCCTAACTGTGAGCCTCACATATGTAAAATGGATTAAGTCTCACTCTTTTTAGAAAAAAATAAAGGCATGTTTCTTTTTACTAAAATAATAAAAAAATAGCAGAAAAAATGCCTGCTTTCAGACCAGACTACTTCTTTCTGTTGCTGTTTCCATTACTTCCATTGCTAACCCACCACAAAGATACTGCTGTTTTTACGTTTTTTCATTCCCCCCCTTTTCCTGTGCAGGATGCCAAGCACACAGGAAGGAAGGAGAAATAGTAATAGTAATAACTACGATCCAAACGGAATAAATCTCTGAGTAATGCTGGCATCTCTCTTTCAGTATGCTTGAGTGAGTGAGGCAAATGCTTTGCAGAAGTGATAAAAAAAATTAAAAAAAAAAAGACAATTATGTACACACATCTGATTTAACAAAATGTCTCAATTTACACCTGTAATAAGTTACACTAAAGTTGTGGGAACTATTCCTGTAAAATAAAGTTCCCTTGCTGATTTAAGAGTCCAAGTTCTCTTCCCTACTTTGTAATAGTTTTGAAGTAAAACAATACGCTAAGTGAATGATAAAAAGAAAAAAAAAAAAAAACAAGAAGGAAACTTAGCAGGAACAATGAGTACTTTATATCTTTCCCACTTCTCCTTTCCCTTAGATTTGGCAGGATCCTTCAGGAATGGAAAACATACCTTAACACTAACCAGCATACATGAAGGGATTTCTCAAAATTTCTACTCTTAGTAATCTCTCAGCCAAACTTTGTAAAGCTCATAAACTCACTCTTGCATACAATCTTCATGTTCACCTTACTGAGGTAACCTTTCAATGTTTTAATGAGCCTGATGCCTTAAGGACTGAGGAAAAAAACTCCAGGCAATTTTAGTAGGAGATAAGATAAGTGAGCAGGAGCTTTAAT
>JAWWEW010000078.1:75283636-75374551 GCA_035583185.1 Anabacerthia variegaticeps | reverse complement strand
AACATTCAGCTACTGAAGTTATTTTACTAGTACACTAGTTCTACAATAATTTCTAACATCTATACAATTGAAAAATCGGAAATCAGAGAAACCCTTTGGCATCAGCCCATAGTACAGACAAGATGCTGCTAGGAAAAAAAAGCAACCAACCAGTTGTACGTAGGAATGACTTGGATAACCACACAGTTGCACAGCTTATTCTTTCTTATGTGCCTTTACTATGTGAAACTGAAGAATGTTAAGAATGTGGCATTGAAGGATATTTTTAAAGCAGCTATTCAACTTGGACCTAGTACTGTATGCATAATTATATACATACATGGCCTGATGGTTATCTGACACAGGTTTTATTGCCAAGGGACGCATTCCATTATTTGTAATGCACACTAGCGTAAGTCGCCTATACCTACCCTTGGATTTATGTTGCTGCAGTGCTTGAGATCCCTTGTCATGGATGAAGATTTTGTTGTGTTAGGCTCTGCAGAAGTGGAAGACAGATAGGTATTTCCTGCTCCCATGAGAAACCCTCCATAACCTATTTGGATGCCTGATCTAATTTTTTTTTTCTCAGCTGCATGTCAAATTTGGGAGGTTTTTTTCTCTAATATCAGCAAAGTATAATGCTTTCATTTTACATTGACAAAAATACAGTGTTCAAGAGGGATTTTTCATATTGTAAACTCAAACCTTGTTCTTATTATTAAAAATCTTCCATGATATTTTAATCTCCATCATCAAGAACACTTGCAGGAAAATTCCAAGTGTGTAAAATGATTGTGGTGTTGTTATCATTTCTTTTAATATGTGTGGTAGTGTTGAATGAAGTAGTGAGTTTGTTTTCCTGTTGTGATTAGATTGTCAGAGCTTGAACTTCTGTGTTCAGGAAGCTTAAACTATCATAGGTGAGCGTATGGATAGCTAAAAAGTGTCAGTGGTCATATTTACTATACAGTATAAATGAAGAGTGAAGAGGCACTAATGGCAATCTGTGAAGTACTTGAGTTAGGGAAAAAGGAAGGTGCATACACGGACATTAACTTACTGCTCCAAAGCAGTGAGATTGGTGTCTTCACAACCTCTATAGGTAATCTGTTCCACTCCTTCACTGTTGCTGTGTGCAGTTCGCAGTTCTTACGCTCTGTTTACGCTCACTGCTTTCCATCCTCTCACCATGCATCATTGTGAAGAACTTGACTCCATCTACTCAATTACCTCCTTGCGTGTATTGGAAAACTGCTACAAGATCCCTCCACTGCCTTCCATTCTTCAGGCTGAAAAAGCCTCTGTCCTTCAGCCCTTCTAAGAGGACCCTGTTCTAGCTCTCAAATACTGTATCAGGTGCCCAAAATTAGATAATTGAAAATAAAATCTCGCAAGTGCTGAGTGGAATGGTAGAATGCTTCCCTTCCATTCTGGCTGTTGACACAGCCTAGGGGAATGGTAGAATGCTTCCCTTCCATTCTGGCTGTTGACACAGCCTAGGGCACTGTTGGCTGTCCCTGCAGCCAGGGCTATATATGAAAATACAGGGGTGTTATAGTGTTGTCCTAGCTAGGTTGTGCTACTTAATTAACATTGATCAATTCTTAAAATTCAGATCCAAAGCTAAAAAACCCAAGTAGGAGCCAGGAAAGTGAGAGAGTGAGATGAGATTGAATGTTGACCTGCAGAGTCACATTTGCAGCTGACTATACCCAAAGCCCAGACAAATGCAAGCAACGCATCTGGAAGTGCAAAAATAGGTGGGATTACATTCTTGGCCCAGGTTCCCTTTTTGCTCATGCATTTTCAGATGTTTGATTAAAGAGGGTGCCTCTGAACATCATATATCAGTATATACCAATTTAACACTGTAGCCTAATGAGCATCAAGCCATAGAAAAGCAATGAGCAGAGATGGTGAAGTTCCACAGAACTTGTTGTAGACATGAATCTAGCTTTTTCTTCTTGAAAACCTCTTACAGGACTTTTTCTTTATTTTTTTTACCTTTAATCAGTCTCCAGACCTATTAAACAGGAACAAAAAGAGGAAGAGGAAGTACACAGTATCTGCTTTCTACAAAGCAGTCTGTATTTATTTGTTTAAGTGAGACAGAATCTCAATGTCTTCAGTGTTTCTTAAAAGCAGATTTAAGCAAATCATCCAGGCAGCCAGCCAGGCATAGTGCATTTTTAGGCACTGACTCAAAGGCAACGTCAAGTCATATTAAGCTGGGTGCCTAGAAATAATATATATGAGATTAAAAAGAAAAGAATACCGAAAGATCATTTTGCTACATTTGTGGCTGATTATGTGATACAGGTCAGAGAGAAATTGCATTGTAAGTCATAAAATGGTGACGAAAAATGCTTTAAAATATTAAGCTAATACACTATCAAGACTAAATGCCATCTGATTGCTACTTCTGAGACACCTCACTATCATACATCACTTGAATACAGTCAAAGAACAAAGAAGCTGGTTCCAACCAACACCTTCCCAGAAAACAAATAAAAATGTGAGGTTTCTTAATTATTTACTTGTGTGGAAAACTTGCTTAAATGATTGTATATCTCACTAGGAGATTGCTTTATATTACTGGGTTTGAACGATTACATTGATTTCCCCCTTTGTTTTTATACGTTCAGCAGTACAAATTAAACATCTCACCCATGTAGTACCATTTATATGATGAATAACCAATTTTGTTCTTAACCTTGAGTGATGAGATGGGAGCATTGATTTCCCCCTCTTTTTTATATGTTCAGCAGTACAAATTAAACATCTCACCCATGTAATACCATTTATATGATGAATAACCAATTTTGTTCTTAACCTTGAGTGATGAGATCGGAGCAGTGTTTTCCCCAGTTTGGAGAATCATCGAATCATTAGGGTTGGAAGGGACCTCTGGAAATCACCTAGTCCAACCCTCCTGCCAAGGCATGTTCACCTAAAGCAGGTTGCACAGGAACATGTCCAGGTGAGTTTTGAACATTTCCAGAGAGGGAGAATCCATGACCTTCCTGTGCAGCCTGTTCCAGTGCTCTGCCACCCTCAATGTAAAGAGGTTCTTCCTCATGTTGAAGTGAAACTTCTTATGTTTTAATTAGTGGCCATTGCTCCTCGTCCTGTTGCTGAGCACCACTAAAAACAGTCTGGCACCATCCTTTTGGGACCCACCTTTAGGACATTTGTATTGATGAGATGCCCTCTCAGTCTTCTCTTCCTTAGACTAAACAGGCCAAAAAGCAACACTTATAGATAAAATTAAACAGTTTTCACGACAAGATGAAATAAGTGTCCTAGTTATCACTAGCAGAGTGGTATTTATACCTTTTATCTAACATATTTGGCAAGGCATTCTAGGATTTAGAGAGGTTCGTCTCAGTAGATGGTGCTGTTGTGTCTTAAACTAGTTCCTAGGATTAGATGCAAACACTGCCTGAGGCAGAAGAGGCACAGTAAAGGTTCTGCCTCTGGGGCGAAGGCAGGCAGCCTTAAATAAGATTGTTTTGTTTTAATTAAGGATGGTCAGGATTGATTTGGTGAGGTTTTCTGTGTCTGTAAAACCTGTACCAAAACACAAAAAAACCCTTTGAAGTGGGTTATAGGGTTAAAGTAAGGCAAAACAAACTATGTGTGGGATGAATTAACTGAACTATTGAGTTAGGAAAGAAAATGTTAGGTGTCTATTGAATTATTAGTGCTTATGGCCTTTAATTGCCTGTAAAAGGATACAACCACACTTTATCTAATATCATGCTTTTCCTCAGAATGAGAACTGTTGCACAAGTTACATTTAAAAAAAAGGTTGCATAGAAGGGTGCTGCTAATAAGTACATGAAAAGAGAATTGTTTTGCTCTGGAGTGCCCTGTTGTTACTTCAGTACCTGACATTCACAAATCAAAACTGCAGATTTTCTTTCAGGCTGGAAAAAAAAATCCTGAAGGCATGTGTGCCTGCAAATGTGAGATTATTTTTTTCCCCTTTAGTTTTTCTTAGAAGCATTTCCTCACTCGAATCTCTGGATTTCAGTAGTGCAATAGACTAGTGGTACAGTCTGACAGCCACTCTGGTCATTTCTGTTGTATTTCCCAAAGCTATTTTTGCCTTTTGCACAGTAGATAGCAATTCCTGGATCCCAGTTCTGCTGAGCCAGCTGAGTTCTTACAGGCTGTTTACAGTTGGGAGCTGTACTGCTGAGAGACTGAGGACAGTAAGAAATATTGGCACTCTCAGGATAGTGGGAGGTAAGGCAGCCTTAAGTCAGCAGAAAATTAGGGCAGCATTAACTTACATACCAGGTCTGGGCCAGTCTTAGCCATGTAAGTAGCCTACATAATGAATAAACAGGAGGGATTTGATCTGTTTAATGAGCAGCAGCATCTTTTTTTTAAAAAAAAATAGGTATAATTAAAGTAGCAGACTGCTGCCCCACAGCATGCTCCCAGATGGCAGCATGATCTTTAGGCCAGGGTTTCTGTCTGTTTTTTTGTAGGCAATCCCTGGAGCAAAAGAAGTCGTGTTACTATGGTGACTTAATGCAGGACAGGTGGAGATCACAAACACAGAACCATCCCATTTGTCGAGTCCCTCCTGGACACATCTTTTCCATCCTGAGATGCTGATGAAGTCTAGCTGAGCTAAGCTGTCTTGCTTTATTCCTCAAGAGCATAAAATTGTTATTTTTTTTATGTCACATCTATCTAGTTATCACCCCTTGTCCCGAAATCTTCTCTTTGTTATATGCTACTAAGCACACTCGATCTCTTAATCAAATTTTAAGCCCAGAGACGATGGTTGTGATTCAGAGATAACACTTTGCTGGAAAATCTAGACCTATCTGGTACCCTCAAACTGCAAGCAGAATTTTCTGTTGCAACGCGTAAGAATTTACATTATCGAAATGGTGACATGTGATGATGTTTTGCTCTAATTGCATATTTAACATCTAATTGACAAGCCTTACAAAGCCACAAACAAATGTATAGATTGTGGTGGGAGATGTATGTGGACATGCAGACATGGTATTAACCTGAACACTTTATTTAAGTAGCTTACATTTTTATGGAGGAAAGCTGCTTTACAACCCATTTAGATGAAGATTAACTTGTTTAATGTTTAGTTTCATTCCCAGTAAAGCAGTGGCTGAAATCTATTTAGTCTGAGACAAAAGCAAGAGCATTGTAAGTGTTTTGCTTCAATTTGAATATTGCTAAGGACACGGGACAGAGACTCTTGAAAAGGAGTCCAAACAGTTATCTGTTTACATAATACTTGTGTCATTTGATTGGACTGGCATCTTCTTATCTTTGCATGCACAGGACTATTCCAGTCTTCTCAAAAGGGGTCTTAGGAGCCTGGATCATGGCTCTAAGCTCTATAAAGGACTGAAAAACTCTAATTAAGTCGCTGTTGAAATGAGACTAGCCACAAACATTTCAGAATTTATAAATAGATGACTGAATCTGAGTCTGGTGTAGCAAATTTCCGAGCTTTAAAGTAGATTTTGGGCTGCATTACATCCTCAAAACTTATAGGAAGCCTGATGACATAAAGCACAGTTTGCAAGTAAACAAAGTTTGCAGGATATTAGAGCCATTGGTAAAGCCAGCAGCCCTCATTTTTTCTGGTCAATATGTTGCTTTCCTTAAAACTCAAAGCATCTCCAGAAGGTCTATGACTGATCACTCAGATAGGGAACGAGACTGTTCCACCTTTAAGCAATTACTCTTTGTGTCCAGTAGTGGCATTCTACAGGGAAGCTTTGTTCCTTGAGTCCTTGCACACTGTTCTAGCTCATGCCTATGCTTGTGATTGCTCTGTTTGCCTCCCTCAGCCACAGAAACAGGAGTAGGAAAAATAGCTTGAACTAAAGTAATTTTTAATTTTTTTTCCTTAAGGTAGGTAGAACTTACTCATCCTTTTAAATCTCTGCAATTCTAGAGTATTTCTGAAGAGTGGGGTGGTTGTTCTTTGTTGTTTTTTTTGTTTGGTTGGGGGTGTTTGTGTTTGGTTTGGGGGTTTTTGTTTGATTGTTTGTTTGTTTGTTTTTTAATAGAATCTGCTAAGTCTTATGCTGGGACCTGCTCTTAAGGATCAATCTTTTCAAATATCAGATGAATACAATCTCATCAACAGCAGTTACTCTGCTTGAAGATTGTGACCCCCAAGAGGAAATCTGGAAGAAGCAGAAGTCTGCCAGCAGAAAGTTATGCCACTATTAGGAGCCACCAGCTTCTTGAATAGGTTTCTACTGTCAAATATTTTGTTTGCTTCATTAGGAGCCACTAGCAGTGACAGTCTGAACTCCACTCTGAGACTTCTCACTGGATGCTTACATCTAATAACCCAGCCCAGATGAACTATTTCTGAAAAGTCCCAATGTGTTAAGACTGATCTTGTTTCCTACACAAGTTAAAACCCACAATATTGGCATGGTTTATGAATCTCTGCTGAGTGAGTTGATAACCTAAGAAACATTTCCTTGGGATGTCATGTCTGTTTGTCTGTTGTGTTCAGCATGAGTTGTGTTGTTGGTACCATGATGCCTGTGGTGAGAAGGTGAATGTCTGTGTTCCCTGTGATTACTGCAGACAACACTGGAATGAGCAACTGGACCTGTGAGGTACCTAGGAATTTTGTGGTATATATGATTATTTAAATGCCTAAGGAATCCAAATACAAGGCAAGCAGCAGCACTGAGGTATTTTAACCTTGATTTACTTCTAAACAATTTCACTGAATTTGGTACTTTGTCTTCTTTTTGGTTTATTTCTTAGGAATGTTAGAGAGAATACATATGTGTTTGGAGTACCTCAGTAAAAAATGGAGCCCCCTCAATGGTTGAAAACTATCCTCATTTGTGCTTCTGTAATGTATTTGTACAAAGAGGAACAATGTCATCTCATTCAATGAAAGATCACAAATTTTTTTTCTGATCTTTCGTGCCCAAAACCTTCTTTTGTCCCTGTGCTGGTGTTCTACTTAAGTCCCAGTTCTGCAATTTGTCACCTGCAACTGCTTCTTTCTGCCTCCTGTATCAGAGAAGAGGTGAGTAAAAGGCTGGAAAAGAGAGGAAAAAGGCATGAGTGTAACCTAAGTAACTGTTCACTTCCTCTTTATCAAGGCTAATCTCCTGTGCTGTCCATTTGTAAAAACAGCACCTTGGCCACTACTTTATTTTGGTTGCAACTCTTCCAAAAGAAATCTTTTTAACTGGGAAATTAAAAAAAAAAATAGAGAGAGAGAGAAAGAAGCACCATAAAAGGTGGGAGGAGCAAAACTATGTGTCTCTCTCGAGAAGTTTGAATCTCTTGGGGCAGTGGATAAGGTCATCACTTAACTTCTGACTTCTTTTTATGCTTACCACAGGGAGGCAGCTGTTGAGTCTGCTTGGCCCTGCCATCCCTATGGCATAGGCTGGTATGTTCAGGTGTCATCTTAGTCACCAGCAGGTGATTCATTCTGGTGGCTGATCCATGACAGGCTGCTGGGCAGGTGAGATGATTTAAATCCTGCATTCAAAGGCAGGTATAACTCAGGCTATATGTCAGGGCTGTGTGTGTAGAAGTGGGTGGGAGAGGGACCACGGTAGAAGCAGAGAAATAAGCAATGAGTCAGCAGCAGAGATGATTAAAATTTATCCAAAATATATTGCCTAAGATTTTGGTAGTGCCTCCAATATTACTAATGATGAGGTTGGGAGGTTTGGAGTTCCACTGATTGGCAGCTGCACCCTTGGAAAAGGACATGGGGAAATGTTCACATTTGTCAGGATCGCATTATTTGCAATGGAGTCTGACAGCTATAAGATTACATGTGTGTAAATCAGACAGAAGAGGAATCAGACAGTAATTTTATTTTGCAGTGGCACAGGGGGAGAAATGCCATCCTGGAGTCTGAGCAGCACAGCCACTCCCGCGTGCTGAGCAAGCATACACCATTCCCAAGCTATTTCTGTCTATGCTCCCACTCCTTGTTGCTGGCCCTAGGGCCTTCCTCCTTGGAATTGCCCTCCTTCTCCTTCCTGTGATTCCTGAGAGAGACAGAAGCAGCTAGCAACACTTACCTGTCTCCTTTCCGAGCTGCATGGAGGTGAGAGTGCAGCTGCATTTACTTCCTGCATTGTCATGCCATTGCTTCCTCTCCTCCCAGTCTTGGTGAAGGCTGCAGGGAGAAGTATCACACTGGCCTTCAAATTGAGAGTCCCAACACAAGAGGAAGATAACTTTTTTTAGAAACAAAATGAATGCCAAAAAACTAGCACAGGCAGCACTGGGTTGGAGCTGGGTTACCCGGATCTCACGACGGACTCTTCTGCCAACACTTTCACTTGGGTGTCAGCTGGACCTGAAAGCAGGCTCAGTTTGCATTATGTTTGTTTAATCAGATCTGGAAGAAATATTCCAGATATATATAAACTTCTAAATGTTTTTTGTCATTCTCAGCTTGTGAACAATGTGGATTCAGGTTTCTTGTTTGGAAATTCACTGTAGTGAGTTAGAGGTGCCACAAACTCTCTAAGCTTTCTGTGGTGACTGATTCAGTTTACATATCTGGCAATATATGATACATCTGCCAGGTCTTTAACCTGGGTTTCAAAGTGTCAGTTTCAAGCTACACAGAGATATATAACACTTTCCCAGAAATTAGGCAAGATCTGACATTCGGTTTTGAGCGATGAAAGTGAAGTAGGGAAGAAGAGAGGATGGAGAAAAACTATTTTATCTGCTATTACCAAGCTGGGAATAGCTATTCCAAAGAGATACCAAACCTTTAATTTTAAAAGTTTTAAAATTAAACAATGCAGAAGATGCTGAGGGAGAAGAAATAGTCCTGATTTATGAACCTTTCTGTAACATGGCCTTGTTGATTCCCCCTTTGGGTTGACCTAAGGTGAGGCACAGAACAGTGTGTCAATTCACTTGAAATTGTAGATACATTTATGAAGTATTAGATTATGATCTGTGTACAGGGAGCACGATTCTCTTATGTGCGTAAATAAATTAAAAAATGCTACAAAATTAGATGCTATCTTCAGTAACAATGCTGTTGTAAATCAAAACTTTTAGCACTCACTTTCTTCTCTGAAGAAGAAAACATCAGCTGTGGTTGACCACTTCAGAAATTCTGGAGGTGTAGAAAGTATTCTGATTTGCATTAATTTACCCCTTATCTCTCTCCTTTTCCTTCCCTCCTCCTCCCTTCCTCTGTCCCATTTAGCAGTAATTAATCTAGGATGGTGTGTTTTGGGGTTTTTTTGGAGGTTTTTCTTGTTGGCTTTTCTTTTTCCCTGCTTGTAAGCCAAAAGCACTTGTTTTTGCCAGTCCTTTGATTCATAAAGTGCCAGAGAAAATGTGGAGTTTATTAGCCTCTCTCCTTTTCCTATGCACAAAAAGTGGGAGTTTCTGTGTCTGTGCACACCTGCACAGCCCCATCCTGTTGCTTTCGTTGACAGCCACTATCTCCTCAGGACATCAGGGATGCAGCAAATGAAGCTGAGGCAAACAGACCTGCCCCCAGCTCCTGCCTGTTCCCTGACATTTTTGTGCATGCAGTGCTCCTCCTTGCAAATGAGGAACTGTAGGAGATCAGGCTCTGTGTATCGGAATGGGTTGGGACTGGTGCCATCCCTTCACAGCTCTGGATACAGGGCTGTTTTGGGATTGCTGCCCCAAGCAAGTACCATGCTCTTAGATGCCTGTGCTGAAGGCAGTTGTGCAAGACTCATGCAATACAAGTGTATCACTTTTCTGGGAAAAACAGCCAAGTGATCAGCTCTTCCAAACCTCAGTATAGCTTTGATTCCTCCCGCTCCATTATCCAAATTTCTTCAATCCTTCTGGCTACTGTGTTCTGAATGGGCTTTCTCAGCACTTTGCTGGACTGGAATTCCTTTCTTTTCCCAACAGCAGACAATGTACATGTCATCTTCTCACTCTTTCTACTGCCCAGCATCCTGCTGCTTGACATAATGCACATTAAGTATCTCACCTGCCTGCTTTCTCTCCAATTTTCTATTGTTGCTCTGGTCAAAGACCCAGATCTGTTCATATCATCCCTCTCTCTACTCTGCTGTGGAGACATTTTCTATATTTTCTCAGGTTGTCTGGCTAAGCAGTCAAGAACACTGCTGTAGAGGACCCGGGTGGCTGCAGAAAATGTTATTTACATCAGCTTATTCTCCCTGGAAAACCTGCAAGTTGTAAAATGTATGTATAAGCCTGTTGGCTGAGGCCTGAAGTGAAAATTAACCCTTTGCATTGCACTTTGCCCAAATAGCAAAGGGCATAGAAACCTAAAAAATGAAGCGTTCTGTTTGTCTCAGGGGGTGAGAGAGGGACAAGGTGGGGGCAATGGATAAACATAAAATATATTTGTTTGCATGCATTTGTAAGCTTGAAAGGACTTTCTGCTGAACAGGGTGGAGGTCTCGGGTAATTAACCCTAACTGTGCCTGGAATGAGTCCATCCCCTACTGTGCAGGAGTTGCTTCCAGGGTTGGAGTGCAAAGGCAAAAGTGGGAAAGGAGAGGGAGTGGAGAGAGACAGATGTTTTTCTGCAAGTGTTTGGCATGCTCTGGCACAGAAAAGGCAGATTATGAGTTTCCTGGGAGCTGAGAAACAAAAGCAGCTGCTGAAGACCCACCTTTAAGGGAGATGCCTGATGGAATGTATTTAGCTCTCCATGTTATGCACACTTTCTAAACAGCTGAAATAACAAATTGAGCAGAATAGCAGGGAAGTTATCACTGTTGTTAGAAAGAGGGGTGAATTGATGCCTGCCTGGCTGAAGGAGGCAGGTAGCAGGGACCACTACAGGGAAATATCATGGCTACAGATCCTCTGAGGTGACACTGGACCTTGCTCCTTGTCCAAAATAACAACTAGAATTGCTTTAGCAATTCTCTTCAGCAAAAATAAATAAATAAATAAATAAATAAATAAGTAAATTGTCATTACAGTTATACTTCAGGGATTTCCTCCTTTCGCAGAGGAGGGTCAAGCCAGTGTTCTTTCAAAAACTTCTTTAAATGTAAACCATATCCTTGTTGCTGACAGGAGGGACACACACATGTAACTCTGCAACAGTGTCCAAAGATTCTACATGTCAAAACCCTGTCTCTGGACAAGTGAAAGGGAGACGCTTGTACTGCACGTTAAGTACATAATGAGAGACGTGTGAGTGCAGAGTGGGGGGCGTATTTGAGGAAATTACAAAATATTTCTTGAGTTAAGTATGTTTATGAAACATTTCAATCAGGATCAGTTATACACAGTGATTCCCAACCACATTCAACTTTTCTCATAGCATTCCATGCTTCTTTCTTGTCTCCCATCCCGACAGCAAACCCCACAACACTGTTGGTGCCCTTGCCTTACTACACTGCTGTAAGTTTGAGAAGGTGCCAGTGGAAAGACTTAGATAGTCAGCCAAGCAAAGCATATTAGTTTGATCTCTCATCTCTAATGTTGGCATTCAAGCCAGAGAGGTTATTTTAATTGGGATCAAGTATTAGAGATAAAATTATTTTTTTCATGGAAAGTGATTGTATTGAATTTGAGATTAATGCTAAAATTCATTAAATTTAATCTGGACCCACATTTAACAGTCTATCACTCAACAGTGGCTTCCACAAGACAGAAGAAAAAAAAAAATTAAAGCAGATAGAGCATGGAATATGACAATCTCAGCTATTCATCTTTAGGATATTTACAAGAGGTAAATGTGTGTGGACAGTGAAAGGAGAGAAATGGCCTGGTTTTAGAAGTGCTAAGTTTCCCAGAGAATTCCTGGTACACTTCAGTTTTGGATGCTAAATCTTTCTGAACATCCGACCTATAGAGTACAGAGTACATCCACATTACTCACAGTATAGAATGAAAAAAGTCTAGAGTTCCTATTCTCTTGATGGTTTTTTTTCCCCTTTTGCTTCATTGTATAAGATTAAAACCAACTGACAATATCTTCTCTCCCTCTTTCTTTATTAGTTCATGATGAATCCTGTTTTCTGGCTGACATCAGTACACTGTCATGGTTCAAAACTTTTCCAGTGCTTGGTTGGCTTGTTGCTTGCTTGCTGAAAAAAGTGTTTATATCAGGATTTTTTGGAAAGAAATAATATGTGATGTTATGGGGAGGGAGGAGTTATTTTGTTTTGTTTCTGAAGAATTTGAACTTTGAGATATTTACATTGTCTAATATGTGACTCTTATTAAGAAAAAAATAATGCAAGTTGTTTTCATCTTTTTCCTATTCACTCTTTGTTATACCTTTGACCTTACTAATCTCAGTAGGATGTGGCATTCTGTGCACACACTGAGGTGAGATGTCTGGCTGATGTGCCAGAGGGCACAAAAGCTTTGAGAAAACTCTCAGATGTTCCTGTGATCCATTTTTGTTTCCCCACTTGAGTTTCATGCACATGTCACTGTCATTTGCTGCTATACGCAAGTCCTTTCTGATGACTAGGTTTGACCTTAAAGATGCCTCTTTTAAAGTCTCTGTGCCTTAAGTAGACTCACAAATTTCAGAGTTGGATCCTGTAAGTGTCCTACATAAGGAGTGAGCTCCCACCCCAGTGTGCAAATTTTGAGAATTCAAGTCTTTTGTCAAAAATCTTTGTACTGGAAGAGAGATGACCTCTCTATTTTGTGAACTCCATGAAAGCATTAAAAAATTAAGAGAGCAGCTACCTACAAAACCAGAGACCATTCCAACTCTCACCTTTGCCTACAATTTGATATGTTTGTGTAAAGACATCTAATATCAAACTGGTAACGGTTTTGCATGCAGAAGAAGGAAATACAGTTATTACCAGAGACAGGTGCAAAGTTTTAAGACATGAAAATGATGATTTCCACTTACATACTGTTCCCAGTGCCAAAGAGGAGGTTATTCTCTACCAAAACAAAAATTAAGAAACTGCTTATTGCCAGATTCATCTATTAAAAGATGATTCATCTACAGTGGTGTTTGTTTATACTAAAAAAAGTAAATGAATATATCGTTAACTTACTCTAATCATATGGAGTCTAAGAAAATTTCCAGAAAACCAACAAAAACTGTGGTTATTACAATTCATGACTCACTGCACTGATTTCCTTTTGCACCTGTTACAAACAATGCATAACAAGAGATCATTTGGAGAAATGATGTTCCGAATAACATCATTAGTAAATCAGTCTTTTGCTTCAACTCATTTAAGAGTTTGGTTCCTAAAATGAAAAAAAAAAAGTACAAAAATGAGGAGTCCTGCCTGGTTTATAATACTGTTCTCCTGAGTATCTTCTCAAAATGCTTGAGCATCCTAACTCCCCATGGGTTTGATGTTTGGCACCTAGCTAATAGCAACTTGCTGACTGCATAGAATAGAATAATTTAGAATGCATTACCTACAGTGAGATTACCTGCCATATGTTGAGACTGGTGACTGGCCATATAGGCAACAAGAACATTGGGACTTTCAGGTCTTTGCAGTTTCTCTTTCTGAGATGTTCCTGTAAACAACTAATTTCATTTTGGGGTTTTCGAACTGAGGATCAAATATCCTTCATTTAATATCCATCTTTCTTCTTCTTTCTTTGCTTAGCAGAATGCTATCCCTGTTTTACTGTGTCCAGCTGGCACATCCTCAGCATGCTGATTTAATTTAAAAAATCACTACCCATTGTAGAAGCCAGATGTAGCTGAATAGCAGTGTTTTGCTCAGAGTATTGCTGTGATGGCTGAACTGTTCCAAGGGACATTCCTGCAAACAGAGCAGTGAGGATTCCCAGAGTAGTAAGAGAAGGCAAGAAGTGCTGCATCTGTGATGTGCCTGATAGGGGGATTGTGCTTTAACAGGCTGGGCATCTGTCATCCTGAGGCTCTAGAATTTGAGGTGGTTCTTCAAACATACTGTTACCGGGGTTCACTTAAATTGTAGCTAATTCCAAGCCAGTAGAAAATGTAATAGGCTTGCAGGCATCCTCCCTGCTCAGTCTCTAACTTGCAGGTACAAATTTGTCTTTAGGGAGGCGATACAAGGGCTATGGTCAGCTTGCTTTTAGAAAGTATAGAGCAGCAATCAATATTGTGAAGAGCCCCATAAACTTATTTTCTAGTTCCACACTGCAATACTATCAACTCAGACCTTATACCAAAAGTACAGTGAGCAAAGTACGATTTGCATTAGATACACCATTGTGATTTATGAGCATTGTTCACGTTGTCCCAGGAAATGAAAGCTGTAAGCATGATTGTCACTAGATTACAGTAAACCTGACTGCTAGACTGTTCTATTTATCCCTTGCCTGCCTCACCTTTCACCAGTAGGTTGTTTGGCCATTCTTCATGCTGTTGTTTGGTTGGGAAATTATATAGAGATTATATAGAGATATATAGAGATTATATAGACATCTGGATGCATATAATAAAAATGAGGATAAGAACACAACTGATGAGGGTAAAGATAAAACAGTCTCATAAAAGACTTCCACAGTAGAAACTTTGCTTTGGTATAAAATGACAGCCATTCAGTATCTTCTGTTCAGAAAGAGCCTGTCATCTAAACAGTATAGAGGAAATAATGGCTACAGGCAAGAGCACGGGATTGATCATGAAAGGGCTTGAACTTTTTTCTTGGCTTTGGACATGTCACTCCTCATTTTTTCAATACTTCTTTGTATTTTAATCACATATTAGCATCCAAGATTGCTGCCTGTCTTGCTTAAATACATTTTGAAAATGGTTATGTCTCTTTCTTCCCTGTCTAAACAATCTCATGCTTTTGATCTTTCCTGATAGGTCCTATTTTCTAACTGTTTGAACGATGCCTTTGCCTTTCTCTGGACTCCTCTAACCAATGCACAAAAATCTGTAACTGCAGCAGCTATAACGGGGCACATTACCCTAGCTCAGGCATTCTCCCTCTAAGGACAGAAGAGCACTTGCTAAGGATGCTAAGTGCAACAACTAGGAAAAAAGGAGGGACTGTGAAGGTACTCTAAGACCTGACTATTTCCAATACCTTCTATGGAAATCTTGGTCACCAGATGCTAATGATAAATCATTAATTGTAAGCATTTCTGTCACCTCATTCAAGCCTTATTTGTGTAGCTACAAGCAGCCTTCATAAGCTTCCTTTTGCCTTGCTGTCATCTTAATTGATGTTCTGTACACGACTTTTTTTGGAAACACATGCTAAAACTAAATTCATATAACTATTCTGGCTATATTAGGATCTAATTAGATTGTATTACCTTATCTTGTACAAAAATAGTATAGAGATAAACTACTTCATCTAGTATTGGCCTCCCATGTGACAGGAGGCTCCTGGAACAGAAAGGGAACAGATACCAATGAAAATGCTAATCAGCTGCAGTGCCCATAGAAGTATTTGGCTGCATAAGATGCCCCCTGCATACTGTTTTACTCAACACTATGAATGTCACCATTCATTCTAAAAATTAATGATAACTCTCTTTTACCAGATTGTCCTATCTCTTGTACCCCCTGCACCATATTAAGCAGGTCAGGCATTACAATCATTGGTGTTTACTTGAGTTTCATCCTTGAGATGTAACCTGCTGTTTTGCTCCTGCCAAAAAATGAAAAAATTATCTGAAATTTTCTTAGTGCTTTGTTTTACATTGTTTCAGGACTAGCTAAAACTTTAATCATATCTTAAAATATAAGTGATAAGGAATAAACATTATAGTACAATAAAATTATGATGAGTTTTGTGGATTTAGTTTTTTTTTTAGGTGGGATCCGCCATCCCTGGAAAAGCATATACCAGGCTTGAGCTTTAGAGAAAATTGACTACTTGCTCTTGGTGGAGGCTGGAGTTGTTCTTATTGGACTGGGTGAATCTGGGAAGATGTGCGTCAAATGGCAAATTTTTCCACTGGTCTTAGAAAGCATCCAAGTAGCGCTACCTTGAATGCTGCCAGTGAGGAGACAGGGACTGCAAAGAAATTCTTGGTGCTGGAGAAGGGAGCAGGTCTAGTTCAGTGTGGTGGGCTGACCCTGGCTAGAGGCCAGGTGCCTACCAAAGCCGCTGTATTAACCCTTTCCTCAACTGGACAGGAGAGCAAAAATATAAGGAAAGGCTCATGGGTTGAGATGAGGGCAGGAAGAGATCATTTTTCAATTACCATCTCAGGCAAAACAGACTCAACTTGGGAAACCTAGTTTAATTTATTACCAATCAAGTATGATAATGAGAAATAAACTCAAATCATCAAAAACCTTCCCCTCACCCCTCCCTTCCTCCCGTGCTCAACTTCTCTCCTGATTTCAAATATGCCACAGTAGCACAAGGGGACAGGGGGCTGTGGTCAGTTCATCACATGTTGTCCGTGCCACTCTGTCCTAAGAAGAAGGACTCCTCACAGTCTTCCCCTGCTCCAGTGTGGGGTCCCTCCCATGGGACACAGTCCTCCATGAACTTCTCAAACATGGGTCCTTCCCACAGGCTGCAGCTCTTTGCAAACTGCACAAACAGCACGACTCCCTTCCATGGGCTGCAGTCCTTCAGGAATAGGCTGCTCCAGCGTGGGTCCTTCCAGCAAACCTGCTCCAGTGTGGGGTCCTCTCTCCATAGGGCCACAGGTTCTGCCATCAGTCTGCTCCAGCACCAGCTTCCCATGGCCTCACAGTCTGCCTCAGGCATCCTCCTGCTCTGGCATGGGGTCCTCCATGGGCTGCTGGTGGATCTTTGCTCCCCCATGGACCTCCATGGACTGTGGGGGGACAGCCTGCCTCACCATGGGCTGCACCCTGGGCTGCAGGGGAATCTCTGCTCTGGTGTCTGGAGCACCATCTCCTCCTTCTTCATTGACCTTGGCATCTGCAGTGCTGTTCCTCTCAAATATTCTCACTCCCTGCTCTGGCTGCTGATGTACCGTGGGTTTTTTTCACTTTTTAAATACAGTATCCCAGAGGTGCTACCAAGGTGGCTGATGGGCTTGGGCTTGGCCAGTGGTAGGCTGGTCTTGAAGACAGCTGGCATTGGCTCTGTTGGGCATGCGGGGAGCTGCTGGCAGCTTCTCATAGAAACCACCCCTGTAGCCTTCCTGCTAGCAAAACCTTGCCACACAAACCCAATAAACTCAGAAAGCACATGGGGAGTCAGGCCTGTGGAAGAAATCTTGTAGAAACATGGGCTACAGCTGAAGCAAAGATAGGGGCTGGAGAGTAGGGAACTTGAAGAAGGGAGAAGGAACTGAAGAAAGGATTCACAGCACTGAAGTGCTCTTTCCTGCTCTTGTTCGCTCCCTTTCCTACTTTCTTAAATTAGCCACCTGAAAACTGAATTCAGCATCAGCTGGTGTGGGTTCTGGGTAAGTGGCACCCCTGCCTTTCCCTAAACTGCTTAGGCAGATGCCTTGAACTAAGTCTGTATCCTAGTGCATTAAGGGACAAATCAAGTTTGTATATGAAGGTTGCTCTCAGGGTGAGCTCCTTAATAAGTAAGAAAACTTTTCATTGCTTTGCTTTAGCAGATTTAGTAGTTATATGGTATTTAAGCACAGATCATACTACCTCTGGTAGAAAAATAGCTATTTTCATGCTGTGAGTACTTCTTTTTTTCAGTCGAGATACTTTTTATGTGTATCATTTGAGTAAGATATTCTAGTCTTCTGTCCTTAACAAGAGAATCCAGAATTTCATGGTGTAAATAGGCATTCCTAAATTAAGGTTTGCATTTCCAGGTTTAGCTTTACCACAAAGCACTGTGTATTCATCTTTTTGGAGTCTACATTCTTGTTCATATATAAAATATGTAGTCTCTGCTTCATAAAAATAAACCTTAACCAGCTGCGATCATGAGATAAACCCTAACATATGAATTGCCTGACTTTGAAAGTGACTGGGAGCACATTTTGTACTTGAGTATATAGTTATGAGAATGGACCAATGGAATAATGAAGAAGTTAAATGATAGCCCAACTGAAAAATAGTAATTTGCTATTTTGACAGATTATCTGTGTTGGGAGAATGATCAGGGAATGGAGGAGCTTCCTTCATCAGCAACCGATACAGTCCAATACATCCACAGCTAGACAGGGACAATAGAAGGAATGCCAGTTATGCTGCCTCAGGGGAGAGATAATGTCATTTCAAAGAGAACAGGGCAGGAGGACTTCAGCACATAACTATTCTAGCAGAAAATCGATACGTTTCTGAGCACAAAGCCATTTGTAACTTTTACTATTGAGGCCACCAAATACAGTGGGAATTTAGCTGCTTTTGATACAGCAGTCAAAGGGTCAAATTCTTTCCCCTGCTGCTCCAGCGTAGCTCTGTGGCAGTCTGCTGGGCTCCTCCAGTGAAACTGAAGAGGAGGATTTGGCTTGCAGCCTGGTTTTAATCTGCACGTATGGTATCAATTTTGGAAGCATTTTCTGGTTGTCCTCACAGTTATAAAAGGGTAGAAAAATATATTTCTTCTCTTTCTCAGTTAAAAACCAGGCTTTTGTTAACTCATTTGTGTTAATTCTCTACCTGAAAAATGTAATAGTTAGCTTCATACTCAGTTTTCCCATAGGATTGGCCTGTCTATTAATAAGTACCTCTGCTGTCTAGCCTAAGGGAAAGGCTGCTCTGGAGAAACCAGCTTGCCCCAGCAGACTGCAGTTCTCTCCTGCACACACAGCTGATGCTGAGTCCATTGGGACACCTACAGATCCCCCTTCTGACCACAGGCACTGGAGTCTCCTGCCCATCAGCCTTCTTCCTCTTTTTTCTTTGCATATTCATCCAGTTGTTTGCTTAGAGGTGAAGAGTTTCATGTTGAATGGGAGGTTGGCAACAGCTGTGTATATTTTCAACTGGCTGCTGAAGAGGGAATGTCTCCTCATGCTCACTGAAATCTTCAGCTTTTTTGATGAGTGCAGCAGCCATCAGCCATTGATAAAGGTCTGGTCCCATTAACGAGAACTGACCCCCACAGAGCTCCATCTCAAGTGCTGTTGTAACTTTATTAATTGCTGGCTTACTATAAGGTTTTTCTGAGGTGATCTCCGGACACAGTTCTTGGTGTTGGTCCCTTCAGTGCTTTATGTCACCCTTTTCTTTGGGCAGACATTGCTTCTCCCTGCTTCTGAGAAAGATCAGCCTTCCTTCCCAGGCTACAGGAGTGCAAGAAGCTGCCTGTAGCATGGATCTCATCTTTCCCGCGTAATTGCAAATAGCACTCATATTTTCTTCAGAATTCAAGGAAACTTGCACTTGAGAGGCAACTCAGTCTTTACAGGAATTTTTATCTTTTCCCTGCTTTCCCATCTAATTCCTAAATTTTCTTCCTTTGTAATTGCTTCTTCCTTTGTCTGTCTTTCTGCCCTCTTTTTGCACTTTCCTCCATTTTTTTTACTCTTTCATCTACCTTAATACTCAAACAGCAGCCCAGATAAAAATTCCCATGTGGCTGCACAGACCTATTAATTATTTGCTCTTTTAATAGGCCTAAAAATCTTTTTTAGCATAAACTACTTCAACAAATATCATAAGATACCTCTTTCAGAAGCAAATGTACCACAGTAGCAGGCTGCATGTGAAAAACTTAGCTTGGTTATACAACTAAGAGATAAAATTACTGGAAAACATCAGAGCTGAGAAAACTCTAAAGTAGAGAGATGACTCAAGGTTGCTGGGTGCAGAGTCATAAGAGCTGCCCTATTATGTACCAGCTAATAGAAAACAAAACCTTGGATTTCTGCCGACAGTTATCCATGTGTGCTGAGACTTTTATCACAGGTTAAAAAATCACTGGAAGTTCTCATTATTTCCAGCAAACTGGCACTGGAATTACTTGCAGCAATTTCCCTAGACATCTTGACCTGTAACTTCAGAAGTTCATAATGATTAAAATAGTAAGCAAAACAGGGAGTGCATCATGCTTTCTAGAGGATGGTGCTTCTCCAGTACTTTATACAGAATATGTATCAACTGTGTTATGCTGGTTTAGAATTATCTCTTATGAAAGACAGGTTTCCAATTGCTGAACTGACTGAAATTACCTTCCAAAATAGTTATCATGAAAACAAGCTTTAGTGCCTGCAGACCAGTATGGCTCTGTCTGTATTTCAAGAACTGAGAATGTCTGAAAGAAGTTCTCTTTAGATATGATGAAAATTGTTGGATATCCAAAACTCAAAGGTGATTACAATCATCATAGGCTTATCTTAATTTGGCAGTTTTGCATGTTAAATGTTGAAGATGAGAAACGTGCTATTTTGGTAATACATTCCCAGTATTAGAAGCGACTATGAAAACAACTCAGGTTCTTTACTTTTTACCTGCAACATCAGCTTTTTTAATGACAAATAAGTCATTCAGCTGAGAGAATACAGGTTTCTGTGTCTATCAGTTTTGTTCTGACTGTCTACTACCAATCACTACAACAGTTTCAGTGCATGTAAATCTTTATGTAGTAGTTTGATCATGACTGTAAGTATGGACCTGTTTTCTTAGTCCTCAAGTTTAGTTTTGGGTGGTGGTAGCAACAGTGGGAAATCTTAGCTAATGAGGCCGTTGGACACAAGCATGTCAGATGCCTTGTGTGTCTGGGGTTTATCATTGCACCATGAGACAAGTTCTGGCCATTGTGTGCATCTCAAATTTAGATCTGCATGACCCAATTGAAAATAATTCTCAGTAACTCTGGAAGAGGTTTATACATATTCAGAACTTCAGGTTGCTGTGTACTGTACAATGCCCTGTCAGTTTATAAACACTGATTTGCTAAGTCTCTGCATAACTCTTGCATCACTACTGGGTTAAACAAAGGTATTGAAAAGGTCTTCCTGAGGTTTAAGGATTTTTATGCAAGGGAAATTATGACAGCATATTTAACGTTTAATCCTCCAAAAAATCTGAATTTCAGGGCCAATTAAAATGTAAAGAAACCCATAGAAAATATACTTAGGTAATGCCTTCATACCTTCAGGGCTAGATCAATCAGACGGCCTAATTATTTTAATGGATTTGTCCAATGAAAATGACATTTCTGACAGTATGACATTTCTGAAATGACAGTATGCTTTGAGCTCTTTTTCTCTCGCACCATTGAATAGTTTACAAAAAAAGTCCACAACTGTGCTAAACAAACACAGTTGTTTGGTTGTACCAAGTTTTTGTTCCAGCAGTGGAATTCATTAAAGCAGCATGTTCTGTATATTGCCAACAGGTCATCGGTGCATGCTTGAGTCAGATTCCTGACCTTTATTTTCACTTGCCAAGTCTGTTAGATTGCCTCATCCTGGGGACTGTTAAAACATGTATCATTAAAAATATATCTAGCCCTATTTTTCTCATAGCTCAGAATATCTTCACAGGAGTGCTCCTTGGTTTTCTCTAGTAATTAGCAACTAGTTTATTTTATATAGAGTCAGATGCTTAACTCTAAATAGCTGCTGAACTGTATGAAATAGAAATATTTTTCCTTCACCTAAAGAAAATTTCAGTTAAATTTGAAACCTATTTAGGATTTGAGATAAGCTTTTTCCTTCAGTGAGATGGTTGAAGGTTATTCCAAGCAGCTACTCAACTGTATATATTCCCAGTGAACTATGTGGACTTGTAATTTTCTTCTGATGTTCTCATTGCTTGTATTGTCCCTAACCTCTGTGTTTCAGTGCTTTATTTCATGCCCTCTTTTGGTTTTGGCACTGACCATAAGCATTTCGGTCTATACAAGTCTATGTGTCAGACTGACTCCTACGTTAGGGTCACTATCTAGAATCTAGAAATTATGCCACTGCCTCCCTAATTTCATAGACATTCTCAGAATGTTCTCAACACAGTTGATTTACCTCAGACCTATCATCCTGGGAAAAAAGGAAAGATTTTTTTCTTTTTACAAGTTGCAAATGTTTTGCAATTTTTTAGAGTCAGAGGAGGCTACAAGAAGCTCATCACCAGATAGGTCTTTTAGCTGTTCTCATTCCAATTCACAAGAAAAAATGATCCTGTCAAGAGACAAACTTCCTTCAAAGAGATTTTGCACAAGAACAGTGAATATATGCGAGGGTCCAATGTTGAAATGCCAAGATCTGTATTACAGTGCTAACTCCACTGTTATTACAGTAAGCAGGCTTTTACAGCATCTAGATCCACAGCAATGTAAATACACACCAGACTCCCCTGAACGAAGTGTGGTATTGATTCTGGTGTACTCTGCTGCACTCTTAGGAATCTTAATGACATACTGCTACTTCAAACAGCATGACAAAATCTTACTAAAATAATCTATTTTCCCTCAGTAATTAGAGGCAAACCGAAAGTTCAATGATGCCAAACAGTCTCTGATAAGAATTTCTTTTAATGTTCCTTTTGATCTCTAGTGCTCCTGCTCCAAAGTAAAGCATCTAGGTAAAAGAAGAATCAATTTTTTCATAGGAAAGTGTTTCTCTTCTAGACAAGTTTTAAACATTTTTTTTCATCATCAGAAAGGATTTTGCCCCTGACCATACTGAGGCAGGATTTCTTAGTAACCCCTGTCGTCCTCTGGAACATTGGTCCAAGGCCAAAACACTATTTGGGGATTTGAATATTATGTGGACCCATATTCCTTTTCTCCATTCTTTCCCATCCTGCTTATCTGAGCTGGCAACAAAAGGAATATAAAATATGCCTTCGATGGGTGACGCAAAAACGAAGTTGAACACCTTGGACCTGTTCCGAGTTTGGTACAAATTTGCTATATGTCTGCTATCCTTTTCTTCAGGGGAAACCTTTATGTCCAGCTCCTATGTGCATCAAAGGACAGATCTCTGTGTTGCCTCTTGAGATCCTCTTTACTAGTAGTACTGTATGAGGTTATTTTAGTGTGGAGATTGTTAGTAGTGAAATGAATTTGGGAGTTTAATGTTGGGTAAGGAAATACAGAATGTTAAGTAGCAACATGTCCCTAAGAATGAAGCTGTACAATTTAGAGCATCTAGCTTTTTCTGGCATTAGTTACAGCACAGTGAATGCAGTTCATTTCAGTGTGATTTCAAAAGCAGATAAGGAAGTATGTGCATTACAGGATCACTCAAAAAAAAAATGGTTTGAGTTTTGAGACCATTGCTTTGAAAGTGCAAAATAGCACTGGTTAATTTAAACTTTGCCTTAATAAGGATGTATGACATTGGCATTTCTTAGAGATATTTTTTTTTCTTTTCATGAAAGGGAAACACCTACAATACAATTAGAAGACTCAAATCTATCCGTCACTGAGATCATGCTGTGTCCTTCAGACCTGCGACAGAATCACAGATTATTTTGGTTTGGAAGCAGTCTTTAAAGTGCATCTAGTCTAACCCTACTGCAAGAAGCAAGGGTATCTTCTACTAGATCAGGTTGTTCAGAGCATAGTCTAACCTGGCCTTGAGTGTTTGCAGGGTGATACAAGTTGAGATGCAGTTCTGCAGTGCTTCTCCACTATCGTGTACCTTCTGCTATGAGGTGTGTTTCTGTCAGCCCATGAGAGGAGTAAGGCTACTGCTTTCACACACAGAGTTCATAATGGTTATAGTACCTTTACTTTGAAAGAAGACTGGTGCCTACCCTTTCCCAACATCCTTTTGTTACTTTCCCCCTGCCCAGTATGACTTTCCAAATAAATCTTTTTTTATCAGTCGCTATATAAACACTGTTCTTCCATCCCTGAGGACCCATGTACCAATGTTAATCATATATGAGCTTTTTCACACAGTCATTTTGTAAAGTGTCTCAGTAGTATGCATGTCAGGAACTGACAGACAGTATAAGCATTCAGTTACTTGCCTATACAAGGTTATTCAATTTACATAGATGTGATTAATGGTGCTAATTACCTCATTAAATGCAATTGAATCTAGGGCCACAGTGTTAAAAATCTACAGAAAAACCATTTTAATAAAAGCAATTTCAACTGCAAGTAACTTTCAAATAAAAAAATATTGATGAAATGTTACCTCTATGCAGAATAATTGGGTTGTTTCTTTACTGGCTAAGTAATTCATCCTACAGGTCTTTGAAAGTACATTAGGGGAACAACTTCATGAAAGTTTTAGGGCTGTAGTAACTACATTTGAGTGCTGGGCTCTAGACATGTGTGGAGCTGCAGAAGAAACCACCCATAATGACCCCTCAGAATGGCCAGCTGAGTCAAGGAAAGTTGCATTGGTGCAGACCTCTCATACAGCATGTTTGTGCAAGTGCTTCTGCTGTGCAGAGTGAAATCTGCCATGACAAAGGTTCTACCAGTCTGCTAAGACTTGTGTTCTTGCTGATGAGCCCTCAATATCCTGGAAGATAGTTGTGCCATAGTTATGGTGGTCAGGTTTCTGTTAAAAGTACTGTGGAAATGTGCCGAGAAATGTGAAACAGATGAAGAAGTTGTAAAACAAAGATGAGATATAATGGCTGATCTCACAATAACTTCAGAAATTATCAGTGCTCTATGGTGATGTGTTACCCTATGGCTTTAGGAGAAAACATAATTGCAAAGCCGGCTTTTCGGTTTTTCCTTATTTGGCTAATGAGAGCTTGAATGGGGTCTAATCTTACTAACCTGCTAATTTCACTCATTTTGGGAAACAACTGAGACTTGCATGTTTTGTATAACAGCTTTGTAAACCAACACATGCATCTAACTCAGCAACTTGCTGGACTGTTGCATCTCTCATGGCAATGTAGTCCCTGCTACGCATGGAAGCAGGCCCCTTCTCTGTCTTGACTTGATCTGAGTTTCTTGCTTTGGACACATCTTATTACCCCTGCCCTTGGGTCAGCATTTTATGTGCAACATTCCTTCCAGTGGGAGGGATGACAGTGAAATTTTGTACCACAGCTCATCTGAGATCAGCCAGTCTCTCCCCACTCCTAAGGGTAGGAACAATGATGCTTTACCTAAGAGTTGACAGGAATAGAGAGTGGTTTCAGCCTCCCTGTCTTCCTCTATGTAGCCATGGGCAGAAAGAGGACTCTAAATTTTTTGAAGCTCTGTAGAGGAGCTGTAGGCCTCTAATATTTCCATGTACATGCAAGAAGAGAACATGCAGCTAACGTGTTAATGCATTGTAATTTTCCCTTGCTTGTTTTACCTTCTTCCTGTGTCTCCCCATCAGCTGTGAACCACACAGGCAACTACTTCAGAAGTTTGACTTTCTCATGTTATTGTGTAGCTTCTCCCAAAATCTGATTGCATTGCCTCAGCTCCTATGGCAAAGGCAATGAAGCCTCATTATGTCAAATGATCAATTCAAGGTATCTGGGTGCTACTTTGAATGAGCCAAGAGCAGTTATCACAAAATACTCTACACCAGATTTGATTTGCTTAAAAGTGGCATAGTAGTATCCAAATCCAAGAGTGGCTGTCAGGAGGGGCATCTTAAAACAGGAGGACTACTAAGGAAAAGATACTTAAAATGATTAGTAAAACATGATTTTGAAAGTGTGTCACTTGCAGCAGTGGTTTTTCACAGCTCTTTCTTTTCTTGTAATGGAAGGCGTAACAAGAAATAAATATCCTAAAACACAGGCCCATCTACAGCCTCAAAAAAAGCAACTAATGTGAAAGAACAGTAAGCCCAGCTCTGGGGGTTTTTTGTGTTGTTTAAAGCCCTACATAAATCAAGAGGAGGCCCACAAAGGGAAGACTGTTTAGTTTCAGGGACTGGTCTTGATTTTCTGCTTAGGATAATCAAGATCAGGAATCCATCTCTAATTAAAGGCAAACAGAAAATACGTAGGATTCTCACATACATTCTTTTCATACTCATAGTTCAACGTGTTATGTATATAGTATGCTTTTCCTTTTATTCAACTGTCCCAAATTATGTGCAGACAGCTTCAGCTGCAGGGAAAGGTGGGAGTATTTAGGATACCTAGAATTTAACTCCTTCACTCCTACAACAGAAAGACCTGTTTCTTTATCAGAGGTACTCAGTAGAAATGCGGTTTCTATTTTCAACAGAAAACATCAGTGATTCTGTGTAATTCTGTCACGTGGGGGGTTTTGGGGAGATTTTGTTTGATGGGGGTTTTTTGTTGGGCTTTTTTTGTGGGCTGTTTTTGTAGAGGGAGGGATTCTTTGGGGGTTTTTTGTTTGTTTTGTTTTGTTTTGTCGGGTTTTGTTCTTTTTTTTTTTTTCTTTTGTTAAATTGAGTATATTGCAGTAAAGACACTTGCCTGGTTTCTTTGAAAATAAGACATTCTTTAAGTTTTAGTAAACATAGTGCTTTTTCCTTGTCTAGTTCTGTTATAGCTGGGGTTCCTTTTGCAGTGATTTTCCATGAATATGTCATTCAAATGAATGAAATTTAAGCAGGATGTGGGTTTTGTCACTTTGATATTGATGTAGTTTCCCAGATGTAAGTTTTTCATTAAGAAATTAATATTGGCAGATTGGGTATTACAGTAAACTGAACAAGCTCGAATATGTGGTGGGACCACATCATTTTGCATGGTGATGTTCAAGTTCCCCTTTCTCCCCACACAGTGATGTCTGGGGTTGATTTACATAAATTCTTAGATTTCTAACAGCAACACCCTGTAAGCTGAGCTATTCCTTATGATTTTGGCTCCCTTTCTGAGACATATTGCTGACACTTCCATCATTGAGTTGGTATAACCCAATGAATCAATGTCTGATGTCTAGTTTTTAGTAGAGTAGAAGGTTTCTGATGATATGTGTGGTTGTATTTAATTCTGTGTCAATAAGATGGATGAAGACTGAAGTTTGGCTGAGATAGTTCTACCCTGAGATTCTCTTTACTTAACACTAGGAGTATACTTACTGACACTACTTGACTTTGTCTATGAACCATCTTTTCCATAACTAAAAAAGCTCTGTGTGTTGAACTAGATGGTGAGCACTGGCCCAGCCTTCTGCTAGGCTAGTTGTGCAAAGTGATTTAAATCATAAGCTCTTGAGAAAGGCAATACTGAGGTAATTTCCAATCAATGAAAGGATTTGATACCTTCAGCAAAATAGTTTCCTTGGGGAAAAAAAAAAATTAATAGCCAATTAACTTGAATAAATGTGTCAATGCTTTTCTTCCTTGACGTTAGAATAGCAATAGCTGTGCAAGGAATATTGGAACATTCTTCTGTAATGACTATTTATTTCTGTGGGCTGTTGGTCTGGTAGGTAGAGGCTTCCTGTAAATCATTTACATTATTGTTGATATTTTGGGGGTATGTATTTTTTAACAAGTTTGTTTAAAATAATAAAAGCAAACAGGCACTTCTCACTTGGTTAATGCATCTTTGGTTCTGCCTTTTTCCTTCTCTTCTGTCCATACGCTCTCCACCATTAACTCCTCTGAAAGAAAGCGAGCAATAAGGAAAGGCTGAAAGTGGAGAGCAGGCAGCTATGTCTGAAATAATTCAAGAAGACATCACTGAAGACAGAAGTTTAGCTTCATCAAAATGCAAGTAAATGGCCTGTTCTTCCTGCAATATCAAATTGCATCCCCTCCACAACACCAAGTACCTTTTGCTTTCCAACCATTCTCAGCCCTGCAGCTGATGCAGCATATACTCATTCTAATTCAGATTTGCTAAGCTATTGTGACTCACCACGGTCTGCTTTCTCAGCTGCACTGACAGCCTGTGGGTCTTCCCTGTAGACACGACTTCCCTGCAATTCCTTCTCTCATGCTGTTTCACCACAGCCTGCTTTCTTCTGGGCACGATGGACTCCCACCCTGTAGGGTTGAGTTGGAGGCACCGACTCCAGCTGAAGTTCAGTGCTCTTCCTGCTGTTTTCTGCCCAACTCCACTGTAGGAATGGTTTACCCCAGGTCCTGAATTACCACAGGTCTTAACAAAGTAATATTTTAGTGGTATGAGAATGATGTCATGAGTAACTCAACCTGCATGAGTGGTGGGTATCAACCACTGGGCTTGCAGGGCCAGCCTAAGCTGTGCTTGCTTGCACATCAAAAACTTCATGAGTGCTCATGGTAATGGAGGTGATTAAATGTGACAATAGCTTTAGTTAAAACAAATTATAATTTTATTTGGCTTTTTTAAAGGTGGATTTTATGGCTAGTTTTTTTGTACTGTATTAGTCATCAATAAGAAATTAAACTGGTGAGCAGATAAAATTGAGCTTCATAAGTTTTTTTACTTCTTAAATTTGACTCTGAGCAAGTGTCTGATTTATATATTAAAAAAAAAAAAGTGTCTTCTAACAACTAACATGTTACTTTTTTTTTCCTATAAGGAATTCTGTTAATAGCTTACTTTTTACAGGCTCACCATAGTGAAAAAGTTTAATACTAAAATACACAAGAAACCCTCTTTCTTTCTAACTTTAAAATTGGCAGCAAACAACCACTCTAATTTTGAAGTACCTGTTCTGTATTTTGTTAAAAATTGTTATAGGTCTTCTCTTCGAGCTGAAAAATAGTTTTGCATTTTCCCTTTCCTCTTTTCAAAGACTGTAGAATATTGTTAACAGTTCATTTTTTTCCCCTATTTATGTATTACAAGAAATATTATCTTCATTATTCAAAGAATAATTTAAAGAACAGGCCTCATGGCTTTTATAGTATCATTTTTTCACATATATTGATTTTGGGGCTTTTTTCTTTTCCTTTATTTTTCTTTACTTTTTTTTTTTTTTTGTAGTTTTTTACTCTGAGAGGTTTTTGAGCTTTTTAAAAGCATTTCTTCCATGCTTGATCCTACCTACTTAACAATTGTGAGTTATTTCCTAGAAACATTGTCCCCATGCTTTTGCTGAGCCAATTGCTGGGTTTGGGAATTTAAGCTTCATATATGTCAATCTAAAGTCACTTAGTATGAGACAGACCAACTTTTCTTTCCAGTCTTGAGTCTTCTTCTACTGCACATTGCTTGGTGTGGCCAATTATTTTCATAACTGGGATCCCTGTTTGGTCTTGAGTAGCTGAAATCCTCATGAAATCCAAGACTCATGAGTATTTCCAAATAAGATAGAGGTACTTATGTATAAACTGTATATTCTTGAGGGAATGCATACTACTTTTTAAGTATGAGCACAGGAAGGGATAAACACTGTCCTGTACAAAGAATCCCCACTGCTGACCTGCACTTTTCCAAAGTCAAAGAAGGAAAGAAAAGTTTGTGGAATTTACACACCCTGTGGAGTTTGAGTCTGTTGATAAAGTAAAGAAGAAATAAAAGCAAAGTCTGTGCAATTTTGAATCATCTGTTGACTATAAATCTAGAGCAGTCTATTTGTCACTTGCACCAAGGAACTGAAACAGGCAAGAGGATACAGCTGCCTGTGCCTGTATGCAGAGCCTATGGTCAAAAGATGAACATAAATCAACAACATAATGCTGCTGCCTAAATGGCAAAGCTCACAATCCACGGGAGAAATGGAGAGATGGCTGTGTGTGAGGTAGCCCTCAGCACTGTACAGGATGATCAGGTTCTCCTAAGGTTTTAACTTGGATATTGTACCTAGTTCTGGGTGCTGTGCTTAGAGACACTTACAGATTAAGGAGAGAAAGTCTAAGATCACTTGTGAGGAGGATCAGGGTTATTAACAACATTTCTCTCGAGGAAGGACGTAACAAAGTTGTTTATTTCATCTCAGAGATAGGAAGACCGAGGGGGGAGGTATGATACCTGTGCTCATATGTGTGAGCACTTCATGTGCATGCAGGGGTAGAGTGAAGTCTGGTCAGGTGCACCAAGGAGGATTCAAGTTTGATATTAGAATAAAAGTTTCTCACAGCAGGCATATGGAAGTACCGGAGAAACCTCCTTCATCACAAAAGTCCTTGCAACTGGATTAGCTAAACATCAGCCTGGAACAGTTTACACAATCCCTGCCTTTCCCAGGTGACCTTCTGAAACCCTTACTAGCCTTGAGATTTCTGTAGGAAAACGACCTAAGTTTCTTCTTTTCTGCACCTGAATGGTTTTTCCCAAACCTTGAAGTGACAGGACGCAAAAGGAATGGTATCTACTTAAGCATTCAGTCTTACTGTAATTTGTTAACAATGCCAGGTTGTTTTCTTGTGAGAGCTTCTGAATTTTACAAGAACTTTATAAACATCTAAAGGTATACAATTAACAAAATTTTAGCAACATCTTAAGAAAGGCTTGTAGCAGGGAGAGCTATCCTGAGTATGAGAAAATATGTCTCTAGACGTAGGTATAGCAAGTCCTAAGATAATTTAGGAGACCAGTCACTTTGCCTCCACCAACATATCTGAAATAATGAAGTGCTTACAGAAAGCTCTTGACTGTTATGCCTGATTTTTTTATATTCCCTTTCCCTTTTCTGTTTGAATTCAGACGTGTTCTTTTGTTTTTTAAGGCAAAAGAGCACACATACTTCAAATTAATAATGATGCAATAATAAAGCTCAGTTGCACTGTTCGGACAAACACGCTGTGTGAGTGTGCAGGGTTAGGAGTCCTGGGGTATTTGGGGCACTGTTTTAGTAAACTGCAGGGGCCTCACTGTAGGCTGATAACTCATGGTGCCAGGTCAGTGGTGAGATATCTTCTTTAAGTGTTAGCCAGAATTTGTTGGCAGGCAGCAGGGAAGTGGATAGAGGCCTGGAAGGTCAGATGTTGTTCCAAGTTTGTCACAAATATGCATTAGGGAACAGCAATATGGGGGTGGACAGGGCTGAGACACTAGATTTAAGCAGGAGACTGGCGCCTGACTCTACCGTCATTGCAGACAGGAGTGTGGATATAAGGACACAAAACTACAATGATGTTTTTATTCAGACTTTTAAAGTAATGAAATAATTGTAGGGCTGCCTGGAGTATCAGTAAGGCAGCTCTATCCAGCACAGAAAACATGATCACATACTTCAATAGTTTCGAGGTGCGTCTGCTGAATGGCACACAGATTCCTTATGCAGTTGCAAGGAGGATAGATTTTCACTGCCTACAAAGAAGGACATAAATTCTCTAAATCTTTGATAAAATCAGACCAGCTGTGTTGCCCAGTACCCTTCCCATCCAGCAGCATGGATAACTATGGTTGCTATTTAGTGAGACTGTGCAACCTTAGTCATTTCCTCTGGTTCGTTCCCATTGCATTGCATCAGATCCACCACAGTTGGATTAGAGATGTTACAGGGTGCATTCCCTCCTGTTCCTTTTCTGTTTATGGACCTACTGTCCATTAAGTTGCATGATCCTTTCTGAAACTGACAATGCTGTCTGTCTCCACAATCTCCTTTGGCAGCAAGTTCCACCAAATTTACATGAGGCGGTATAGTATCATTTTTCATCGGAGGAACTCCTGAGCCCACCTTTCTGATTTTCCTTCTAGAAAGTTTTGGTTCCTGCACCTTGGTAACTTAAAAATAATAGCTTTGAAGCATGCAGAGCTGAGTGGAGGGAGAGGGGAGGGAAGTTTTCCTGCACGTATCTGCAGACTTTTGGCTGGCTACCTGTGGGACTGCATGGACACAAAAGCATCCTTATAGTCTTTTATCCACTTTCTTCCACGTTATGTGTCCTTAAGATGGTGTCCATATTTCTCCATAAAAACTAGTCAAAGTATCAAGTAAAACTGATGGGCTCCCATCTTTAGTTGTCTGAGTTTTAGTATTTAGGCAACAAGCATTATATATGCCTAAAGCCAATACAGATCAGGATCACATCCTTCTGCAGAAAGATCAGTGGTGTAGAAGTAGCTATATAATAGGGAAGAAACTAAGATGAGTATTTCTCTCAGTATATCTATACTTCTTGAAGGGGAAGTATTTGATCCAGTGTTCACAATAAGGGTTGAGGTTCATCTTCCATACAGGCATATCCTTGGTTTCTCACCAATGGGTGAAGCCAGTCCAATGGAGATCCTGCCTCTACCAGTGCCCTGGGTGTCCGGAGTCTGTGGCAGAAGAAGCTGATGGTGAGACTCAAACTTCCTGTGGCTTCCCCAGATACTCCTTTCAGAAGGATTTGATCACACAGAAGTTTCTGCTGAGAAAAGGTCCATATGGCCCAAGGCTTCCTGAGTTTTTCACGTGGCTTTTGAGTGCTTACAGGATCTTTATGTGCAAAATGTTAGATCAGTCTGTAGTGTCAAGGCCAGTGGCACCCTGGCTTGTATCAGGGCAGTGAGAGTCCCCCTGTACTTGGCACTGGTGATGCCACACCTCAAATCCTGTGTCCAGTTCTGAGCCTCTCACTACAAGAGTATGCTCATTGGAGCATGTCCAGAGAAGGGCAACAGAGCTGGTGAAAAGTCTGGAGCACAGCTCTGATGAGGACAAATTGAGGGAGCTGGGGTTGTTCAGCCTGGAGAAAAGGAGGCTGAGAACCTTATCACTCTCTGCATCTACCTGAAAGGAGGGAGTAGCAAGGTGGGGGGGTCAGTCTCCTCTGCCAGGTAACAAAAGACAGGACAAGATGAAGTGACCTCAAGTTGTGTCAGGGGAGGTTTAGATTGGCTATTAGGAAAAAATTGTTCACAAAAAGGTTGTCAAGCATTGGAATGGACTGCATGGGGTAGTGGTGGAGTCATCATCCATGGAGATATTTAAAAGATGTGCAGATGTAGTGTTTGGGGATGTGGTTTACTGGTGAACTTTGCAGTGCTGGGTTAAAAGTTGGACTCGATGATTTTAGAGGTCTTTTCTAACCTAAGTGATTCTCTCATTCTATGACACAGGAAGGCACTCTGCAGTCCTTAGCCCACACTGAATTTTGTGGCTTGGGAGTGAAAGAAAAAGCAAAAGCCTTTGACCTTGTTAATTGAGTAAATAGACTTTTCTGTGGCTGGCAATATTACATCATCGTCATGTCATTTCTACGGGACCTTTCTAACTCTAGCCATGCTGTAAACTATGGCATGAAGTGCATTTTCAAAGCTTAGATCTGAAACTTCTTAGCAATTACTTTCCTATATTTGAGAGTGGTGATGGTAGCTTACCTGCTCTTACTGCAACCAGAAAAGAGGTTAAGTGTAGACAGAAATAGGAAAAACTCTCAACATTTGTGTATTTTCTATAACAGCTCAAATTTGACTGATTGCACCAGTGTTGTACATGGATATCTTGGGTCAGGAAGGCAGGCTTTTTTTTAACTTTTTTTTTTTTTTTTTGAGTGCCAATTATTGACATGCCTTTAGCAGCTTCCAAGAAGCAGTCAACAAAGGAAAAAAAATAGAATGGTTAGAAAATTAGTTAAAAAAATATACACCCCTGACCTTTCTGTATGGATTTATCTTCTTTCCCCATAAAGGAAAATCTCTTAGAATCCTGAAGGATAAGAGCAGCTGAGATGGAATGTCATGATTCCTTCAGATGCAGTATCATATATTTGGGGAATTATTTTTAAGTTTTGAAAGTTAGGTGGGGGGTTAAGTATTCAGAACACACGCACCTTTAAACACATATAGAAAAGTTCTAAAAGGAGCGGGGTTTTGTTTGTTGTATACATACAGTTATACATATGTGCAAACCCACATTTCATTTAACTTCCTTATTGATAATTGCTGCAGGCCAAAAAAGTAAAATCTTGATTTGCTGCATCTTGGAAAGCAACCGCCTGCTTTCAAATGCCTCTGGCAGGAGAGAGCCCAGTTAGTGGAACAGACCACTGCCGGGTTAAAAGTGCTTCCAGAGCAGTTGACAGCAGTACTTTGTCTCTGTGGAATGGCTTTGCAGCTTGAGTCATGCCTTGCCCCTTCAGACATGCTCCGTACAGCTCCCCCTCACCCGCCATCCCCCACCTCCGACAGCCTTTAGAAAATGCCTTTCCTGCAACAGCGAGGGAGCCTATGTTGGCTGTAAACATACAGCTCCACTTATTTCCCTTTTTGCTTTACTTCATTTCAGGTTTTCAATATTGTTTAGACATAACATACAACATATTGCAGAACGGGCAATCCTTCCTAGACTTCTTTAAAAGTTCAGATACTTAAAACTAAACTTAATGCTTTCTTACGCCCATATTCCTAGTGCACAAGTCCACATAAGAAGAAATAAGCTGTAGTCATTGGCATCTTGATTTTTTTTAGTAAGATTGTGTTAGAGGATTCCTTCTCTCCGCTCCTCAAAGTCTTCAAACTTAGTAGGAGTGTCAGAGAAAAGAAGAAAGTGATACCAGTTGAACCACTTATTTACAGGCTCACTGTTCTTTTATTGATTGTTATTTTCATTTTTCCTTGCTCTCTGCTAGCTCCTTGCTGAAATAGCAGAAACATCTGTCTCTCTTTCTTCGTTGAGGAGAATCATTTATGAGTCCCAGATTTACCAACAGTATCAGTTACATCCAGCAAACCTCACTCCTGGTCTTCTTAATTACTTTCCATCTGCTTTTCCCTCAGTCATCTTGGTTAGCAGAAAAATGCTGACAATCAACAGTAATAGCTTCTTAAGTTAGTTATTTATTAAGTCAAGACTTTTGCAGATACAGTCGCAACAAATATATGCTTTGTTGATTGTAATTTTTTTCAGAAAGAGTTATCTTTGAATTGGACCTAGTTGAAAAATAAGACGCAAGAATTCCAGAAGCTGGTAACAGTATAGGAGAAGGGAGTGGTTTGCCTTCTTTTTTTATGTTTTATTTTATTTTAAACTGACTGCTGGTCTTGGCCTCTGCTTTGAACTTTTAAGCTTCTTTTGAAGTTTGGTAGTTCTAAGCTCAACTCAAGGAAAGAGTAGAGCTCCAGAAGTTGCTGTTAGAAGCAGCTACTGTGGTCAGAAGGGGATGGTCCTAATAGGGTTTGGGGTTTTGCTCTTGTATTTTCTTTTGGTTTTAGTTCTGTTTTGTTTAAGTGAACATTTATATTCTTCTTTTCCCATGACTTTTCCCTCTTTTGGCTAGGTTGCTCCTTTGGTCTCCTACTGGGAAAGCAGCATTGAACTTGCAGTGGTGAAAAGATGATTAATGATAGGCAAAACTGTATACAACATGCAGTTTATTTGAGGAGGAGGAGCGTGCAGTGAAATGCTGCATTGGAGAATTCTAGGCAAATGGTGTGTGAAATTGTTGACAAATTGCCCTCATTAAACTCACTAAATGAATGCTTTCATGAGAACATTGGCTTGATATCACCATGTATAATGTAACTTCTACTTGAAATTGCATGTGCTGCTATTCTTATCTTCTAAACCCTTGTAACAGCTCTAATGTCCTGATAAAGCCAACCATTGTAGCTGTCTTCACTGTCAGTACATGGCATGTGAAGGGAAATTGCTGAGGGTGATTTCTATGAGTGGCTCTGAATTATTCATTAGTTTATTCATTACCATTTTGAACCCAGTCACCAGAGTTCATAAATGCCAAAAAATGGATTTAGAAATGCCTTAAGTTCCTCAGACTCTTTAACTTGAGCCCTGTCAATGAAAGGGGCAGTAAAAGGACAAGTCACAGAAGCCTCTGTTTTAGAAATGCAACTTTGGATTCTGTTTAGCCTTGTCGATGGTTGAAAACTTTCAGAAAAAATAGGTCTTAAAGGTGATGGTGTTTGTTGATGCAGCACATTCAATGGCATTTGAGTAAGATCAGTGCGCACTAGACACTTGCCCTACCAAGATGAATTCTGGCCATCAGCCTAAATATGCCCTGCTGGGCAAACAATGAAGTGTGAAGCCATCACAGGGAGAACTGCACAGACTACTGAGACCTTCAGAGCTGAAGGTCAGGCCATGGCCTTAACGCCCAGGCTTATTCCAGACACAGTGCGTGTTTGGTACCAGGTTTTACTACAGTAAAAGGGAAAGTATCCATGCAAAAAACCACCAGTGCTGACTGTTTATCTTTGATTAGGAAGTTGCTCTAGCTGCTTCAAAGGTGTAGAAGATAACGGTCAATCCATATTGAAAGATGATCCATATGATGAAATGTTGAAAAATGGCTTTCCTAAACCAAACATCTACCATGCAGAAAATGGCACAAGTACTGATATAAGGCTGTCTTTGTGTTGAAGACTGAGGGTAATTTTGAAAAGGAATCATAGCATAAGAAAGCAAATGGTGGCATGAATATATTGTCAACCACTGATCCACTTAGGGTAAAACCAGATGTGGCTGGTCTTTCTTAGAGCTTACTGCAAGTAGAGCCTAGGTGGAAAAAGCTCTCATACACAAAGGCAAGGAAAAGCACACTACGTAAAAAAGGCAATGGAAGACTGGATTTCACTCGTCTTTCTTCTCTATCACATCATGTGGCTTCTCAACTCATACTCCCACAACTATGGTAACCCTCTTTCTTTTCATTACAGACATGGGTGAGAAAGGAACATCTGAAAGAATTTTCATTTGCACCTCAACTTTCTAATATCAGAAAGATTGTAAAGGATTGAATTACACTGATCTCCACTGTTATGAGCTGTGATAGAAAACTGCACAAATAGCTGCAGACAGGGAAGGGTCTGTGTGGATGCTCTGTAGTGGGCCTTGGGAAAGCCTGGGGTGTACCTCAGAGTACTGTTTGGGCTGTTGAGCTCCCCTTGCTGGCTTTAAACTAAAGTATCTTGAGGGAAGTACCTATGATCCCTTCCAACAGTAAACACTGAGGGTGTGAATACACCTATAGTAGGTGGCTGGCCTAAGCACTTAGAAACAAAACATGTCTAGCTTTTAGTTCAGATAAATTAAATATAACCACTTAGATTTGTCAAGCTGCCATGAGGCAGATTATTTATTTTCTATCTTGAGGATGAGTGTGATCACACCTTCCCTGATGCCACAAATGATGCAGTCCAGTTTCCCACATTTAAGGAAGCCTCAGAAGAGTTCCATTGCCGTGGAAAACTGTTTCCCTGAATACAGTGTTTCCCCGCTGTAAAAATCTAGATATTCTGTAGCTGTGATCTGCTGAGGCTAAAGCTTAGGTGGGAGGTTGCACTCTTTGCAATGTCATCAGATGTCTCTTTGAGCCAAGTTTTGCGGTAATGAAACTAGTACACCCCTCCTGGAGCCATCAAGGAGGGACATGTGTGGTGAAGGACAGAGTCTAACAAAACCGAAGTATCAATGAAAATCAAATTGAAAAAATAATGCTTCAGCTGTTGGCTCACTTTGTAATAAGATCCCTGTAATATTTCTCTTAACTACAAAGGACATGTACAAGAGATTTAATATGTATGAGCAAAACTACTTAGAGTAGCAAATCTGAATGATAGAAATGAAGCAATGATACTTTGTTTCCCGGAAGCAATTGACTGATTTAATTAAGCCAGAAATTAGCCTACTCATAAAATTTCTGGAAATATCAGTTGCATGCTAATTGTGCTGGCTTTATATTTGGACACTGTCCTTATGGCAAATTTCTAAATTAGTCCTAGGTGTATGGGATAAGGGAAGCTGTCTGTGGGGCAATGAAAACTGGAGAAGGCAGGGCTCTCTTCACTGAACCTGATGCACTGCATGCTAGAATCACTCTGCTGGAATATTTGCCATAGGCAGAGAATCTTGGTCTCTTATTATGTGAAAAAGCTCCTAGTAGAGCACACAAACAAGACTGTCCTATTGCGCAAAGGGAAGTATATGTGCTCTTCATAGGCTGATGCTTGAACTGCTCCTTTGCACCCAGACAGCTGCCATTGGTTTCCTCTGCAGGTTGATGGCTGATGTTTGCACCTTAGCTTTGTTTCAACAGGTAAATGCTGATGTTTGCATAGACATGTGTTGTTCCTGCACTGCATCACAGTAGTCCAGGCTGCAGCACTGCAAGAGCTTCTTGTTCATGCTTCTTCAAGCACGCATTTTCCTCAGAGTACCACACGGCTGTTTACAAATCAAATTCTTTGTTAAGAGTACAGGATGTGGTGAGAGTGGCATTAGCCTTACTGACAACAGTCTACATTTGCTGGCTTTGCCTTTGGGAGAAGGTACATAGCTTGCTTTCAGTGGGTGCAAGCTCCCTCAGAAGAAACCTAGTTCAGCTCCATCAGTGAGCTGGATGACCCAGTGACTGGGCAAGGTATGATTCTGCCAGGCCTATGAGGAAATACAAGGTTAGCAGAGAGACTTTTTTCTGCCCCCCACTAAGCTTCATGCAAAGCTATCCATGGATTTTTCACTTAAAACTGAGGAAAGTCAAGCTAGGCTCTGAAGGAAGTCCAGGCTGGTTGTGCAGGGATTGACCCCACCAAGGGACAACAAGGCATTTTGACTGCAGACTGGATGTCTCAGAAAGTTCTGAAACTTAACAGAACTTTCTGACAGAAACTTGATGAAACTCCCTTTTATGTAGATAAATTTTGCTGCCTCTCCTTATGAAAAGAAGAAAGTACTGAGAGGGAGCCCATTAGGGCTGAAAAATTCAATAGCCACTGCCTGTGAATTTTCTTAGAATGTTTTGCATTAACATCAGTCTGAGGCAGAAGAATGGAACTGGTAGTGGCAGTGGCTAGAGACCATAAGAAAATTGGTTCAGGGAATACTGATGAAGACTGAATATAGAAGGAAGTTAGTGGAGATTAGTTCTGAGGAGAAAAATTCTGTGGAAATGTGAGAATTTAATAGTTACCAGCATGGAAGGTAAGACAGTAGAGGCAGGAAGCAGGGAAGGAAGATCAGAAGGGTGAAAGAGAGCTTTGTTAAGTGAAGTATCTGACATACATGGGACTTGAGAAGTGGAAACGACCACTAGCCAGATGGAAAGAAAGGATGTGAAATGAAGCATTGATGTGCATGTAGTGTGGCACTGTTTTATGGGTAGTGGTCAAAGCAGAAGAAACATTCTTAGAGATGTTATGGTTAGAATAATCTTTGGTCTAATGCAACATCCTTTGCCCAGCAACCTGTGATCCTGCAACACCTGATGCTTCTTGAGAGAATATACATATCACTGGAAAAAAAAAAAAAAAAAAAAGCTTTACCTTTCACCAGTGTTAACTCCTATAACTCCTATAGGCTGTTTCTAGACACACGTTCCCAGAGTTTGGTCACATTCCCATCTGGGGAGTGTCCCCTAAGTTAGTGTCTACTATGCACAACCTAGGCACAACCCTCACCCTGCTCTGTTTTTCACACATGAGGGTCCTGAGAACGAGGCCACAACTTCTTTCTGAGACAAAGTATAGACACAACTATAGTGCTTGGAAAGTCTTACGTGGCCATTAGTACTTTTTCTAGACCAACTCACGGCAGTCTGTTTAGCAGAGTTTAGGCTTCCAACCCTGAAAATCATCGCTATAAATGTCAATGAGATGAGGCAATGTATCTTCTTAAGTTCATTCTTTTCTCAGTTCTTGGAGAATGCACCAGCCAACACTGTGTTTTAAATCCAATGAAAAACCTCTATGTTAAAATTGCAAGGTCAGACATAAGCCATGAAATGCCAGAATTAATTTTGCCTCTACAGTCCTGCTATGTCTCGTTGTGCCTATGCATTAAAATGCCACAATTTACATAATTGCAAGCTGCTTCTGGGAACGAAGTGGTTTTGCAGCATTGGCTGTAGGCCTCAGGCTTGTCTGTTGTGGAAGGTGTATTGCGAACAAGGCAGAAGAATTCAGGATGATGGTTCTGGAGTTGCACACAGTCTTCATTCCTGTGTTTTCTAACACTTGAGACTTCAGAGCTTGACTTTTCAAACTCACTATTCTTTTCAACAGATTTTTACATGTAATGCAAAACATGTTTCAACACAGTATGAATTTTATTTATTGCTTTTGTTGTTGGATGAAGGGGAAAATCAGGTTTGAGTGAGGATTTTCTCTGGTAAAACTGAAAAAAAATGCAGCAAAAAGTCTTACAATCTCAGGTCAGTTAAAAAGTTGTTAAGATTTGAATTACTTGAACTTCTGAAAGAAGTTTAAAAAAAAAAGTGGATCTTTATTTGATAGAACTGCCTGTACTTCATCTGTTTTGTGATCCTATCAGACAAACCTATCATAAGACAAACTTGTTGAAGTCCAAAATGTCCTGGAACTTGAACACCACCTTGATTTAATGAATTTCAATCAGATCTATTGAAGTCATTGTGGGACTGGAGCCTTCACTTGGCTGGAGCAGCCTGACCTCATACAAGTGGATGCTCTGAGAGTTCTCAGCCAGGAGAACAGGCTCTACTAAAAGCTTCCCCTTTAAATACAGTCAGAGCTATCCTTTGATCCTGCAACTTTTTAGCCATGTAGATCAAATCACTCATAATTATACTGAAGTTACTAATGATAAAATGGCACATACTCTCAGGTCATAGGACAATGAGGCCATAACTTTTATATATAATGATGAAGATAATCCAGACTTTTTCTTCCTTTAAGACATTCATAGTAGTAATGGATCGTTTTGTAGTTAATGAAACAATATGCTTTTGATAATTGCTGTAAGTTGCCAGAAACATGTTAGTCAAATTTCTTTTGGATCCTTTTTCACTTTACAATGCCCAAAAGCAGTCAACACAGATATTATTATGAAGCATTCACAAAATATATGCAGCCCCATGAACATGGTGATGTAAAAGTAGACTTAATTAGAAAAATATTACTTGGCTTCTACTATCATTAAAAGGATACTGATATTTTTATCATTTTATTTAAATTCAAATTGTGAAATTAAATGCTTAAAATGTCTTAAGTTGGAAAAAATCAAAGCTTCCTATGCAAAATAGGAAACTGGACTTAGTACTGTTGCTGGAATTTTAAGGCCTATGATACAAATGGCTTTGACATAAGGCTACTTGGAAGTAGCTGGAAGTTTGCAGGGTTTGTTGATTTGTTTTTTTATTTTCAAAGAGGAAAGCTTAGACTAAAACTGAATTAAAAAAAAAAAAAACACCGAAACAACAGTGGCAAAAATCTCAGAGCAAAAATATTTGGCCTTGGAATTGCTGTGATGAAGCCTTATAGAAATAGTTCTGCTGCTTTCAAATTTTTTTATTTTCTTTATCCAGAAGCCTTTTTTTTGGCTACTTCTTCCAAAATCACTGTGGTTTTGTTCATGGAATAGAAAGATGGTGCATCCTGAAACATGTAATGGACCACAGAGGGAGGTCCATAATGAATAGAGATGTAATGCAAACATTCCCAGTAATGAATGTAGCAACACATCCAAATAGGAACATTTTGGCCCATAGCTTTCTTATTCTTCCTCAAACGCAACAATTTCTAACTTCCTCTTTCTGGGACAGGATACAAGTCTAAGAAAAATGCTTTGATGTCTCCTCATGAAGAGGGAAAATATAGGAAGGCATGTCTCATATGTAACAACAAATCTTTCTATCTTGCAAAACCAGCATTTGATAGTACTCAGTCTCCTCCCCTCTTAAGTGGGGTTGTACTGCTTTTATTAAGAGGCAAAAACCCCAAAAGTTATTCTTGCCCTTACAGAAAGCACTTCATCTCCTTTGGATCATTGAAAAGATGGCAGAATTGATGTGCTTTCAGATTCTTTGCACCATTTTGAAGGTGAGAGTATCTTAAAGGTTTATTGCAAACTGTTTCACAAAGGAATTATATGATGTGGTTCAGGCAGCTTAAATCAGTCACAGCCAAGAGACTACTACCAGTCCTTTGTATTTATACACTAATATGCTATGTAGTCCAAGCTGATTAGTCTCAATATATAAGGTATGGTCTAACTGGAAGTTATGAAGAAAAAAAAGAAAAAGGCTGCAACATAACTTTGCCAAGATTAAGTGAAACATCTCTGAAATTGTTAAACAAAAATATCTGAAGTCTCATCTGCAGGCACCATAATGGTACTAAAGTCCGAAACCATATGGCTGGGCATAATAAGCCTCCCAGGCTCCCACAGTGAATCCCACAATGAACCAAGTGTTTGGTAAATATTGAAGGGCTATAAGATGACTCAGTTCTAGTTGGAACTTGTAGGCTCTCTTTGAACTAGTATTTCCCAACTTCTCTGCTCATGTTGATGCTTTTGGGCTTATGAATCTGACTGTCCTAAATGCCTTGCACAAAACAGTTACCCATTGTCAGCAGTATCATCTGTGACAAATACACTTGTGCTGAGAGTTTTATGTCTTTCTACCAAAATGAGTTTGGTACTTCACTACTTGTCCCTGTGTGCTCAGTCTCATTCTCCTTTAAAAAGAGTGTAACAGGATGTGCAGCAGAAATGTTTGGTTCTTCATCAGAAAGCTGTATTTAGATTTCCTAAAAAAGGACCTTCTTTGCCCTCCAGGCTTTTTTTCTGGATATTTTTGTTTGTTTGTTTGTTTGTTTGTGTGTTTTGGTTTGGTTGTTTTGTTTGCTGAGATTGGTTGGTTGGTTGTTTCTGCTTTTTTTCTGTGGGTTTTTTCCCTTTCCTTTTTGTTCTGGTCATGGTGGAATATTCCTGGAATTTATGTCATAAACTTGATGGAGTGACAACTTGTTTGTCTAATGTCTTTATTCTTTAGAGGGCTCCCTTGACAGCTGAACTTCCTGTCTCACAAAGCACCAGCCCATTTTTGATAAGCAAAATTACTCCTTGGCAAAGGGAGTAATTTTAATTGTGGTGCATCAAATGTTGAATTTGGAGGGGAAGTACTATATTCTCTCTCACAGAGATTTTTTTTTTTCTGAGTCGTGTAAAATTATTTACATATAGCTATGCATGTGGGTCTACGTGAGATGATGTTTCCAACAGGTCTGAGAAATGTCTCTCTTATATGCAATAAAAGTTGCTGCAAGAAATGCACAGCTTTCCAGGAGTTAGAAGTTGGCCTTCCTGGCCCCATGACCCACACAGGAAAACTTTCAGGTGGTTGATTGCCATGGGATACAGAGCACACAATGTGACATGAGGAGCAGAGAGGTTGCCTCAGGAGTCATTTGCAGTGCACACTCCCATCACTGTATTTCAGACTAAAATTAAGCACAGCTGGGCTGCACATGGAGCAGGGACATGTGTTGTTTTGTGGCTGCATGTGCTCTCCCACAGCTGGGGAGCAGCATTCCCCACAGTACTGGCCAGGGGGAAGATGGTATGGCTTGGGCATGCCAGCCCCAGCTGTCCTTTGCTGAGTTGAGCGTCAGGCCTTGAGTGACAAAGGTAGGCTGCAGTGCCATTGAAAGCCCTAGTTTTTTCTTTAACATCCTACTCTCCCCGGATGAGTTCCTATCAACTGTTTAGAGTATGTTTTTCAAACCCTACAAACTACACAGCAGGAAAAAAGTACTTGGATGTATGTCTTTGTTGGGTGTCCGTGGGCCCATATGGGAGGCAAGTATTAATCGTGCACCATAACATTTTACTGTCTCACAGAAGGCAGATTGCTTCCCCCACATCCCACCTTGGCCCAAGCAGATAACTCTGGAAAAGAAAGTAGAGGATGTTAAAAGCACACACTTTGTGTCAAAGCCTGCTTGCCTTGGCACATTACTAAGTTTGTTTAATATCAGTAGTCAGAAATTAAACTTTGATTACAGAAAACTGTATTTTTAGACTAAACCATATTTTGTTTTAAAAGACACTAGACTGGTTATTCGATGAGTTTGACCCCAGAAGACACTATGTTCTTAGATCTTCACTAATTTTTTGGAATTGAAGGGTGTGTAGTATTGTATTGTAGTATTCAGTATTGAATCAGGACCAAAACTTTTTTGCAAGGAGAAAGTTAATGATCAGTATCTAATGGGATTAGAGCCTAATAAACATTGCCTGATTACTTGTCAATCATTTGTGCTTCTGGTACTGATTTCAGCCTCAGGTAATAAGCCCACCTCTTATTGAAAATACTTTTTTTTTTTTTTCTGAATTAACCTACTGTCCCCAAAACTTCATCTTTTAGACACCTTCTCTATAGTGCTCTCAGTGTTGATACTTTTGTCTCTGGAGTTCCACATGCCATTTGTATATGTTGACAAAGATGTAATTTGCTCAGAAATATCTCTACGTGCAGGAGGAGTGGCTGATGTCACTTGGTCTGTTCAGCCTGGAGAAGAGAAGACTGAGGGAGATCTTATTGCAGTCTATAACTTCCTTGTGAGGGGAAGAGGAAGAGCAGACACTGATCTCTTCTCTGTGGCCACCAGTGACAGGACCCGAGGGAAAGGCCTGAAGTTGTGTCAGGGGAGGTTTAGGTTGGATATTGGAAAGAGATTCTTCATCCAGAGGGTGTTTGGGTACTGGAACAGGCTCCCCAGGGAAGTGGTCATGGCACCAAGCCTGACAGAGTTCAAGAAGCATTTGGACAATGCTCTCAGGCACATGGTGTGACACTTGGGGTGGTCCTGTGCAGGGCTGTGAGTTGGACTTGATGATCCTTGTGGGTTCCTTCCAACTCAGCATATTCTGTGATTCTGTAACTGTCTTGTATGTGTTGTGATATGTTTAGGAAGAGAGGATTTTTTGTACACAAGATCCTAGTGCAGTGCAGGGAAAACTGCTCAACTCATGGTTTAAATCAAATCAGGATTAAAATGGTTTTGTCTTCTAAACAAGGATATATAATCACCTGGCAATCAATAAGCTCTATGTTGAAGGTAAGTATCAGCAACACAACACATAAAACACAATAAAAGATATTGCAAAATGTCAGTAAAGAGCTATAAACTTCTAAAGATCTTTTTATGACTAATCCTAAAGAGTCTTAGTCTCACACATGCATGGCTGTGGGCATGCTGCTCCCCAGGCTGCATGGGCTACAAACACACATCCCTCTTCTGGGAAGCGTGTCCCCCTATTTCCACACACCTCCAGCAGGTACCTTTGTAACCCACATTTCAGATATAGTTTACATGTACCTGTGCTGCTCCCTATGCTAATGTATGCGTACAAACACCCCTGCACACCTAGGATGTGGATCCCTTATTGATGTACTCTGACCTGGCACCAGACAGAGAGCCAGCACCATCTGGCCAAGACAGAGGTGAGGTCTCAGTGTCAAACCAGGCTTGACTGCTGCTCTGTGTCTGTTCCAGGGTCTCTCTCCCTCTATCTCAAACTTTCATCCCTCTTTTTCACTTCTTTTCAACCTCTTTTCCAAAAAACCTTTGGTAACCCCTGATGACCACTTAGTCCGGCTAAGTTGTCTGGAGCAAACTTAATCATTACTTAGCCCGTTGAGGGCAAGCATCTTCTTTAGGACTGGCAGTTTTGATATTAACTTGTTCATGCATGAAGTTTACCCTCACTCCTAGATGGCAGCATCTCTTGATATCCATCCCCTTTTGCCAGGCAGAGGTGGTATGGACTGTTGTTTGCTTGGGCTGCTCTGGGGAAAGGCACTTATCCCATCAATGGCATCCACTGAGCACACTTCACCATTTCAGATATGTGAAGTCCTGTTAGATGACATTGGCAACAGCAGGTGAGTCCCTCTCAGAGTTTGTAATAACAACCCTAACATTTGAGTTGAATGGGCATATGTTGCTTCTGATTTCCTGACAATCTCAGTAGTCTTGGGTGTTTAGGAGTCTGTCTTCTGGGGTGAAAGAAGAAGAATATTTTTAAAGAAAGTTAAATCACACAGAAGCATCTTTCCCCAAAGTGCCAGCCTACAGTGTTCCTGGAGAACTAATTTCAGGAATTCTAAACAGTTGGCTATTTTTTCTTCAATGCGGCGGCAAAGGCCGGGAGTGATTCACTGGGGTAGAGTGTCTGTGGGAATACTATTTGCGGGGCGAAAACAGCTGGAACTCCGGAGCAGCTGCAGGGAACGAGAAGCAAATGGCCCGCCTGTGGGTCCCTTCGGCACACGGTGCCTTTTCGTCCCTCCGCCCCCAGAGCCGCACACACAGCTGGGGGTGCCGCGGAGCAGCCCGCCCGAGGGGGGACCGACGGGAGGGACGGCCGGGCGGGGCAGGGAGGGACAGCCGGGCGGGGCCGAGCCCGGCCGGGGGGATCGCAGGGGCCAGGCCGGGGGAGCCCCCCGTGCCGGGCGCTGTGTCTTTAAAGGCCGGGGCCGCTCTGGGCTCCCTCCTTGCCTCCCTGCCTCCCATCCCATCCCCATCCCCTCCCGGCCCGGCCCGGCGGCGCTGGGCGCCGGGAGGAGGCGCCTGCCGCTAACAAAAGTCTGCGGCGGGGGCTGTCCCCTTTCTCCCTGCCCGGGCAACAAGTGGCTGCCGGCGGCCTCCCGGCGGAGCCGGCGGGGAGGGAGGGAGGGACGGAGGCAGGGACGGGGGTCGGAGGGAGGCGGGAGCAGCGCCGGGAGGGAGGCCCGGCCCGGCCCGTCCGCCCTGCCCTGCCCTGCCCTGCCCTGCCCGTGGATTACAGCTGGAGCCGCCTCCCTGCCCTGACACCCCGGCTGGAAACCGGGTCGGGAGCGGCGCCCCGATATACCGCGCTTGGGGCTCTTTCCCTTTTTTTAGTTTGGTTTTGTTTTGCTTTTTTTTTTTGCCTTTTTTTTTCTTAGCGGGTGGGGAAGGTTGGGTGCCGGCCAGCCGAGAGGAGCCGGCGGAGGGTCGGGGCTGCGCTGGGCATGTGTGGGTGAGAGCGCCGGGGCGGCCCCCGCGGCGCTGCCCGGGCCTGGCCCGCGATGCCGGCGGGCGGCGTGGGGCGGCGGCGAGCATGAGTCCGGCGGGATGGGCGCCAACAATGGCAAGCACTACGGCAGCGAGGGTGAGTTCGGAGCGCTGGAATGGCAGCGGGAGCCGGGGACGGGCAGCGGGGACCCCTCCGCGGCGCCCCTCGCCCGGTCCGCCCCCTCCCCGCGCAGCCCTCGGGCTCCCGCGGCGGTACCACCCCTAAAAACACCCTTATTTCTTATTTTTTCATGGATCTGCCTCGTTGTGCCTTAGCGCTGCCTCAGCTCACGCTGCGATGCGAAGGCAGCCCAGGGGCTACGGCAGCGTTAACTTCGCAAAAAAACTTGTAGAGCGCTCTTTGTAATACTATCCTACTCGTCTTTATATCCCCGGATCCTTATTTTATGCAGTATTGTATATGACTGCTTCCTGTCTGAACAGAAAGAAAAAAATGAACCCCGGCAAGGGTTGGGGGGAGAGTTAATGTTCTCCAGCTGTTATCCATAGATTGTACTCCTGTAATTTCGCTTCAGTGAAACTTTAGTGGGTTTGGGTTTAGATATACAGGGCCTGATTCGTTCTTGTGAAAACCTATTAGTCTCGCTGGACTTGCATCAGGGATGAATTTCAGCTGCTTTGCTGCTAGTGTGAAGGACTACTGGGACAGTCAGCTGGTGTCAGGCAAACCAATGGCAAGTACAGAAAGTTTGTCTTCCTGCCAGCTGGTTTGAAGCTTTCTTTAACTTTTAGCTGTCCTGTATATGTGTTGCCCACCAAGTATTTAGGCAACTTCATAGGATATATGGCTTTCCCTCGAAATATTGGGCAATCATATAGGATCATAGCTCCCCCCACCCCCCCTTATTTTTTTTGTTGTTGAGGGTTTGTAGATGGAGCGAAGGAGATGGTCCTGAGGTCTGCTCCATTGTTTGGGAGTTCAGATGGCAATTGCCAAAGAATACACCTCTCGTATCCAAAATATGCACGAAGATTGTGAAAAGGAAAGGGGGGAAACACCGCTTTTAGAGCAGATTCCACAGTTTCTTTCATTTATTGCCAAAGGAACTCTGCTTTCTGAAGAGTTGAAGAAGTCAGAAGCTTTATGCTAAAGATATTCTTGCTGTTGTGGAGTTTCCTTCGTTTGATACCATCACTAGAATAACTTCTGCATAAATGAGGGGAACCTAGAAGTTGGAATCAAAGCCTCTTTTGGATTCCAGCTGAAAGGGGAAATCTTACTTTTCCCCCAGAGCTGACAGGGTTCTGGTCGCTTGCAAAAAATCACGTTGCTGAGGGTTGTTTACCTTAGCAATAGGAAGGCACGGATATATCTCTGAGCTTTCTTGTGAATTCGCAGGACTGCTCACTTCAATAAATGTACAACTTTTGAGGAGGAATGTGACTCTCACAGGCTTTTGTAGCCCTTGATGAAAGGAAGGAAAACGTTACTGCTCCAAAACTACCTGATAGGGACTGTGGAGAAAAGGAGGATTGGTGTAACTAGGATGTTCTTAATTAATTAACATCTCTTCTTCCTTCAGAGTGGATATTGGATCATGGGAATGCAGTCTACATGTGGCAAATTAATCGTTGTAGTATAGACCATTGCCTGTATTGAAAAGTAGGTAGAAGAGTGGTTTAAAAATAAAATAAATAAAAAAATTCCTAAACCCCATGGCCAGAACTTTGGTCTTGCAGTTTAGATAACTTGTCCAAGGCATCATTAATGTGCTCATAGGTCTGTGTTTCTTGGCAACTCCTACCCATCATCAAGTACTGAGAAATGTTGAGAAGCTCTTGTTTGCTACTTTCTTTCTGGGTGATGCAGAGGAGCACAAATCTAAAACTGATAAATGGAGGTCTTTTTTTGTAAGCCAGTTGGGCTGTTGGTGCCTTTGAAAGTTGAACTGCTTAATTAATTAAAATCTTCCTCTTTAATAGGAGGTGATTGTGATCCCATGTGAAGAGGTAGCCCTCTGAGGGATCTCCCTATCGCTGTGTGCTTTTAAAGCAACCTGAATGTCTGGGTCGAAGTTTTTGGAGTGGCATCTGTGGCACATAGTTTTCAGCATAGTGGGCTTTGTAGGCGGATGTTGTACTATGGTGTGCCATTTTAGGGATAGAGAAAAGTAGCTGGGCTTCTTGAATGCTGTTTTCTTGTTTGCTGCTTGCTGATGCCTAAGGTGAGTTTTCAGGAAGACAACTGCAAATGGTTTTTAAAATGGCTGTTGTTTTCCACACAGCATTCTCATCACTGTGGAGCTTCAGAACATCAGGAGTTTGCCCAAACTGCATCTCATCTCAAAGCTGAAGAGATACATTCGGGCAAGGATAATTCCTCAAGTTACAACTTCTAATACAGGAGATGACCTCTATTATTTGGAAATTGTGTGTTATATAGATTGCTACATTGTTATGCTTATCAGTACTAAACAGTTCTTTTTAAATTTCACTTAAGTGCAGTGTATGTAATAATCTCAGGCAGCTAAGTGTTTGTGATTAATCACATAAACTACACTGTACTGCCTTTATTTGCTCACCTAAAGCTTTATTGAATAGAATTTTATTGTAAGCCACAATTGTCATGTTAAGATGGACAGGAGAGCTGGATGTTTGAGGAGTCTAAATTATTTTATTTACTGAGTCTGGTGAAAAATGTCCAGCACCTTTGAATGTATTTGGTTTCTGTTGATGTAATTTTCTAAGGCAGGCTAAAACTGGCTCAAAATGAAGCTTAAACGTGACTAAAATTGCTTATCTGAAAAATCAGGTCATGCAGATGGGATATGAATACAACACTAATTGAAAAAAAAAAATAACAAATTTTGTTTACAGGGGTCTACCTCTTTTTAAAAATAACTACCAAATACAAGTTTATTTCTTGGTTTTCATTTTGACTTTTAAAATATGTTTTCTAAGGCAGATTTTTTTAGGGAATTTTTTTTACCTAAAAAAATGTATGGAGCTTGAGATTTCAGGCTTGTTGTAGTGTGAGTATATTCAGATTGAAGTTTTAAAGCTTGAAATTAGTCTTTCTGAATGTGTTCCAGCCGTTGTGTTTCAATAGTGCTACAGATGCTAATAGATCACTGGACCAAGAAGTCCACTTTATCTTAGTGCAGTGTTTGTAAGGCCTTTGCCTATGCAGTGGAAATATATCATCAGTTACCTTAGGGAGAGTGCTTATTGTTGTCCTTTACTTCCCTGCCATGGGGATAAATCATTCACCTGTTCAGTTCTTTGCTTCTTTTAAATAAGAGGAGGCCTTGTGTCTGACAGTGGAAGGAGAGCCTTTTGCTATAGAAGCTATCAAAAGTCAGGTATTTTGTTTAAGGGCCTCTCTTAAAATGTAACGCTGTTGCAGCTGACCATAAAAGACACTATTTATCATCACAGATAAGGGGGCTGAATTGAAGAGTGTAATCCTTTATTGCTGAGTTGATCAGACACCTTGGCAGTTTTGCTTTGCTGGGTGCTGTTTCTGTAATGCTTCTGCTCAGAATAACCTGGGCATGAGGTTATGTGGGCACTGACTGTAGTGCCAGCTGGTGGCATGGGGACCAACTGACATCTGCCCACTTTCTTTGGAAAAGTGCTGGATTCTTCCCCTGGGATGGGACAGCCCTGGATGTTTGTATGGACTGCGGAATGAGATGTTGCAAAGCAGCGCTGTGAAAAGAGTCCTGGGAGTTCTGGTCAGTGGCGGGTTGAATCTGAGTCAGCAGTGCCCTGGCAGCCAGGAGGGCCAACCCTGTCCTGGGGACATCAGGCGAAGCATCGCCAGCCAGTCGAGGGAGGGGATTGTCCCGCTCTGCTCTGCACTGGGGCAGCCTCACCTTGAATATTGCGTGCAGGTTTGGGTGCCACAATTTAAGAAAGACATTGAGCTCTTAGAAAGTGTCCAAAGGAGGGCAATGAAGGTGGTGAAGGGCCCCGAGGGGAAGCCGTATGAGGAGTGGCTGAGGGCACTTGATATGTTCAGTCTGTAGAAGAGGAGACTGAGGGGAGACCTCATTGCAATCTACAACTCCCTCATGAGTGGAAGAGGAGGGGCAGGCACTGATCTCTTCTCTGTGGTGACCAGTGACAGAACCCAATGGAATGGCCTGAAGTTGTCAGGGGAGGTTTAGGTTGGATATTGGAAAGAGATTCTTCACCCAGAGGATGTTTGGGTACTGGAACAGGCTCACCAGGGAAGTGGTCACAGCACCAAGCCTGACAGAGTTCAAGAAATGTTTGGATGATGCTCTCAGGCACATGGTGTGACACTCCTGGGGATGGTTGTATGCAGGCCCATGAGTTGGACTCGATGATCCTTGTGGCTTCCTTCCAACTCAGCATATTTTGAGATCCTGTGAAAAGGTAATTGGATGCTCTTCCTCTTAGCACCTGACGTAGTTTCTCATCCACGATGGCAGGACTTTAAAACTATAGGCTTCTGTATTATAAGGAAATTGGCTTTGTGATATTGGTTGAAGGAACAGTCTGTGTTCTTACATACAGAAGGAATCTGTGGCATTGAGGTGAAATTCCTGCTTTGCAAAATAACTAGCTTCTGAACACTTGTCTGCTTCCCAAGTGACTTCATTAATTTGAGACTGGACAACCAGTCAAATTTGAGAGGAGCTAAATAATGGTACAAAATTTTGACAATACCAATGCTCAGATCTTTTAAATGGGTACCTTTTTAATGAGTCAACTGTCCAGAATTCTGCAGTTGTGGATAAAATTTTCTTTGTGTATCTCCTGCACTTCTTGCAGAAGCTGGTCTAGAGATGACAGTGTGCAGCAGCTCCAGTTGATTTGAAATGTATCATGAAAGACTTGATATAATACAGGAGTCTGGTGCTGTGAAGAACAGGGGATTAGCAAGGGCGAAATAGATGAAATGGAAGCTTAAATGAGGAAAACAATATCCTTTCCAAATCATATGTCTTGCTAACAAACTGTTGTGGTTTCTTTTCTTTTTGAATCTGAATATTTAATTTAGTATGATTTTAATGAAAACCTATTGGGAATAACTTAAACTCAGTTTTTGTTTTGAAAATGTTCTTTCTGCAAACTTTTTTGTGTCGTATTTTCTATTCACAAACCACTTGAAAGGAAAATTCCTGTGTAAATCCCAATGTCCTGCTAAAGTAAGCACCAGTACAGAAACCTGCCTTTGTCATGGGATGTAGTTGCTATAAAGCACAGGCAACATGGTTCACAAAGGTGGCTATAATTATGTGTGACATGGTTTACAGTGGCTAAAACTTTCTAGGGGTGGCCAGCATGTTGCACTGTGGAGAAATAGGTCAGTCTGTGTTCATTTTGGAGTATGTTATTGTCTTAAATCCCTCCCTTCAGCTGGGGGAAATGGTTAAGGTCTGCAAAATAGACCTAAGCTTTCAGACTTGTGTCTTTTTTGTTGAAGGTACTGTTGGACATTAACTCCTTGTGAACGCTGCCCTTCATTTCAAACTAGATCTCTGCTGCTTCAGTGATGGCAAGCGTTCTGACACATCTGATGTTGTGTATGGAAATCTTTTTAATCCAAAGGCTGCATTATTTAATTACAAAATTGTGACACCCACCTGAGGTATCTTCCCTGTACACTGCATCTTCAGCAGCAGGGACAGTTTTTCATTCAGGTATTTATTTTTTTCTACCCAATGAGATTTCCAGAGTCAGGTGAAGAGTTTCATCAAGCTGGATGCTAAGAACTCCTGGACTATGGATTTTTTTCCTCATTTTTTGATGTCTGGGTTACATTTACACGTTACTATTTGACATGTTAAACATGATGTTTACCATACTGGGCTTACTGCTGTCTTGCTTTACTGTTCTGATATTTTCTCAGTTGAGATAATGTATCCTGCTCCTCTTGTATTAGTCTTTTTGTTTTGTTGTGTTCTGCCTTGGCTAGTCTTCTTTCTACACCTCCCCAGTGTGAAATAGCCGCAATTGAACTGTAACACCCTCTGTAGGACTGCTGTAAATAATGTGATGCTACTTAATGGTGCTTTTTGTGTTGCTCTTGCTTATTTGATTGCATTCTACTTTTGGTGTTTGGCCAGAGTTGGTCCTTGCATTTTACCTGTGGCTGGATTTCACTCTCCTACATTCAGAGATTTGAGACTTACCTCTTAACAGCAAGATTGGGACTGGAAATATGGCAATATTCAAAATGTCAATCCTTCAAGCAGTGTTTTGTTTGGGTTATTTTAAAGTGAATTTGCACTCTGACAGCAGCTAACTGCTGTTAACCAAAAGTAATCTTCAAAAATGCTGCTTATGATAGTAATTTTTTGTGTAACTGTCAGCTGAGCAATGCAAAATGATAGTGTGTGTGTGTGTGTTTACTCAGTTTGTCTCCAAAAAGTAAATTTACTCTAAGCTCTGTGCTTATGTTGCATGTTGTTGTCCAGATCGCATGGCAGGGGCAGGAGGAGGGTCGGACACAGCACTTAACTGAGCTGCTGTGCTGCTGTCAGTTTCTCATAATACAGAATATTCTTTTCTAAAAAATGAACTGCCTCTGTGTGTATTCAAGCATGTGTGTTTATACACACACACAAAGCTACAGATTTGTGGGGGATTTAGGCTTTAAAAAGTTGCTAATGTTATTGGTAGCTTTTCAGAAAATAACTTAGTCGCTGACATGCGTGTTATTTCATAAAATGTTATTCTTTTGTAAAATGGTTCTGGGGGAAGGGATGGTCTCTTTTTATTTTATTATTAATAGATATAAGCTAACTAACTGTACTCTAGGGAGTTATGTTTGACTTGGATGGTAGCTTTGCTCAGTACAAAATTAACTGGATGCTCTTCTGTACATTTAAAAAGAAAAAATCATTAGCTGTGTGCCAGTCAGAGGTCTGAATAAACTTTGCTGGTGATGCATGACATGTAAAGCTTCCAGCAGACCTGTTTCAACTAAGGTAGTAGGAGTCTAGGACTCATGCATCCTAGTCCTTCTTTTATCTGCTCCCCATAGGCATGGAAGGAAAAGATACTGCTTTGGGAAGTTTCCTAAACTTGAAAAAGGTTATTTTCCTTTTCTTGAACGTCCTTCTACCAAACGGGTCTTCAGTTTGGATTTCATGAAGTTGATACTATATCATTGCTTGGGGGTGGGGAAATCAACATGTATTGAGAATTGGATGTGTGGTTTTAAGTCTAAACTGCTAACCCCAAAAAAATTGTCAGCAGACTTGGTTTTCTGGCAGTTTCAGTCCTTTGACCACTTCTGGATTCCTCACTTCTGTGAACAATTCCTAACTAGGAATTGGTTTGCTTCTTTGTGGGTCTTGTATGTTTTAGGAAAGTGATTGGCAGAAGGCAGTGGATGACATTTGAAGGCTGAAATGCACAAGTGGTTTATTTCTGCTCTTTGTTTTAGAGTCAGTTATGCCTGTATTTTTAATACAGGACATGTGCTTTGCTAAATTAGGACAACTATTTCATTAAGGAGTAGAAACCTTCAAAAGCTGAAAAATGGGCTGCCAGTCAAATCTGTTCCTTCCTGATAAGAAAAATAAATATGCAACATTTTCTATGTGTATAGATGTACGACTTGTGATTGGATAGATGAGCTGCAGGATTTTGTTACTTGAGTAGAATTTAGGTTGAGTACTAAGTGTTGTAGCTAACCTCGGGGGGAAAGCTATTAGTTCCATCTGATCATACCCCTCACTTTAGTTCCAAGTCTACTTGTGTGTGTTCTAGCGTAGACATTGTATTGAGGACATTTTTAGGTGGGACCTCCTTAGAGGAGTTGAAGCATAAAGGAGGTGTTATCATCTTCATGTTATACTTGAGTTGGCTGTGTTTGAACAGGTATTTAAGGAGAAGTTTCCAACTCTGTGCCAGTATCCAAACTCAGCAAAACTACTTTCTTGGCAAAATAGGTCTCTTCACCCTGTACACTTTTGTGCCATCTACCTTAAACAAGTAAGTGGTGGAAAATTGCGTCCCTTGGGTTTTTTTACTCTTTTTTACCCTACTTGGAGTAAAGCGAGCAACAGGAAGCTCTCTTTTGTGCCCATGTTTTGAATCAGGAAATTCCTGTCTGCAGGACATAAATTTGTCATATCAACATCTTAAATCACGTGACACTTTTCTTTCTCAGGGATTTGTGTACAAAATATGTATAATAGCTGCAGGAATACTATATTGACGTTTTCTCAAACAGCATTCTAACTTGGAGGAAGGTGTTTTAATACCATTTTCAGTGAATCTATTTTAAAAATTATCTTCCTCAATATCCGTCTTTGTTTCTGTAAAAAAAAATCCAAAACAAATGAAATTTGCAGACGTATTACAAAAGGAACAGCTATGAGGTCAGGTGTTTGTTTAAAAAAAAAGATGCCAGAAACACTGACATAATATCAATGACAATTAACTAGGAAGAACTTCTTCTGATCAAGAGTCACACAGCCTTGTTTGACAGTAAAAGGAGAATTTGGATCAAGTCTAGTTGTCACATTACAAGTGTAATCTTGTCAGTTCATGGGGAGCCCAGACTTTTATTGCTTGTAAGACTACATGCATTGTGGAGAAGCAGGCCATCTATTTAAGGCTCTGATCCTATTTTGTTGCCAGATTGCACACAGTCCTCTTTCTGTATAAGTGACTGCATGGAATAGAGGAATTTGGAGGGATTTTTTTCTTAAATGGTGTAATAATTACTTTGAGTATTTTGCTTAAATCCTGCCCTTGAGAGATAGTAATGCTCTTGTGGGAACTGATGAACAGAAAGTGCATGTAATTGAGAGTTTCCTATGGTGCTTGTGGCTCTTAGAAATTAAGTATGTTGTTTTGTCAGTGATGCAATTATGGTAGTACTTGATCTAGTTTACCACTGGAGGGCAAGACAAAAAGCAACAGCTGGTCACTAACAGAAGTACTTCACAGATTTTTTTTTTTCCCCCTGTAGTACCTAGTAAAAGATGTCTCCATTTTCCATTTATCTTTTCTCTGACACTTTATAATGAATTTGCTTCTGGTATCATATGGAATCACAGAGTAGTTTGGGCTGGAGAGGACCTTTTAAAGGTCGTCTAGTCCACCGCCTGCATTGAGCAGGGACATCATCCACTAGTTCAGGTTGCTTGGAGTCCTGTCCAACCTGACCTGTTTCCAGGGATGGGGCATCTTCCACCTCTCTGGGCAACCTGTTCCAGTGTTCCACCACCGTCATTGTAAAAAATGTTTTCCTTATATCTAGTCTCAACCTTTTAGTTTAAAACCATTACCCCTTGCACTACTGCAACACACCCTGCTAGAAAGGCAGTCCCCAAATTTCTTACAAAACCTCTTTAAGTAAGGCTGCAATAAGATCTTCCTGGACCCTTCTCTTCTCCAGGCTGAATAACCCCAGCTCTCTCAGCGTGCCCTCATAAGAGAGGTGCTTCAGCATGCTCATCATTTGTGTGGTCCTTCTCTGGAATCGCTCCAGCAGGTACATATCTCTTCTGTGCCGTGGTCTCCAGAGCTGGATACAGTACTCCAGGTGTGGTCTTGCATAACTTTTTGTAAACGAAGATGATGGAAGCAATAAGATATTGTGGAAATATGTGGTGAAAATTGTTGATATATAACCCACTCTTTTAGAATTTTTGTAACTTCAGGTTATACTAAAAGAGGTATTAAAAACAGACTTGGAGCAGGAGGATTTGAATTAGCCATGCCAAGTTGAAGCTAACAATATGTTCTTGTATATCAAGAAGATCTAGTAGCTGACCTTTCTCCTCAAGGATTGTACTCTTTTGTAGGTGACAAGCTTGAAGGTACTCATCTGTTTTTAGCACTTAAGTGCTCTTACTGCAGAGCCTCTTGCTGAGGAATTTTTCTTGTTTTGTAATTCTAGATTGCCAGTAGAGATCTGTACAGACAGTAAAATTACGTTACAACATCTTCCAATCAACTCGTGGCCATATCTCAATGTCTATTACAGAGCCTGAAGTATACAAACTCCCATGTTGAAAGTGACATCTGTGGAAATCTCTAATCCAACCTTCTGCTCAGAATGAAGCCAACTAGAGCAGGTTGCTCAGAACATTGTACAGCCAGACTTTTTAGCAGCTCCAAAGATGAGGATATTGCAGTGTCCCTGAACAAACTGTTCCAGTGCTCAGTCACCTGTAGATTTTAAAATAAAAAAGAATGCTTTAGTGTGCTTAAATAGAAACACTTGCATTTCAGTTTGTGCCCATACCCTCTTGTCTGCTCTCTGGCTGTCTCTGAGAAGTCTGTCTTCTTTACTCCGCTCTCTCTCCTCTCTGGATTCCGTGTGAGTTTTCTCTGCTCCAAAGTAAACTATCCTAGCTTTCTAAGTATATTCCTGCCTGTCAGGTTAATCAGTTTCCAGTTTTGTCTCACTGTCCAGTTAGCTAGTCTGTGCTTCATCCGTTTGTCTGTGAGGGTGCTGTGGTAAAAAAGAGCTGAAGAGTCTTGCTGAAATCAGAATAAACCACGTCTGCTATACTCCCCTCCTCATTCACTGAGCCTGTTGTTTCATTAGGAATGTCTGTCAGGTTGGTCAAGCGTGACTTCCACTTACAAATCCACGCTAATGACTTCCGATGCCCTTGTTGGCTTGGAAATGTTTTCCAGGAAGCTTTGTTACTTTTCCTGGATTGAGGTGTGGCTGACCAGCCTGTGGCTCCCTAGATTGTCCTCCAAGCCCTTCTAAAGATAGGGACGTATTTTGCTTTTGTCCAGTTCTCAGGAGCCTCTCCTGATTGCCATGACCATGCTGAGATAGTTGGGTGACCTTGCCATGGCATTGGTCAGATCACACAGCCCTTAGAAGTGCATCCCATTAGGTCTCATGGACTTCTGTCTGTCCGGTCTGTATAAATGTTCCCTAACTTGATCCTGCTGTACTTCTACTGGTTACTTAAGTTTAGAAAAAGTACTACCAGGCTTTCAGAAGCAATAGCGTTCAGCTGTAGCAGGTTCTGGCAAGTGTTAAGGCTGTATTACAGTAGTTGAGTATCTCTAAACAGTGCTCTGTAAACTTGTGTCTACAGCTGGTTTGGAGTTTTTCAGCTGTAATTTATTTTTACCCTATATTATTAATGCTAAAAGTGTTCATTTCCACTGTATAAAGAAACTTGCTCATTCTCAATGACTATACTTTCTCTTGGCAGAGAACAGATAAAATAGAAGAATCCTCCTAAGAGTTGTGGTGGTAGAATCTGGCTCTGGGTTTTTTGTTGCTGTTTCTGGCAGAAGCAATGGTCTGTACTATTATGAAAAGCTTCTTCAGTGGAGTTTTTCTTGCTTCAGAGGGAACAGCTAGCCCAGGATCACATTTTTTTGCTCTCGTAGAAAATGAAGATTGCTGCTTTAATTAATAGAGAAGTTGTATTAATAATAATAATAAATAATTTCTGCCATTCTCAAGTTGATATAGTCATGACTGGTAAAAATAATAGTAATCCTTATTCTGCTGGTGTAAAGATTTGGTTCTTTCCACATACTCGAGAACTGAATCAAAAAGGATTTTAAACCCCCATTTAAGTTATGGTACAACGGGTAGGTTAATATTCAAGTTTAGAAGAAATGGTTTACTTTTGGTAAAAGAAATAATGAAATGTGATTGCTTTCAGAAGAAAATTTAAAACAATCACTACCAGATGACATGGTTAATTTTTAATCCTCTAAAGTGATAGTAGATCCTTCTCAGTTTAGAATCTTCTATTCGAAAAGAAAGTTATGTACGGCACAGCGGGTTTTGGGTATTTCTATGTCTTATGCTACTTGGCAGTTGAATTTATGTTTTGGTTTTAGTACCAAAAAGTATCTTTATGTTAGTTTACCTGTTAACGTTATCTATTCCTTCAACATTTGTTCTGTGTGGAACAGGGGGTAACTTTGTAGAAAGGTGAAATGTTAAATGTCCTGTGACATGATTAGGTCTATGAAAGATTTTGGGATCAGAACTATATCCACAGTGCCTGAATTAAAATATTCTGATATAAGATTTTAGGGGCAATTTTTAAAAAGTTTTTCTTTCCTTTTGTATGTATAGACTAGACAGCGTAGTTCAGCCTTAAGTTTTCTTTGGCATTCGCTAGGCATGACTAGAATATTTTGCTTATGTCTTCATTTCTCTTGGGAAATTATTGCTTTTTACTCCCCTGTGGGTGTACCTTTTGTTGCACTGCATGGTTGTCTTTATGGAGAAACATGAATACTTGTTGTATTTATTTCTCTTGCCAGGAACTACTGGAACAAAGGTGAATGTGAGACTTCCTCTCCCTCAAACAATTGCTAACTTTTTCCTCTTTGACTCTGGTTTTAAGAGGCTCCATGTGAGAGCCTTTCTTGTATCTCAAAAATTATCCGGCTGTGAATGGGCTTACAGTTATCAAGAGGTAGTACAGAAATGTTCAGGAATTTATTGATTCAAGTATTGTTTTGATTTAGGACTTTGGTACTGATGTTTTGCTGAAAGTATGTAGTATGTTAAGCTGTATTTATTCCTCCAAGAAACTGAAGTGTAATGACGGCCCAGCATCTTAAAAACAGTACATGTTTCTAATAGTGTGGCTCAGGTAACAAAGTAGAATTGAAAAACCTTATCGCTTACCATTTTTTGAGTACAGGAGTTGGCAGCAGAAGTTGGACACAGTGAGTGTTGCAGACCTGTTCCTTTCTGGGTTTCCTGCTTTCATTTCACCAGGATTTATTTCCTACAGAAAATAAATTCTTGCCCTTCTATGGATAGAAGATCCTTCTGCTCTTGCCCTTGCCATGTCCGTTGCTGAAGTGTAGGATTTCTCCATTAAGTCCCAACATGAGCAAAAACATTCCTTGAAAGTGAACTTTAGCCTCCTCAGGCTTAGAATCTAAACCAGAACAAGTCTAGTCAGACACAGGAGCCTTTCACACAGCAGTTGGTTGTTAGTGGTTGTGTGGTTTGTCTTTTTGTGCCTTTTAAGCACTGACGAATCCTACCTCTGATTTCCTCAGTTTTCTTTCTAACTGAGGTATCGGCACTTGGTTGAAAGGGATATGGTAGGGAGGACACAGAGCCCGATCTTTTCATTAACTGAGTTATACTGATAACAGCCTTTTTTCTAATGCTTAGCCATCCATGGTTTTGAAAAAATGTAAGACATATTCCGAAGGATTCTGTAAATTTAGGAGGTATTTTCGAGCCAAGGCCAGGCCTTTAACTATGCACTTGGGAGAAGAAGAATCTTCACACAATTTTACTTTAACCCTGTACATGCTGGCTTATGGGTAGGAAATGGAGTGTGGATGAAATCCCTGTAAAATCAGTAGAACTCATTCTTCTAGGTTTTTCTTTTAGTTGAACAAATTTTGTATTTACCAAGTCCTGAAAGTGGTGATATGTGACTACTGGGCAGCCCTGTAGGGAGAGCCCTCAAGTCTTCTGCCTTATGCCCAAAGCAACTGTTTTGTACAAGATGAGTTCTTTATAGTGCGTGATGAAGCCTTCAAGTGGATGGCATTTTCCAGAAATAATGAATATGTTGGAGCATAACAACCCTCTGTACTGAATAGGATAGCTCAAGCTCACCTATTGCTGTGTGGTAATCTAACCCTGTAGTCCTAGATGGCTGAAAGAGGCTGTTTTGTGTACCCAGGTAAGGAAGGGCAGGGAAGAGTGCACTGGAGTTCCTCAGTCTTTCACACAAATCCGTAACTACTGGCAGCACGACTACACTTTAACAAGCATGCTGTTGTATTTTCACTTTTACATGACAAATCTACTTTTGTGTTTGCAACCTGCTAGAGGTGCAGGATGTGCAATGTGAGAGCTCAAGGGTAAATGCAAAGAATTATTGGGATTTTCATTGCTTTCTAATCTCCTTTGTTTTAGCATGCTCTCCAGGTACTGTGTGATGATGGTGCAATGCTGCTCTGGGATACTTTTTTAGTCAGCTTTTTTCAACTGTTCCATAAGCCTCTTGAAATTTCTTCCATCTCTCTAGAGCTTTACCTCTCCACAGGAGTACAAAGTATACACACTTTCTTCTTAGCTCTTGCAGGTGCCATACTTCACCTGCTTGTGATTTGATCCCTCTGAGGTTCTCTATTGTTGAATGAAAAATCTTTTTTGTTATGGGCAAGAAATTCTGCTATCCTTTTTTCCATCCTCATGTGTTTGGATGTGTTGCCAATACAGATTATTCGTACTTGAATAAAATAAGGTTTTAGGGGAATTGGGGACTGCTCTTTAGCTGGTAGCTGTGGATGTCAGAACTAAGACAATAAAATTGTTCTACGTCTTCTTGCCCGCTTTACAAACGGCAGGCACTCTAGGCTGATTTGAAGATTGCTCCTTCCCAGCATTTATTTGATTGTAACAACATATGAAGTGTTCTCTGCTGTTCTCTTCTAGAACAATATCAAAATTGAGTTTGTTTGAGTTTTGAGAAAGGAACCTTATCATGTGGTATGGGTGATCCTATTGCCTCTGGAACAAGAGCTACTGCTTTTTAAAAACGGATATTTTTTAATAAGGACTTAGTATCTTTTTGTTTAAATCCTCCTTCATGATGAAGTGCCGCGTTCAGCCGGGAGGAGGAGGAAAGTGGTCCACACAGGGTGAGGGTGAGAACAGCAGTGAACAGTTTATTGGACGAACATCAGACTTTTCTAGGGTAGGGGAGGATAGTTCTGGAACCTGGGCAGAGAATGGGGAGGAGTCGAGGGCGGAACATGACACAAAAGGAAAGGTAGGGAGGGGACACTACACATAAGGAATAACAGGGGAGTGGCTAGCCTTATATGGCACAGGTGCAGTGCGCCACAGGCTAGCCAATAGGGGCAATGGAAGAGGGACCAGTGAACAGGGGGTAACCGGGGTAGCAACAACCAATGACAAATCTAGGAGCGGGAAACCAGGACCAGTGGGAACAATTGGATAATTACGAATGCATTACAACTTATTACAATTGAATATAACAACAGCAGGAACAGCAATAAACTTTAAAACTTGAAACCAGGGCTCTTTATCCAATCCATCCTTCTCATGGCTGGTGAGTAGGCTCTGTTCTTTCTACATTTAAGTCCTTCCATGATCTAAAATTGTTTGCCGATTTCCCGGCAATGAAGCTATTAAAAGTTGGGGAAAAAAAATCTTAATATGCTAATTCTTGCATTCAGGCTTTGATTTTGCCTGCCAGATGGATGATGTCCTCTGCTAGTGATACCAGGACTGCAACACAAGTAATACAGCTTTGCAGAAATCCAAAATGTATGATGAGGATAGAAATACCTGAACAACAAAATTCATTAGGAATCTGGCCTTAATATTCATGTCTGTACATATTTTGGAGATGTTGTGTATTCATACTGCATAGTGCTGTTGATAATTTGGCCTTTTTGTTTATCACTATAGTATATTCAAAAAAAATGGCATTCACAACTTTCTTCAAGCACCTCGTTGTTCTTAGTATATGTGCTAAGTTAATGAAATTTCTAACATTTTAAGCTCTAGAATTCCAGTAAGAATCCTCAAAGAGTTTTTCAATCTGGTTTTAGTAAAATGACTTTGTAGATTTAAGGCTAAGAATATGATTTTCGATGTTCTGTGACCAGCATTGACTTCTGTGATATAAAAAAGATGGCTTATTTCTGAAATACTGGAAACCATACCACTGTACTTTCCTTGAGACTGTCTAGCCACATCAGTTACATGGGAAAGTCATTAAATCCCAGCCATCTTCTGAAATGCATCAGCTGAGTCCTGATAATTCTTGTTGCCAGCAGACCAGAAATCAACTAATAGCATTTTTTTATAAACAATTTACTGTAACACTAACACTTTATGTCAATATATATTAATGTAGTGCATTGAATTGACCCAGTGATATCTGACAACACTACTCTTCCTGTTGGTAGGACTATGCCCTTTGCAAAGTTGATGAATTAAAATTCTTTAGTTGATGTAATGTGTTCTTGGTTTGCTGCTTATCAGATGCAATAAGCTGGTTTTTTCCCTGGGACTTTTTGGTGGAATGTTCTGTGATGGAGGAGACAGGAATATGCTGCATCTGAGCAGTGGCAAAGTAACTCCTATAAAGTAGAGCTGTGGAATCATAACTTTTGGGAACTTAAACAAATTTGTTGCTGTTTTCCATTTACTTTTGACTTTTGTCTTTCTCTTTCCAAATAGGTGAAAAGATATACCTTAATATTATCTTTCCTGTTTGGCAATACTCTGAGGCTTCTCGAGGACCTGGCATATCAGGTCATCCTTCAGTGCTTTCCAGCCAAGTTGGAAAGAGTATCACTGGTTTGATTTTTCTTGAAGATTGGCTCTTTACAGTAGACTTAAGGAAACTTCTGAAGAGATTGCACCAGTTGTGACCTGTAAAAGAACAGCTCTTCCTATCTGATGTTTTGTCATTGCTTTGCCCCTTAAAGGAAGATTTATTCTCAAGAATCATGGATTTATGATTTGGTAACATTGTATGGATAGATAACACCATTTACATGAGTGGCATAAAAGCTTTCAAAAGTCTTTTTAAAGAAAGGTTCCAACTTCAGTTACTTCCTATGCTGTCTTGCAGTGTGAACTGCTATGAAGCTCTGTGACAATGTTAGGAACAATTAAGGATAGGTAAGAAAGATGTTGTCATTTTTCCAAGTAGGAGTTTGAATATTTTAATGAAGTTGAAAACAAACCAGGGTAGGAATCCGTCCAGAAGCTGCCAAAGTAATTTGTTTGTAATTTTGGGTCAAATCTGGTATTTTTCCTTCAAGAACTGTCTCTGATTGTTCCTCTGCAGCTGAAAGCAAACCTCAATCTAAGATTAGTCTGGATTGATCTGTTCTGAGATATGGATATCACTGGTTGTCTCTGATTCTCTGATCCTTACAGTCAGTTAATACAGGTGCCTGCAGCTCTTTTGCAAAATCTGTCAAGTTCCTTATAGTTAAATATCTGTCTGCAAAGTCAATAACTCTTTGGGTATGCTCCCATGTGGAGATGGTTGGTCGGTGGCTACTGCTGCTTGACTCTGTGCAGCTCAGCTAGTGTTTTTTTTCTGTATTGGTGTAGTTCAGACTGTCCGGAAGTTTTTAACATCCTGAAAAATTTTCCATTACATGTCCTAATCACTTTCGAATAAATTATGAAGTGGCTAAAAAGCTCTTCTTCCCTTGCTTAGTGGCTTGGTTTTCTCTTCAGGTGAGTATTTCTCTTCTGCTGTGTGGTTTTGAGAAGTGTGGGAGAGTGGGCACTACAAGTGCTTGTTGTTTCTAAACTGCTTCTTGGATCCAGACAAAAAGTAATGTCTGGAATATTTCTGTTTATTGTCTGCAAGAGGCACAGGAAGTAGGAAGGGCCAACTAAATTACAGCAGCCAACAAACTCCTCTGAAGCAAAGGAAAATTTAAGAGTAACAAAACTGGGCCTTGCTGCCCACTGGGTCTGTGTTGCACATTCCTCATAAATCTACTGACAGAACTAGATCAAGGGTCCTTCATTCCACAAAAGCAGAGGGGGAAGTGAAGCCAGATTTTCAGAGCCAGTTTATCAACTAGAAAAAGGAGAAACCTCTGCTCCTTTGTCCCAAAATCTCCAAACTCTAGGTGAGTTCTCAAGCAGATGCCAAGAGCTGCAGGCAGATTTCTGGGCAGGAATATTCCTCCACTTTCACTTAGTAGAATAAATGGTCTTGATTTCCTTGTGCTAGTTAGAGTTGCAAATGATAGTGGAGGATGCTAAGGACAGATATTCTGTCTAAGTGTCAGGAAATTGATATAAAATACTGGACAATCCCATATTGTCTCAACTAATTGGCAATCTCCAGTCTCTACAAAACTTCTCTTATGTTGCTGTAAAGATAAATGACCTGCCAGGTTTGCAAGTTCCCTCTCCTCAAGGCAAAGTTGTTCACATTTCCAGCCTTCTGTTTTCTTGCAGCCTAAACTGTCCAATTTTTAGGTTAAACAGATGTGTGAAAAAAAAAATTAAATCTGGGCATTTGGCCATAGTAAACAAACTAGAATTGCTGCTTCTTTGAATGTTTAATGACAATAAAATAAATTGTTGCAAAGCACTTTATGCCTCGTTTAGAGCAAAGTACTACCCTTATCTTAAAATGTTCTTTGCACATTTGATGTAAAAATGCTATTTAGACTTGAATATTTTTATTCTTGATTGATATTAACCTGAAATGGTGATTGATTCCTTGGGATTTATTTGCATGCTTTCTGCTAACCCAAGATGCGTAGTTGACCTGTGGGAGTGTGCTGCTGAGAGACTACTTGTCTTCCTCTGTAACATGTGGACATCTGAGTATTTGTCCTTCAGAACAGTACTTTATGTATGTCCTCATCAGAGAGAGTCTCTCCATGTTGTACTGTTGTATTTCTGTCATGGAGTAAAATAATAATACTTTGCTCTTATCCTAAGTAGTGTTTATTGATTGTGCAGATGATCATCATCTCTCCGGGCTTAGAGCTCAGAGTTTGCGTAGTACTTCTGTGTGTCCTGCATGATGAACATGCAAATCTTAATGTATTCATCAACAGTGGCAGAAGTAAGAATTGGAAGAAAAGGGCTGTATGGGCAAGACTGCTCTCCCTAGAGACGTTTCTGGGAGTACCTTTGTGTATAGCTGAAAATATATGAACTGGCTGAAACGAGATCCCTGTAGCCTGGTATCGTGTCCTTTCCGGTAACCCTTAGTGACCTACGATGATAGAAAAGTTTAATGGAGTCTTGTGAAGAGTTAATTGACAAAATCTGTGACCTATATTTTGTGGGTGTGCCTGGTATTTGAAACAGGACTGAGAGATATGTGGATGTGCTTTTTTTGCTAGGTCTTCACTGCACCCTTATTTGGAATACTACAATTCTCATGACTACAGTAATCAGTAGAATTGAAAAGCTGCCATCATGTTTTGTGTTTAAAAATGAAATCCTGCAAATTGTAATCATTCATCACTACAGTTAGCTGAAAATGTTTGTTTCTGACACCTTGTGGTTGAGCCTCAGAGCAGCAGCAATATGAGAAATTTCATTGAAGAGTGTGAGTCTGTTTTTAACTTGCTGTATAATCAGAATGGTCTGGTTTGGAAGGAACCTTAAATCATCTAGTTCCAACCCCCTTGCTGTGTACAGGGACACCTTTCACTAGACCAGATTGCTCACGGCTCCATCCAACCTCGCCTTGAACATGGGCATGGGGCGTCCACAACTTCTCTGGGCAACCTGTTCCAGTGCCTCACCACACACACATTAAGAATTTCTTCCCTAATATCTAATCTAAACCTACTCGCAGTATGAAACCATTCTCCCTTGTCCTGTCACTTCCCCCCTGTAAATAGTCTTTCTCCATCTTTCTTGTAGGCTTCCTTCAAGTACCGGAAGTCAACAACTACATCACCCCAAAGCCTTCTCTTTTCCAGCCTGAACAAACACTGTTCTCGTAGCCTTTTGATTTGATGAATGGACTGTTAGACAGAGGCTGCTGCTAGCTCTACTCCAATAGTGCAGCCTAGTTGTCTGACCATGTATTAACCTACTTGTGTGAACTGCTCTCAAGATGATAAAGTGAATTGAAGCTCCAGGAAATTGCATTGAACTATTAAGGACTATTCTAGGGTTTTGGACTTTTGTCACATGTGTAGTACACTCTAACTATTGGATTTATGGACCATAAGAAATAAAGCTGCCTTTTTCTGAGCTTTTTATTTTTCCTGCGTAAGCATTTTTATTGTTCATCTGTTTTCAATAGCTCTCAATAAGGGATGGGTTTAATAAACATGTTTACAGTAAAAACTTTGAAGCATATAGTTGCTTGAATTTATCTTACCCTGAAATAGCTTATTCTCGAATCCTTTGTTCATATCACATGGGCCTGCTGTAGCTCCAAGCCTGACTTGGTGGGTCTGACTGGGAAAACTTTCACTGAGAATGACTCTGCAAGTCTAAGCATCTGTTTGCATGCAGAAAGTATGCTTGTTCTTCAGGAAGTCTCTATGCCCAAATAATGAGATTACATTGAAAAGTGATGGTGAGCATAAAGTGAGAGCTAACCTACCTGCTGGATATAGCTGTAAGCCCCCTTAGTTTTAGTTTGGTTTATACAGAGAAAAGGGCATTTCCAAATGTCGTCTGTAAAGATTTCCTCAGATCAGATAAAGTACCATTGGAAAATCCATTTGTTGCTAGTATAATTGCATAAACTGTGATACTCATCTGTGTAGAATCTTTGCATGGGAAGAAATTCTGTTGTTAATGGACATTGCTTCTTCAGCAAATTTCTAAAGTTGATCTGGCCTGAGAATTTCAAATAACTTGTGCAGAGTTCCTTTATGGACTTGAAGCCATTCCAGGGGTTTAAAAAAAATTGCAGGGTCTGTTTTCTCCTTGGTAAGGATAGAAGACAGGCAAATGGATACATTTACTGTCTGTGATTATTGGCAGAATCCTGCAAAAACCAGATTTTTTAGCTTGATAACAGCTCTGACTCAAAGATGCCTAACTTGCATGTCTCTCTGTTTGTAATTATCTAATCCTGCTTAGGCTTGCATTTCCTGAGTACTGTTTTTTGTATGGTGAGCATTTCCTGCAATAGAGGACTAATACAGACTGAGGTCCTTTCCCATCACAAGGTAGCATGCTCCATATCTAAACAAATGTCTAGTAGTAATGGCTTAATTTCTTCTGACTTATTCTTTAGGTTGTATTTCACTTTGAGTCTAATGAGGACTGTTGTTCTCTTCTGGTCTATACTCTTAAAAGAAAAATGCTAAGTACTCTAAATATTTTAGTTACTTTACTAACAGCTGAATACTGTCGGCATCTGCTCTTCTTACTCAAGGAGTATTCTTGTTTCTGGCATGCTCATGTTTTGTGTCTACTGGCAGTAGCAGCTTCTGGTACTTGAATGTCAGATACCTGCAGGCATGTCAACATAGCTCTGCTTCCTGTGTCAGGGAATTGGTGTTAATGGATTAAATGGAGCAACTGGGACCTGAAAATACTGACTATCCTGTGTGCCATGGCCCTCATCTTAAATTGTAAAACTGCTGTAAAAGGTGATTCAAGTTGGGGAAAACCCACATCAGGGAAACTTGTTCAGGGTAAGCAGAGAGGAAACGTAGGCCTAGGAAGTTTATCATCTACATGTGTTGAGTTTTAGGTATACTGTTTATTTGGTAATTCTGGAATTACAGAAGCAATCCAACAACTTTTTAATTAAATGCCAGATCTTTACTTAAAGCTAAAGTACTTGCATGATCTGCCATTGATTGATTCATATAGAAAATAAAGTTTTAATAAAAATCAATATGAGAATTGCCAGAATAAGTTCCAAAAATCTAATAGTAAGATATGGTTCTCACTTCATATGCAAATTCAAAATTGCTAAGAAACAATTAGAGGAGAGACTGAGGTCACTTGGCCTGTTCAGCCTGGAGGAGACAGAGGAGATCTCATTCCAGTCTTCAACATCCTCACAAGGGGAAGTGAAGGGGAAGGTGCCAATCTCTCTCTTCTCTTTGGTGACCAGTGATAGGACCTGAGGGAGTGACATGAAGCTTTGCTAGGGGAAGTTTAGGTTAGATATTAGTAAAACGTTTTTCACCCAGAGGGTGGTTGGGCGCTGGAACACGCTCCCCAGGGAGTTGGTCACATCATCAAGCATGTTTTGAGTTCAAGAAGCATTTGGACAATGCTCCCAAATACATGGTGTGATTCTTGGGGTGGTCCTGTTCACAGCCAGGAGCTAGACTGATGATCCTTATGGGTCCCTTTCAACCCATAGTATTCCATAAAACGTGGAAAATGACAGCCTAAAGTAGACACAGCAGTGTGCTCCCAGTGTGGCTAGGTCTTCAGAAATTTTTTCAAGCAGCCATTCAGACTTCTTGACAAAATCAAGGTAAATATTGTGCTTATTTTTAACAACTCATAATTATTTTGGTTTTTTGGTTGGTTTTTTTTCTGCTTAATTATGGCTTCTGTTAGAGGGTGCATGCACTGAGGCTTGCTTTTGTCATGATCTGTCTGCTTCTGTTGATGTTTTTGTTCAGATGATCTATAGCAGGCACAGGACACAATCTTAAGCAGTCTTTCTAGGCTGTTTAAGACCTCTATTATTAGAGCTAATAGTCTGTGTTAAGTCCTCATAGTAAGTTGTCATTCATAGGGATTTGCTTAGTCAGTTGCACAATTGACCAGTGCATCAAATATTTTCTAGTAATTGTGGTTGCCTCTTTTTTTTAATATGGTTTTGCCTGAAAGTGGCCAAGAAGGCCAGTGACATCCTGGCTTGTGTCAGGAATACTGTGGCCAGCAGGACCAGGGCAGTGATTGTCCCTCTGTACTCAGCACTGGTGAGGCTGCACCTCAAATCCTGTGTCTGTTTCTGGGCGCCTCACTACAAGGAAGATCTTGGGGTGCTGGAGCATGTCCAGAGAAGGGAAACAGAGCTGGTGAGGGGGCTGGAGCACAAATCTTGATGAGGAGCAGCTGAGGGAGCTGGGGTTGCTTAGCCTGGGGAAAAGGAGGCTGAGGGGGAGACCTTATCACTCCCCGCAACTTTCTGAAAGGAGGGTGTAATGGAGTGAGTGTTGGTGTGTTCTCCCAGATAATAAGTGACAGGATGAGAGGAGATGACCTCAATTTATGCCGGGGGAGGTTTAGGTTGGATATTAGGAAAAATTTCTTCACAGAAAGAATTGACCAGCATAGGAACAGGCTGCCCAGGGAAGTGATGGAGTCACTGTCCCTGGAGGTATTCAAAAGACCCACCCATAGATGTGGTGCTTGGGGACATGGTTTAGTGGTGGGCTTGGCAGTGTTAAGTTCAAGGTTGGACTTGATGATCTTAAAGGCCTTTTTCAGCCTAACTGACTCTGTGGTGATATGGATAACTATATGGACAAATACAATGAAGAGCTCCATCTTACTAGTATGTTTCCCTGAAGACAGTCAGACTAGTGACAGGGAACAATTAGCATTCATTGTAACAGTTTTCACTTCTATATAGGTGTCTTGGGTAGCTTTCTTTGCAAATAGTGTAGCTGGGTTCCTAAAGGATATGTAGACTGTGAAGTGTTGGTAGTAATAATTCTCACAATAGCTGGCATATAGTAACCCAACTATGGTTTTAAAAAAGTCTGCTTAAGAGTTGCTGTCCTTTAATGAAATTATTGAACCTTTGAAATGAAAGAAATATAAACACATAGATTCTCTGTTAAAAATAAAATTTGACAGTGGAATGCATACAGGCATTGTGACTGGTTTTGAATGAGTTTGTAAGTCTGGTGGGGAATGTATGTCATTAAGCCTATACTGTAACCCATTATGAGGTCAGATTGCAGTTAAAACTTTTAGAGTTTCTTTAAGAATTCTGACTCAAATGTAAGTACTAAGCAAGAGAATATAGCTGGTAGCCAATCAATACATATAATTCATCAGTTACATACTGCTTTGATGGAGGGTGACTGAGAGGAAGAACTTTCTGAGATGAGATCTGATGCCTCTACTGTGCTGGCTCTAAGTGGTGTAGGTTTTTGTATAAGCCAGTGTGTTTCTCTGTTTACTTCAGCAGTGTTCTGTCTTGCCTGCCACAGTATTTCGGTCTACTCCACACATTGCAAGTTAGTAGTGGTCTTTGGTGGAAACGCATTCCAGAAGAGTTACATAAAATGTTGTACAGAAACAGGTGTTTGCTTGAGGTTATTAAGGCACCCTTTGTCTCTTGCTTAGGTAGAGTGGAAATTACTGGCCTAGTGACCCAGGAGCACAGTTAGTATTGTTTTTAAATAGATGGAGAAAAATAATCTGCTGTTATTAATTGCGACAGGAGTAATTGTATTCACAATGCATACCAACTTTCAAAGTCACTTTAGCTGTGTTTTAAAATCATTGCAGTCATACGAAATATGACAACCTATAGGCAGTAGAATTTTTGTGGAGAATTTTAGCCTCAACTTGTTAAAAATGCCTGTCTCTTCAGAGTTAAAATGACTATGCCTATAAAAGCCTAAAATCTGGTGTGTTGTATCAGGTTAAATTTGAAACTTAGTGTTTGCTACTGTGTCTTAGAGAAATACAACCTTGGCATGAGAACAACTCATGCTATAGACACTGGTTAGAGCACAGAAACTTTTAAAAGCTTCCAAATTCCATGAATTTTTGTTTGAACATGCAGCATGCTTCACAGTCCAACCTCAAATCTTCCCTGTAAGGTACTTGCGAAACTGTACAATTTAATGCGTTCTCATGGGCAAACATACAAAGTTTTTCATATATTTGAAGCACTACAGGGTTTGTATACTATGATCAGGTATTCTTGAAAACTTGCGTAAGACTTGAATTGAGTAACTTTACTTTCAGAGCATTTCAATTATTTTAGCTGCAAGTATTATTGCTGTTACTGGTTTTGAGGTGGGTTTTTTTTTTAGTTGCTGGGATTTTTTTGTTTGAGGTTTTTTTTTTTTGGGGAGTGCTTAGATTTCCATTTTTACATTTGCAAGTATGAATCTTAGTTGACTAACTTAGAAGTTCAAGTTACTTTTAATGGGGTTCGACCATTGATCAGCCATATGAGACTTCACTTGACCTTGTGGTCTAGGTGGCAACTGTTATTTTTGTGGGTTTTTTTTTTCATTGAATTGAAATAAATTTTGCAAAGGTGGAGGAAACCTTTGAAAATGGATGTGTTACTTTTCTTTCCAAATGCCATCAAAGAAAGTTTAATGATTGACAGTTTAGATAGGAAACTAATGTTTTGCAGTGCTTCTGGTGATGGCTGCCGTTATGGTAAATGTGGTGCTGCTGGGTTATATTTTCAAACTTTTTCTCAAGCTGAATTTTAGTGTAAAACTGTATCAAAACCAAGTGCATGTGAACTTTAATTCCTTAATGAAAGGAAACTCTTCCTTGAGATTTTTAATGCACCAGAAAGGAAGGGCTTCTTTCAAAGGACAGTGTCTTTTCTCCTGGCCACTACCCCCAGACTCACTGCAGCTCCTTGCTGCCTTATCTCCTTTCCCCCTACCACCAGTAGTCCTTGTAAACCGGTCTCCTAGGATGAGGCATTAGCCTCTGAGCATGCAGGTCCTACTGCCATTGTAGAACAAGTTTTCTCAAGTAGTGAGGCCAGCTTGTGCAGATCCTGTGTACCACTGGCCTTTCAATGGCCTAGGGAAACAAAATTCACATACAGTTTGCTTGTGTGACCCTTCATCCTTCTTTCAGAATCCTCATCTGCATGGGGTAGTAATGCCTCTGTTGTAGAGGGCCAAAGATCTCTACTACAGGGTAAAAACTACAAAGAAAACAAAATTGTACATCAGTGGTTTTCTAGTAGCCTCTCAGTTTGGGAGGCAGATGATGGTAATTTGAGTGGAGAAGGCAGAAGTTAAGTACTCAATGGTAAATAATTGCTTCAGGTAGTAGGCTTGATTTTCTTCTTCTCCAGTTTTGTGCTTTTTTGAAAGGGAGAGATCAAGCACAAGTTAAATGTGAACTCAAATGAGAGATGCTATTTTGGCCAAAGTGGATTGTTTCTAGTTGAAATGTAAGGCAATTGATTACATTGGCTGTATTAGCCTTGCCTCTGTAGATTTCATTAAATCCTCTGGTACAGCCTCCTGTTGTGGAAAAAAAAGGGTATTGAAATGAGATGTGTCTTTGAGGGAACAAAACCCTAACTGGTATGAAGAGCATATAGCAAGGTGTTTTCAAGAGCAAATTACCACAATGGAGCTGCTACTGGTGGTGTTCCCTCAGAGACCTGGCTTGTCTAACACTTGCATTATTGACTTTGAACTAGATGAGTTCCAGCAGTTTGTGAGTAATGATGGGGAAACATTCTTGCTTCAAAAGGACCATAACATACTATATTGACAGAACTTTGTGAAGTGGTAAAAGTAGAACTGGTATGAACTCACTGGTGCAAAATGCTGAGTAGTGCAGGGAGGGGACCATGACAATAAAATTTTTAGTTGGCATCTCCTTGAGGAGAGGGATCAAGAGCATACTGCTTGTGTCTAAACTGTCTGTGGATTGTCAGCATGACATAGCACATAGCTGGAGTCAAGGAAAAGGCTACTGTACATCAGGAAAAGTATTTTCAACCAAAGAATACTAGAACCTGTGTAAAAGATCCTACTTAGAGGGCCAGAGCGGCAATATTGATCTAAACCAGAACATCTGTAGGAAATTGCTATTAGAGTGCTTGGAGGAAGTGGGAACTCTACCTTCCATGTTAGACTTCCTTTAAGACAGTTATGTTCAGGACTGTAAAACTAGAAACAGGTCTTTTCTCCCAGAAGTAGAACAGATGTTCTGGGCGGATGTTCTTACTGTGTGCTTCTGGGGAGTCATCCTTGGTTCCTCTACAAATGCTCAGAGCGTTATAAATCACCCATGAGTTAAAAACAAAAAAAAGAAGACACCTGAAACTAGAAGTTGGAATGCTTGACCCCAGGAATGAAATTTAAAATTATCTTTTTTTGACCTGGCAGCAGAGGAGGGAATTGTGTTTTAAAACAAGAGTTCTTTAAACAGTTATAATGGTCCTGGCCTTTCTTTGGCAATGTCAGGAAAATGTCACTTTCTAGGTAAAAATGCCTAAAAAATCCTGACCATCATGCTTGCTATTTTATCTTCCTCTTAGGCTTTACATTTGGTAAGTGTCTACAGAAATATGGTGGCATGGCTACTCTGTGGACCTCTGCTCATATGAAAAGGCAGTTTGGAAGGACCCTGATCATATTTTCCTTATCCTGGCTATACAGCTTTCATGTGCCTAAAGTCAGTCAACTGTGGTTTTTCACTGCTCTAGGAAAATATGAGTGGGTTTTGTACTCATGAGTCTAGACTACCCCATGTGGCCTGATTTTAGGCATATAGGAATATGAAATGTTGTGAGCAGTCCTAATGTACCAGGAATACAAAGTAGGCCCTGGGCCATAGCGAAAACGCTGCTATGAAGCACATCATCAGGCCCCTGTGTCTCTTGCTGTGAGCTTTGCTTCAAAAAGCAGTTGTTTAATTAAATGCCAGGACTCTTGCCAAATTCCAGCATGATGTAATTAAAACATTCTCCACAGGCAAGTTCTGACCGAGCATTCAGTGTGGATCAGAAACCTGATGCACCCTGGGGATTGGGTTCTTCAGAGGGTGTTCTTCTAGTTTGAACAGAGACCAAAAGGGGATGAACAGATGGGAGCAAACAAGCTCATCTGCAGAGCTGTAAAGTTTTCAGTGAACTGAATCTTTTCCTGCCTGTGCAGAAGTAGTAAGTAGGCATTTGCACACAGCTCAGTCATACCTGTCAGTTACTGATACTTTTGTGAGCTTTGACAATGCTGTTATGAAACTCTGTCTAGTTCAGTGCACTGTATCGCTGCAGACTTGTTAGATGAAGAGTGACATGACCACCTACTTTATCCCCGGATTTTTACAACTTTTTTAAAGAATAAATCATTGTGGAAGATTGTGTGTCATGACCCTGCATTCCTTTGCAGGGATCCTGTTATATCTCACTTGGCAGTTTGTTTTATCCACTGTGGTTGGGTACTTGATCAACTTGCAGAGTTTTTATTCTCTGCTGTTCTTTTCAGTGAAAATTAGAAGATTAACTGCTTGCTCTTGCCAGCAGTAGGCGAAATAGCTTTTTCTGGACTCTTCCAGAACTGAATTGTTGGTTAGGTTGGTGGTTCCTGCTGCTGGACTGCAGCAATAGAATAAAATTCCAGTCCTGTAGAGCTTATCTTGTGTGTCAAAAGAGTCAGATGGATATTAGAAAGGCAAATTTAAGGAAGCAAATAGTATTTAATACTAGTTGTCTTGATAGATACTTGCCTACGTACCAGTAGACTGCTTAAGTCATGGAGAACTTCAGCTGAGAGACTCAGAGTGGGAGTTATCTTTAAAGACATTGCATGATCTTGAAGGGCACATGGAGAAAATACCTGGGGGTGTTGCTAGGGAGTAGATGGAACGGAAGGCTGTGAAGGAAGAGGTGTTTGACTGTTTTCTTTCCAGTTGGCAGGATGGGGTACAATAAAGGGTGAATAAATCTGAATCCAACAGTTGTACCTCCTTTGTGTGAGGTACTGCCTGGGGATAGTTTTCGTTATCTGGATTTTTAAAGTGAACACTGCACACAATGGGAGTTCTTGCCATAAGGTGTTTTTTATCAGTCGTGCCTATTTTGGAAAGGGAAACTGCCAAAGTGCTTAAGAAAGGTTATTCTGCGTTGTTGTACACTAGTGGGGTGGGATAATGAAAACTGAGATTGCAGTTTATCCCTCCGAAATAGGGATAGTCTTACACAGTGAAAGGTTACCTTGGTGAGAAGTTGAGTTTTATATGATTGTTTCCTCAAATAAAACTTCCTTTTCAATCAGGTATTTACATGATTTTAAGGGAAGAGAAAATGAAAAGGGTGTTTTCTGAGAAGAAAGGACTCTGCTTTTCTTCAGAGTCAGATATGATAACTGTGCCAAAAAGATGTCTGTTGTCTGGCATTGTCAGCCAGAGCTTGGAGATGAATCAACCTCTCTCTCTGACCTAGAAGGGTAGATGCTCATTATCTATTTCTTCTTTTGTGTGCCAAAAGACTTTGGCCAAGGTTCTTAAGGAGTTATGTATATTTTAAAATGTTTTAGATATTAGATTTAAAATGTATTTTGTTATTTGTGAGTGGACTTATTTACCAAATATGTTTGTTATTAATAAATGCCTCTGTCTACAGCTTCGGGTTTTGTGGTGATTCTTTCTGAAGTTGCATTTTACTCCTATAGCTCAGATCAGACTGTGTTTTACTTCACTGAAAGTATGCTGTTTTGCCAAGGAATGTTGTGGATGAAGAAGTAACCATGAGGAAAGCTTGCTGTGAGCTGTTCACTGACATCTGAAATACAGATCATGAATTTCGAAATAATTATACTGGTTCAGTTGTTGCACTGTAGAACTTCCGTTTCTGAAGTGATCTTAAAAATGGACACACAATTACATTTCTTTATTGTATGTGTCTCTGCGTGTGTGTGCATTTATATGCAGGAATGAGCTGCTTTGCTGAGTTTTTAAGTCAGCATGGATGTTCAAATAGCATTTATTCTTTTGTTTAAATTGTGAATTATTAGTTCTGTAATGCTGATCAGCTGCAGCAGGAATCTATCTAAAACTTATTTTCCTATGGCAGCTTCCTTTTGGTGGGTATTGATTTTTATTTTAAAGGCATAGCATAATAATTTTGAAGTATAGATATCCATTCCACACTGTTGGAAGCATGGGATGTTTTTTAGAAAATATTACTTATATCATCTCACCTCTGCTACCCAATATTTTGCATATATTTCTACTTGTTTTCTGACATAGACACTGGACTAGTTTGTTTCGTGTTCTTCATTTCCCTCCTTCCTATACAGTCACTGCTTATTTTTGAGCAAGTAACCTCTAATGAAGTTTTCTACTTACTTTGACAGAAGTTGTGACAAGCAGTGAAAAACCAGATGTGGTGACTTTAAGCATTCGTGCCTTCTTTCAGGCCCCCTGTTAGTGGATGAACATGCAGTTATTGGCACAAGAGGAAAAATCAGCCTGTTTGGTTTAAAATGCCTCTGAAGGTGGCCTGAGCTATCGTAGCAGTACTGTGCAAGACTGTGATCTGCTCTGCTCCACTTGTGTTGCAAGTATTGCTTACCAGTGGTGCAGGTGCGGCAAAAGCTGAAGGGAGGGTATTTGTGACACAGACTGCTGCTGTGCTGGGAACAGGTCTAGGGTGCTCAGTGTGCTCCCTGGACAGAATTACCAGGTTTGCTTCTTCCAGGATGGTGTAGGACTGTGATGGTCGTTCTGCTGCTGTAGTATTTACTTATGTTCAAAAATATTTTAGCCTTAGATTTCCTTTAATGAAGGTAAGGAGTACCCAAGGAAATAATACATGACAAATCACTGCTTCAGTGTAAGTTTCAGTAAGTCAGCTTTAGTAAATGAGTGATTTGGTTTTAGTATTAATTTGCAGTAATTCCCTGATCTATGGAATTATATTTTGCATTTCAATTCAATTATATTTTGCACTACATACTAATGAACTGGTAGAAGGGCATGTCAAAACCTTCTGAAGGCCCTTTCTGTGTTAGAACAGTAGCTTAGCTCGTAGACTTTACCCTGAAAAGCACAGTGAAGAGTCAAATCAGCAAAACTTCTAACTGTGTTGGACCAGCAGTACTGCTCCTATTGTCACAGTACAGATGGTTTCTGAAGACTAAATTTTAAGAAGAGTAAGTCAGGTTCTTGGCATGGCGTGGTGTATTTCTCAAAGTGTAATTTTATAGTGGCATTTAGTTAAAACATACGTTAGAAAAAAAATCACATGAGCAGCTGGCAGCTCTCTTAAGTGCAGTTAGCAAAGGATAAGCTGTCCTTTTAAAAGGATATTGTGGAAATGAGCATTGGAGCAAGCTTCCTGCACCTGTGTCTCTTTGACATCAACTGTGTTTTGATCTGATATGCAGCCATGGACATGCCAAGACTGGAGAGATGCAGGTGTTTCCCTCTGGCTCGTGTAAACTGCATACTTCCCTGGAAGTAACATGCAGCTTGCTATTGCCTACAACTACAAAAGTAGATGCTTACTAGTTAAGGAAGTGCTCGGGTATGAGAGGTGCCAAATGGCACTAGACAAGATTTTTCACAGAGGAGGAAGAAGGAGGAAATGCACAAATGTTGTCAGTCCCCAGGACATAAGTTCTCTGCTCCATACTCTACTTCTGTATGCCAAAGTCCAGACTTGCTCTGTCTGCTAGCAAAACTGTACTAATGCGATTGTAAATTTTATTAAACTTAGTTGTTAGAAATCATCAGACAGGTTAGAGCAAATGCAGGAAGATGCAAAATAAATCCCAAATGGCTACTTTGTTGAACGTCTCGACTCCACACTTGAAAGACGCTTTGAGAATGTTCCTTGTCAGACAGATTGTGGTCATGGAGTTGGAATAGTTCTCACAGAAATGAGTTAGTGGTGATGACTGCTTTCAGCAAAATGAAGCTAACCAGAGGGACAGAAAGAGCTGGAAAAAGTTGAATTGTATTGTTTAATAGCAGAAGTATTCACTTATGTTTGGCTACTCTTGCCTAACAGGTCTGCCATAAAGGCTGCTGTTCTGGGTGTTGTTTAGTTTAATCTGGTTCATCAGGCCACATCTTTCAAAGTCACTAGGAATAAGTAGAGCCAATTGGGCCATCTCTCTTCACTGTACTGCACAGGTAGGTTGGCTGGTTTCAGGGTGGTACAAAAGCCATTAAAATGACTAATTGACTGGAAGTTTATGCACAGAGAGAACCAGAAGGAGCTTGTAGATAGCTTGGACCTTGTCCTGTTAACCATAGAGCCTGGTCTGGGTTTACCATTAGCCTCAGACTAGCTGACAGCCCCATTTGGATTTCTAGTTTCGTTCTCATGTTACCAACATTCTTGACTGCAGGTTTTTTATTTTTTTTTATAGTAAGCTGTTTCTTCTGTAATTATTGCTTTATATTGCCAAAGGCACTTGTACCTCTTTATATGCCCTCTCTCAACTTTTAACAATTACCTCAGTTATTACAAAGCTTAATAATGGTTGAGTAGCTGTTGGGGTTTTTTTGTGGGAAAAAAATTCTCTGTAAAGATCCATGTTTCTTTGATGTGGCTTCTGTTATATTTTAATTAATCAGTACTGGTAAAAAAAAATAAGTGTAGAAGTGAGATCAAGAAACAGATAATTTACTGAGGTTACACTGAGTGTTTTAGGGTGCTCACATGACATTGTGTTAAGTGTGGTAAAAATTTGGTGCCAAATGACAGAATATTGATGCAAGCATCATATCCTCTTTGCTCCTGTCTTCTATAAAGGTAATGAGTTGAGTCAGAGGGTGAAACTTAGCATGAAGAAATGAACATTGCAAGAATCAGTGTGGTGCAGGGCAGGATGATTTGGAACTGGAGACTGGCTCTGCACCATTGCTGAGGGAAGGGAGTGATGGCCCTGGGGGCAGCTGTCATGGCTCCTGGGCTGTGGGCAGGTGGGGGAGGCCCAAGGGGAGGGGGAGCAGGCATAGACAGGTGGGACTGACAGTGCCTTCCAGTCCATAATGGGAGAGATTTTTCCCTGCTATGCTTTTCATTTCCCAGAAACCATCCAGACAAGAACATTACGAGCGAGAGATTGTTTGAACTGTCATGTGTAATGGTCACTGACATACCTACTGTTTCTGTTGTTTCTGCTCTCTTTACCGCTGCTGCAGACATACGCTAGTTTCAATACTTTTTTTTTTTCTTTAATCAAGTGTTAGTACTGAATGCTTCAAGAACAAGTTATACCTAAGACCGGAATTATTTCTTTTCTGTTCTGCAGGAAGGAAAGGTGGCTGAAGCATGTCTTTCCAAAAAGATATTAGATAAAATGCTTTTGAAAACAGTGCCATTCGGAGTTTTTTCCCCGAAAATTACTCAATTCAATCTGAGCTCAACAGGTATACTTCAGAAGGGATTTTTTAATCCTCAGACTATAACCAAACAATCTTTATGCCAGTGGCACACATACTACTAAATAATAAGAATGAAAACCAGTTCAAAATTAAATACTAAATAATCAACAGCATAGATATTAGTTGCCTTGGGATTTTTCATTAATGTTTCCTTCTCCCACTGCATACCTCTATGAGTTATAAATAACATGGCCCTGGTGAAGGTTTTAGGTCAGACTAAAAAGGTGTCCTTTGTCTTTTTGTTGCTGGTCTGTTGGGATACCATGGAGTATGCTATACTTAAAATAGATGAGAAAACTCTAGTGTCTTGAGGCATTTATATTTTACTCTTGTGCGAGTTTCCATGCCACGTTTTCTTGTTCTCTGAAAGGAAGGTTTCACAGCTGAAATACAGGTAGTGGTGCAGAAGAAATAAAAATGCTGAATTGGCACTGAAAGCCACATTATTTCTATAGAGAATTACTATCCTCCTCATGTTCTGGGAATAGATGAGCCTCTGTGTTGTTTTGGATAAGCTTTCTCAGCGTTCAGGCGGTGACTGCAGAAGCAAATTGTAGCAGTGTGCACAGTCTCTGTACCGGGTTGAGACTAGAACATGATTAATTTGTGCAATTAAAACTATCGGGAGTTTACAACAGAATTAATTGAATTTTCTGTTATACTAAAATGATCTGTTAAAACTGTGGGGTTTAAAAAAAAATCAGACAAGTACTGGGGTTTTTGTTTGTTTGTTTTGTGGGGTATTTTCTTTTCTTTACCTTTTTTTTTTTAACTTTAAATTTTGCTTCTCGTCGTTGCCAGACATCTGTGGTTAGTGCAATGTTAGAACTTTGGATTTCATAGAATTCAGAGAAAAAGGAAGAAGAAATCTAAAGCTGGTTGCCAAATGTGCAGTGTGAAGCCTTAGTTTGATTCAGGTTTCTAAGTACAGCTTCTTTCCTACTCTTAATTGGTTTTAATTTGGTTATGTGTGCTGATGAGCTTGATTTCTGAACCTGCTAGTTTGTGGCTTGTAATTTTGCCAAGCTTGATTGTCAGCTGAAAAAGTAGAGGTATTTCTGAAATGTGTAGGTTCTCTCTTTTTAGTTGTCTTTATGATACCACTTTCTATCACTGTATGCCTTTTTCACAGATATGTTTTATTTCGTTTTTGTAATCGCAAAATTTTCAAGGTCTCCTTTTACTTGCATCCTTGAGTCAGCCACTTCCCTTTCCCTCTCTCCACCTCCTTGTATCCATCAGTAAAGAAAAGCTGGAAGTGACTGTGCTTATCTAAAGCAGTAAAGTGATCCTTGTCTGTTTTTTCTTAGCTGTCAGATTCTTTTGTTCTTCTTTACTTAAAGAAGTCATCTTAGGCTTTCAGATCTGTGTTGTCACATGAAAGATTTTCATATTGCCTTTCACGGCATACATTGATACCAGAGTACTTTGTATGATGTCTTAATAAAGATATTTCAATTCCTCACTTCTTTACCATTAACTCTGACTTAATCAGCTGTCAATGTTTAAGCTGAAAATTTGGGGGCTATTGTGAGTTGGTTATTGTGGTGTACTACGTACTACACCAAAAGAGCTGCTCCCCCAGCAATGCCACACATCACCTTCATTTGTGGGTTCCTTCTGCTTCCCCTGTATCTGATTTAGCACCTATCCAGTTACAGGAAGAAACTGTGTAGTTTGCTGATGGAGTTACTTTTTTTAATCAGATCTGCAATGTATGCTGTGCCTCGTGCCAGTTTAGTATCAGACTAGAAAAGTAAAACACCTTTAGTAGAAAAAGCTGCATGAGTATTCTTAGTGTGACACCTAAACTCTGTTAACAGATTTCAGATAATAGCATCAAAAGGAGGCTGTGGAAATGCTGGTAGCATGGGAGAGGTTTTGGCACGTGCTGAAACTTCTTTAGAGTGGAAAGCCTTCTGTAAAAGTCTAGATGTGAGTCAAGTTTGACAGATGTCGTACCTGCTGCCTTTATGCTCTGTGCTGCTGATAGGCTCGTTTTGGTGAATTGGAGAATTTGCCTTCACTCGTCAGCCTCTCCCAAGTGGTGTTCTGCAAACCAGTCATGCAAACAACCAAGTCCACAAGAGAGGCTAAGAGCAGGAACTAGTGAAAGCTTAGCCAGCCAGGAAAAGGTCTGGCAAAATTAACAAGTAGTGTGTAGTAGGATTTCAGTAGAAGAGATGAAATTTGGCTGTTGAAAAGGGTTGGAAGCCGGGGAGCTGTTACATGCCAGATCAGTGATTGAGTCAGAACAACCTTGTGGGGTGTGTTTGTGTGTGGAGGGGGCAGGGATGGGTTGAACCTCATGGAGGTGGGATGGCATCGTATCACTCATAGTAGCCCCTGGACCCCACATGGGGAAGTGCCAGAGCACCTACCAGTCACAAACAGCAGGAAAACCATAACACCCCACAGCTCCCGGAGCCCCTGACCCAGTTCAGATTGACAGGGACAGTGAGAACACGGCCCCTCACCCTGGCCTGGGACACCAGAGTGGCCAGGGATTCAGGGGCCCCACCTGGGGGGTTTGGCCATAGAGACCAGAGCAGACAGAGCCAGAGGTTTTGGGGTGCCATGTGTCATGGCCCTGCCACCTGGACATGTGAGAAGCCAGCCTTCCACAAAGTCTTAGGAGTAGCTCTCTCTCCCTCTTTCTCCTTCTCTCTTTTCTTGCTTCCCCTATTAACTTTTCTTTACTCCTTTTCTTGAAGCTTTGGGTGCCTTGGAGCTGGAGGGATTGGATTTGACTTAAATGTGGTGAATTGGCTGAATATTGCCTTGGGTGTTGTCGATTAATATGTGCTGACTTGGTATCAGGGTAGAACATTTTATATTACCCTTTTGAACCATTGCCAAGTTTTCTTATTTTCTCCCCTAAATTAGTAAAGAAGTGCCTTAGAAACAAGCCTGTGGCTTATTTTCTGGACGTTTTCATAAGGTATTAAAGAACCCTATATATATAAATATTAAAGTAATATTCTTAGCAGGGCCTGTGAGCCAGCAGCTCCGAGGCTGGAGTGTTACAGGAATGGATTGGGACCAAGACTTGTTTTGAATCCTCCTCATGGATAAGCAAGAATGGGTAATTTTGCTTTTAGATTTTCTTTTGGATGGAGAGATGAGGCATGACAGAGGACTAAACACTGTATTCAAGAAAAGGTTCTGCATGCCCTGTAGTTAAATCTTTAAGTGCTGATTAAAATTCCCTCTGTGAGATTGATGATGTCTTAGAGCTGTGAGCAGGATAGCTGGGCCTTGATGCTAGAACATTCACAACTCCTTTTGACTGTGAACACAGGAATATTGGTGCAAGTACTGGATGTAGTTCTAATAAATGGATGAAAATTATAATTGAAAATATTGTAGTTTTTGTGCTTTAAGTAAAATGAGCAGTTAAATTGACGGGTAAGTTTAATATTAACGTTTTTGGTTCAGATGTTGGAATTAGTTGTTTGTGAAAATCTAAGTAGAGATCTTAAGTGTTAATGGTATTATTGTGGAAGGCAAACATGTATTTGGTGGTTTTGATTTTGACAGTATGTTACTATATAATGAAAATCGGATCTGTACCAAATACTTGATTTACTCCAGTGGAACAGCAGGTTTTCCAGCCACTTTAGAATCTATAGTGCAGTTTATCCTCTCAGGCTACCTCCGTCCTCTGGCATGTCTCATGTGATAGCATGCAAATGAAGTCTCTACCAATTTCTTTGCCTTTTCTGAATATAAAGGATTAGCATTTTGTTGAAATTACAGTGGTGCTGGAGTGAAACAAATTTGAAGCAACCATTAGTGGAGAACTTGGCAATGAAGTGACATTCTCAAAGAAAATATGAAGCCAGAAAAATGGTTTTGTTTGACTCAATTGTGTTTGTTAATTCCTTATGTTGGTTTAATAATTAGTTTTACTCTTGGATTAAAATAGTGATTAAGGTTGGGTAATATATACTAAGGAAGTGTTGTTTCTAATTAAACTTTAGAACATTGTATCTTGAGTAAATGTGCCTTTTAAAACATGCTAGTGTTTGGAAGACAATCTGTAATGAAAAGTCCAATTGAGTTAATGTAATGATTTTTAAGAAAATTCTTTGATTGATAGGAAGCCAAAGTTTTATTTCCCCATTTCTTTGGCATAGCAGAGCACTACAGAGTAGGAACCACTTTCAGAGTACAGGCCAAGCCATTTCAGTATTTTAATACTCAGTTTTGAGACATGCTAGTCCTGTTGAGTAATAAAGAGAGAATGTTACAGATTTCTCATCTTGTTTTCTCACTTTGAGTTCAAGTAAGGAAGATACATGCATTCTTTCCTTCTCAAGCATCATTAGTTAAATATTATTTCCCTCCTAGACTAAACAGTTCATAGGCTTTTATCAGTGTGTGTTTGAGACGTAGAGCTTAACACTTTGTGTGGATGCAAAGTTAGGCTGCAAATTAGCATTGCCTTCTAGCATGCAGGCTGCTTAGATTTCAGAGAAGCTGTGTACCAAAATAGTGCGATACATGATTCCTACTCAGTAGTGGTATCTGCAGTTTGTCACTGTATTTTGAAGACATACTGTCTTCAAAAATGATGGTGACCTTAGTAGTCCCAGTTAACAGTTCTTGGTTAACAAGCCTCTTCAGTGAGTGTTGAAGTTCTCTAGAAAAGGGATCGATACTGTCATCTGTTACATGGCAAAAGTGTGAGACACACAATATGTACCCCACCTCTTTTTAGTTAGATTAGATGAGTCCACTTGAAGATGTCATTAAATAAAGCCTTTATTTTAACTCATCATGAGTTATTTTGCACAAAGACGCAAGTTAAGCATGTCCTGTCTACAAACTCAGTAGGCTTCTAGCAAGGCGCAGCAAGTAGAATCTCTGCTTATGTGAACAATTTTACTTAAGCTTCATGATTTTAATCCAGCCTTTCTGAATAGTTTTGCCTTGCTAGTATTAAGCATTATTCTGTTGTATGGGTCTGAAAAATTCAGTCTGATGCTGCACTTCTGTTTACATTTTCAAACTTTTTGCATTATGGTGTATAAGCCATTGTGTCCTGCTAGGTGCAGAACTTCCAGTCAGACTTACAACAAAATTAAATAATGCTTATTTCACTCGGTGTTACAGCTTCACCTTTCAAGTGAAAGGTGTAGCTTTTCAACTTGTTTTATCTAGTTGTAACAGAGATTTGAAAAGGTGATACCAAGAGGCTGCGCCTCAAGGCTTTGCTGCTCTGAAGTGCCTGCTCACCCCTGGCTGTGGGGCTCAGCTGTGCCTTGCGTAGGGGTGGTGGGGCTTTGGAGCTTGCTGGTACCGGCACCCTGTACTAAATCTTAAAAGAAAGAAAAAATTGGGAAAGTCTCAAGGTCTCAATTGACTCTGTACCAGGGATACCTTAGTGGAGCTTGTTAGTGACTGCAGGAGGTTTTGTAGTGTGCAGTGGTACTTGAAAAGTTGAAGCAGGCACTGACTGGAAGAACAACAATGGCCAAATTCTCCTGTGTGACCTGAGTTGAAATTTAGCTTAAAACTTACCGAAACGCTGCAGAGCTAAGTGTACTATTTCATAGCTAAGTTACGCCAAATTTAACAGCCCAACTTCACAGTCCTGGAAGCTAGAGTTGTGGTTTAAAAATAAAAAAATAATGTAAAAATACTTGTGGAGATATCACTTGCAAAAGTTTTAGGAAATATTGTCCCAAAGTGCCAGTGCTACCACGTATCTGCAAACTCTTTTGCGTGCTTCCTGTGAAACATTCAATTTGTTTCCTTTCCTTGAGGTTGGAGTTTGTGCAGATTGCTGGTTGCTTTATCATATCCTGACAAATGTTGGGTGGAATGAAATTTATAGCCCGTGTGTTATGTTGGCACATGTTTTAATTTGATTTGGAAAAAGACCAAAATCACTTGAGAACCCTGCTCCTAAGATTTTAAGGCAGAAGATCAATGAGAAATTGTAAATGAATATATTTATCCTGACATCAGTCCAGTGAGTGACAATACTTGTAGGCAGGTAACTTCAGTGTTGAAAGAATGATAGTTTGCTCAGTAGTTAAGAATTAATAGGTGGAAAAGAGTTTTATCACATACAATTTCCATGGGTACAACTGTAAAGTCCAAAGACAGTGATTGTCCAAAGTGTGCGGTCCAATTTTACTTTATATAAATGAATTATTTTATTGCATCATTAAAGAATGCCATATATCCACAAAGACTAAGTCTTGCAGTAGGCTGCTGATTTCTATGGTGATACTTGGAAACATGCTAGGAGTCTGCAGTCTCTGGAGGTGCAGATGGTAAAGAGATACACTTGAGGTTTTGGAGACTTGGACCAGAATAATGTGTGCCATGGAAACAAGAGAAGGAAGAGATTTTTCTTTCCTTTTGCATAATCCCTGATGCTTTGAGGTTTGGACTGGTTTTTTTCTGGATCTCTTCTTGATGTAGTTGGCATATATTTGATTTTAAAAAGAACTTTTCTGAAGATATAAAAGAGTACTGATCATCTGGTAGGAAAGCCATGAGCATATGCCTTTTCATGTTGAGCAGTTTAATTTGAATAATGTCATTTCTATAAGAATTGATGGCTTAAATAAACAAAGTTTTCAGATTTTCATTTTACTTCAAAGTCATTGCAATATAACACTTTTGGACAGTTAAAAAGATGAATGGCTAGTTTTCTGGACTTAATTATTTTTTGCTCTTTTTTTTTCTGAATTATTGTTTTGTTTTTCTGTTTTGGCATTTTGTCTAATTTTCACTTCAGCATGACAAACAGTGGATTTGGTCCTGTTATCCATTTAACTCCTGACATACCTGTCACTGCTTGCTGAAGACAGGTGTCATCACATTAAAACTTGGTGTCAAGAGTAATGCTGCTGTTATTTGCCAGGGTGGCATATGTAAAACAATGTCAGGTCATCCTGTTTGTTTGAGATCTTAGAAAGGTGTGTAAAACATGGCACAAAAATGCCCATACACCAGAATCCAAGAGCAAATGTGCTGCAAAAAACATAGTAAAATTGTTCCAAAGCAAATAAAGGATCAACCCTGAAATTGTGAGGGATCTACTGTTCCAGCTGGATCCCTGCAAATCTATGGAGTCTGATGGGATTCATCCCAGAATCCTCAAAGAGCTGGCTACTGGCATTGCAAAACCTCTCTTGATGATTTTTGAGGGGTCTTGGGAATCCACAGAGGTCCCAGCTGTTTGGAAACTGGTGAATGCTGTCCTGATTTTTAAGAAGGGCAAGAAGGAGGATCCCAGAAACTACAGACCTGTCAGTCTCACTTCAGTGCCCGGTAAAGTTATGAAGAAGATTATTCTGAGAGGTATTGAAAAACACCTGAAACACAATGCAGTCATTGGTCACAGCCAGCACAGCTTCACGAGAGGAAAGTCCTGCTTATCAAACCTGATTTTCTTTTATGACAAGGTAACAGACCCAGCTGATCAAGGGAAGACAGTTGATGTAATCCTTTTAGGTTTCAGTAAAGCTTTCAATGCTGTCTCTCACAGGATCCTTCCCCCAGGTGTCCATCCCCCAGCTGGATAAACACATCATGTGGTGGGTGAGCAATTGGCTCATGGGTTGAGCACAGAGGGTAGCAGTGAATGGGGTGACATCAGGCTCGTGACCTCCCAGTAATGGGGTTCCACAGGGTTCCATCTTTGTGCCCTGTGCTCTTCAACACCTTCATCAATGACTTGGACACAGGACTGGAGGGGATACTGAACAGTTTTGCAGATGACACAAAACTTGGTATAGCTGTTGAGTCTTGAAGTCAGGGAGGCCCTGCAGAGAGACCTGGACAGAGAGGACTGCGTAAACACCAACCATATGAAGTTCAGCAAGGGAAAGTGCCGGATTCTGCACCTGGGAGGGGACAACCCTGGATGTACGTGCAGACTGGGGAATGAGATACTGGAAAGCAGTGCCACAGAGAGGGACATGGGGGGTCCTGGTTGATGGCAAGTTGAATCTGAGTCAGCAGTGCCCTGGCAGCCAGGAGAGCCAACTGTGGGGCATCAGGCAAAGCATTGCCAGCTGTTCGAGGGAAGGGATTGTCCTGCTCTGCTGTGCACTGGAGCAGCCTCACCTTGGATATTGTGTCTACAACTTCTTTGTGAGGGGAAGAGGAGGGTCAGGTACTGATCTCCGTGGTGACTAGTGACATATTGATCTATCATATAGGTCAGCGAGCCCTGTTTACCTTATGACTTGCATTACATAACTCAAGCAGCTTCCATTTATGCTGGCTGGACATGCAGTAAATGAGGAAAATAACAAAATGCAATGAGGAGTTGGCAGTTGTACGGTCAGAAACTCTGCCTGGAAGAGGACAGGCTTTGCATATGTGCTTCTGAAAATGACGTTTTGCTCTTGGACGGTTATAGACTGTGTTTTCCCAGTTGAGTTTAAATTACACTGATTATGTCCTGACTGACTTGAGATGTCTTCAGCACTTCTCAGCAGTGAATGTGACTGGCAGAATCCATGTCTGCTTTTCCTGATTTCATGTTTCCTTTGCAGTATTTATCTACTGCTTCCATTTGGCTAAGATTCCCTGTGCATTCTTTCTTACTTCTGTCCTGCAAGTTTTTGACAACCTGAAATGTATTGATAGAGGTGTTTCAAGCTCTAATCAGTATGCTTCTGAAAGAAAGAGTATAACTTTCTATACAAGCAGCAGCGAAAAGCTGTTTCTTTTTTTTCAGCAATAGTGAATTCCATGCACAACCTCCTGGTGGTATTTCATTAGAGAGTACATAACATCTCTTATGTATTTATTCTGTTCTGATAGCAAAATTGAGGATGCAAACACTTTTAGAAAACAGACCTCAAATTTTAGTTGGTATAGTCATCTGTGAGAAAAGCAAAATGAAATACATTATGTTAAAAGTCATGACTCAGAAGGAGACAAGGTAGATTTAATAAGGCTATAGGACATCTTTGACTGAAAAACTTCAGTGGGCTACAAAGACCTGGAGGCAAAGACAATGTTCAGGAAAAATATCTTTTATTTGCTTACCTTATTCTAACTTTCTTTCCAGCAGGATCAAAATATAATCTATAGGCAACAGCATACTAGGTTAGATAGCTGGAATCTTGTTCCTATGACTGTTTTAAGACTTTGGAACTCTTAGATGGAGAAAAATAATCCATATCCTTGCTTCTTCAGAAGCAGGGCAAGGACATGATTTGAATTGTGATTCTTTGCAGTACATGCTACCTTCACTGCTGGTGTGAATTATGTTGTATTCTAGGAAAATGGCTTTCTTCTACCATAGAGCAGTTTCCTTTCTTTTCGATTGCAGCTTCTGGTTTAGAAATAAAGAACTGTTGACTGTGAGGGAAACTCCAGATACTTGCAAGTCATGTTAGGGGGGCATTTGGCAGGCATTTAATTTGTTTAAACAGAGGATCAAATATAGTAACTACTTGTGTATTCTTTGCAATATTGCCCTCTGATCTTTCTAGTTGTCATTGTGTTAGAACCCTTGTCAGGTTATTTTATGTGCAGTGACTTTATCTGTGCATTTTTTTGAATTGGAGATAAACTGATTTCTGAAGACCAGTGTTAGATTATGCTTTAAGTTTTCCTATGGCATTAGGGAAATGGGCAGTCTTTGAATTTCTGTGATTCTAATATGCCATGTAATCACTTAGTTGGAAAAGACCCTTTAAGACTGAGTCCGACTGTGAACACAGCACTGCCAAGTCCATCACAAAACTGTCCCCAAATGCCACATCTACATGTGTTTTAAATACCACCAGATACGACTCCATCACTTCCCTGGGCAGCCTGTTCCAATTCCTGACCACCCTTTTGGTGCAGAAATTTTTCCTTATATCAAACCTAAACCTCCTCTGGTGCAACTTGATTCTGTTTCCTCTTGTCCTGTTGCTTCTCATTTGGGAGAAGAGGCTGACCACAGTCTCCAGGCTGAACAATTGCAGTTCTCACAGCCCTTCCTCTTTGGAGAATACTTAGATACTCTTATGTGTTAGCTCTAGCATGTGTGTATGAGTCTGCAGTAGCCAAATCTGGTTTGATAGAAACTAAAATGTGTAGTGTCAGCTAGTCTATTTAATGTGACATTGAAATTTACTAGAACATGTCTCCTGCTTCCCCTTCATTTAAATGGAGAGTTTCAGAGTAGACTATGAGGAAGAAGGCTTGTTTTGGGGCTATATACAGTAAGAGAACACTTTAACATTACCTAAAAATATAATATCAGGAAGAACTGTACCCAACCAAAACACTAACCATTATGGGTTTAGGTTTTTTGGTTTTTTTTAATTAATTTGTAGTTTTATCTTGTTGCAAGGAGTTAAAATATTTTAAAGTAGATTTAAATGGTAGATACCTAGACTTGTATCTGGCATTTCACAGTTTCTGTGTAATTGTAAATATGTTGCTACTAGGTGTACTGGCAGTTAGCAGCCTACAGTGGGTGAAATATTTCTGTTGTGCTGTTGGAGGCTTGGTTGGATGCAGATTAAATTTATCTATGTTAGTAGTAGGGGGAGGTATGGAGTCTGGGAAGCATTCTCCTTGTAAAAACAGCCTATGTCACAGATGACCAACTAGCAACTCTGCTGTTATTTGGTATTCCCGATTTCCTTGCCCCCGCCTGCCCCCAAAAATGAAACAAAAAAAACAAACACAAATGCCAAAAAAACCCACCAAACCAAAACAAAAAAAACCCACCCCAAAGCCAACTTTTTTAGAGGAAATCCGATTTACTTGCTTTGAAGAAATAATTTTTTCCAGTTACTCTTTGGTTGTTTTTTTTTCCCCTTCTTTCTATTAATCTGTTAAGGAGGACTGGTACTCCTTGGAATTTCATTTCCTGCCTCTGGAATTGCAGTTTTTTGGTACATGAGGAATTGCTGGTAGTGGCAATACCATCTAAATACCTTTCTTAATCGTTTGATTATCAGATGTTTCAGGCATTTCATGTTTTCTGGCCTTTTCCTGGGAAAGAATTTTGCATCTATCCTTCCCTTTTCTCATCTGCCTTTTTTTCTACCACAAACCTAGTTGCCTTAGCTGGAGAGCTATTTTGGGACAGTAATTTCTATGAAGACCAAAGTCTATTACTGCAACTCATGTCACAGCTCGAGAGCAACTGATGTGATATTCTAGAGGCACTGCTGCTTGATTTTGCATAACTTAAAGGAATCTAAAAGGCAGTGAATGACTGAAAATATGCTTTTTTCTTTCTCTTTACCTCACTCAACTACTAGCTTTAGCCATTTATTTTTTTCCTTCCTTCTGGCCATTTTAATATCCTTTCTCCCCAGTTCAATTCACAATCATCTCTCAAATCTAAACATGTTAACTTAAGCAACTTTAGGTGCAGAATGACTCTCTAGGGCTGTCTGACGGATTAAGTGGCAGTACCTTGGTTGTGAAGCAACCTACATTTGCACATTCTCCAGTCATTTCCCATTAAAACTTAAATCCTTGTTCTGTTGTGGCACCTTTAAAAAGCACACCTCTCCCATACATCTAAATGTTACGAAAACCAGGCATACTGTAACCCAGAACCCTAAGGAATGCTTGATTGAAATAGCAGATCAGAAAAGTCTCTTGCTAACATTCCTATGATTATAGGTTTACTCAAGTGACAGAAACATGGTGTCAGCTTGCTTTCTGCATACAGACTAATTTTGGTCCAACAGCTAACATAGCTTCACTGATACAGTGTTTGTGGGGATAGATAACTTCTTAAAATGTAACAATGTTCACTGCCTTTCCTCTCTGTAGAATTATCTTGTGTATTGCATATTGGGTGGTTGGTCTGGTTCTTGATGTGAAGTAGAATGTATTCCCTGTTAGTAATTACTGAGATTGAGTAGAGTGAGTGAAGGAAAACAGAATTGACTCCTTCTTAAATCCTCACAGGTAAACAAAAAGATGGTTTTGGTTTAGCCAGCTCTGTTCTTCTGTAGTATCTATCTTGGTTAATATTGTCTTTGTATTTGAATTTCTTTTGATGGTAACTTGTACCTGATTTGACATATCACATATAGGTCTGAGGACACTGATGTAGGAAATGCAGGGGAAAAAAAAAGTAAATAAGAGAAGAAACATCCATAGATTATAATTTACCGTTAGGGGGGCGGGGGGGGGGGGCGGGGGGGGGGGG
>JAWWEW010000078.1:75184920-75283536 GCA_035583185.1 Anabacerthia variegaticeps | reverse complement strand
AATTTACAGTTACCCCCCCCCCCCCCCCCCCCGCATTAGTTAGAAGTTAGTTTTGAAATGATGTATTACATCAAGCAATGAGTGTGCTCCAGGAGATAATATCAGATACCTTGCTTTCATTTTCATATGACCAAGTGACTTGAATACATGATGTGAACACATAAATCTAAACTAATATAAGAAGTTTTGAACTTAACCATTTGTCCTGATCTGTGTTAAAGGTATTTGACAGAGTAAATTGAATGTGAAAGTTTCCCTAATGTTAACCACAAACTACGTTTACAATGGAGCTTAGCAAGTATGTAATGAGAGCCCCTGTGGCTATTTGTAGCCTTAATACATGTGAAGATGCACATGCTAGAAAGTTACAGTGCAGTTAACTCCTGCCCCGGTGTGTACAAAATGAACATGAGCTGCTTCAAACATGGTTTAAAGCAGCCTGGAATTGCTCCAGGTTCAGTTGTTGAAGGTCTTTGTATTTCACTGTTGATACTCAAGTTTGTTCTTTCTCCTTCCCACCCTCTCCACCTCTTTCTTCCTTTGCAGGCAAGGGCAGCTCAAGCATCTCATCCGACGTGAGTTCAAGTACGGATCACACCCCCACCAAAGCCCAGAAGAATGCCGCTACCAGTGAAGGTAGGCAGCTGGTACTCATTACCCTGGTCAGACCTCCCAACAGAATCCTAGTAGTTTTCAGAAGAGGAACCCCTCCTCTTCATTCTTTTTGTGTACAGTACCATTGATCTACTAGAAATTTAAAAACAGTTCTTCCTTTACATGGTTTTCACTCCTACCTGCTGTAGTTGGTGTTTTAAGCAAAGGATTTAAGATACTTCTGTGGAGCCCAAATGTAGAGGGTTTAGAGTAATTTTGCGTCTCACTTTTTCAACAAAGGCTTTTTTACTTAAGATTTTACATGATCTGATTTTGCAGTTATTTTTGTAGAATATACTTAATGGAAGCTTTTTAACACACATTCTGTGTCAAATATCACCCTCTTCATACTGTGAACACCATGAAAATGTGAGGAGTTTGAGCCAAGTTTTTCAAAAGTGTAGCTATGGACATGAAGAAATGACACAACTTGAATTATAGACAACACACCTCACCTGCAGTTATTGGAGTATGTCATCACCCACAACTAGATTTTTTTTTTTAATGTCTAGGGAAAAGAGATGTCTTTTGTGTCAGTATTAGTACAATGTTGTACTAACTGGCCTATGAACAGAGAAATGCTGATTCTTCCTTGCTGCCTTCTTATATGTGAGTATTTATGCTCTGTTAAGTGGAAGTCTGTTGGCTCTAGTTTTCACAAATGTCTTTGAAGGCTGAGAGAAAATCATTATATATAGTTTAATGAGGTAAGCTGAAAGAATTTTTTTTTTAATTGTACAATTATGAGCCTTAGCTAATATTTCTGCTCAGCTCTGTTGTAATGATTTTGTTATACTTGTTAGTAATCAAATAATGATTCTGATTACTGACACTTCTGTCACTACAAACTAAATGACAAGCTCTGATTGCTCCATCTAGCTTTATTTCTTATGGCTAAAAGAAATCATAGACTGTAGAATAGTTCCAGTTTGGCAAGTCTGACTATGACTATAGAATTTTTTCAGTAAAAGCAGTTAATGTAAGTAGTAACTGACCACATAAATCACAACAGTTTTATTGTTAGGTATGCATAATTAAATACCAAGGATGAGTATTTGGCACCTGTGAATCATGAGAGATATTGGTTTAGAATCTCTGCTTTTCTGTCCAGGTAATAAATTTAACAAGTAAATGGTTAATAATTTTAAGTTGAATAGTAGACTTCATGCTTCTCTAAGCCCTAGATTCAAAAGTTTTGAGGTACCTGAAAAAGGTGAATTGCCAGAACACAAAATACATTTAGGAAATGTATTCTCTGTATGACAGCCAGGAATGAAAAAGAAAAGAAACCACAAAGGAATAGTGGTAATGCTAAGTCAATACTTAACAATTGCTTTAAATTTCTGTTCTGCTTCAGTCTGTAAAGCATGTATTTTTCCCTACTTTTAAATCAGATAATGCAAAATAATCCTTTACTAATCTCTAAGATTTGTTTCTTAATATAGTCTGTTGTAGAGCCAGTGAATACTGATGTTGACCCTGAAATCTTCACCACTGGTTTGCAGCTGATTAGTTCATTAGTGACCAAAGCTTTAACACAGGCCAGCAGGTGCTGTAGTAAAGATATATTTTTTATGAGTACTAAAGATATATTTTTTATGAGTACTCAGGCAGATTCAGAAAGAGTTCAGAGCAGTGGAGTTGTGTATTCTATACCTGAAGACAATTTGTGAGCCTAATTTTTCTGTGCCCTAGAAGAGTGGGATTTGGCAAACACTTATTTTGACAACAGAAGTAGCTTCTTCCTCAGCCAGTGCTACTACTATTTCCTACCATTTTTTTTCTCCTATGGAAGTACTAATGTGAATTGGTTTAATATAAATTACCTTAATGTGGATTGCTGCATAATATGTCAGATATTTTGTCACAACCAGGGTGCATAAGAATTCTTCAAAGGCAATTGAGGCCAGATACATGGAAGTAATGTTGGGGGAAAACAGGCACTGTTGAAACCAGTGCTGTTACTAGAAGGCACATTTATCAACTGCTATGTGTCTGGTTTCTTTTACTAATGTTGCCTCTTTCCCCCATGTGCAATAGACTTATGCTGAACGAGGATTCAGCTGATCAGAAAGAGTCATACCTTCTGCAAGATGACTAGAATTCTGTGCTTACAAGACTGAATGCTTTTGTACTGTTCAGTTACAGAGTAATGCCAGCTAAGAACAGGAGTCTGATTATGTTAGATGCTGTACAAACAGTGGCACTTACATAATTTTGGGGGGTTTGCATAACGTTTTTTTAACCATTAATTAAATTTACCTATTTCACCCTAGTATTTGCTTGCCATGATACAGTAGTGTCTGCCCACCTCAGAGATTAGTAAATATATCTTGGTTTTCACCATGAGACTGGTTTAGTGCAGGGACAGTAAATTCATAACGCTGTGTGCTGTCCTGTGATCCTATGTATGAGTCATATGTTGTATGTGGTGAGCTGTATGCATCATAGGTATGGAGTAGGAAGGACTGTGAAACATTGCAGGTGAACTCTTCTTCACCCTCATTGTCATGGGAAATGATCGTAATTGAACGAGTGGCAGACATCTTTGCATTCTTTGAATTTCTATTGCCAGCTGAATTCCTGAGTGCCCAGCTCTCTGAAGAGCATAGAATTTGTTTGGGGCTGAAGCCTTTCACAGCTCCTGCTTTCCAGCTTTTCAAACAGACCTAATTCTTTCCAGTTCTGCACAGTTCGTCTTCTGTTTCTGTAAGAAAGTTGACACACTTGTTGAAGTTGAATCAATGGGATGCCTTGAAACAACCAGAAAGGAAATTTGTGGGACTAATTCATACAAGCTCTGTGGTCCTCTGTAGCAGAGAAGCAGTTGTGTAAAGTAGTGCTTAAGCAGGGACAGATTCCCAAGGCCTGCAAAAGGCTGTCAAATCAGGACTCTTACTTGAAAGAGCAAACCATCTCAGGAAGTATCTGACAGCAGGTGTTACCTTGCCATCAGTTCAAGGAATCAAATGAACCACTCTCTTCATTGTGACTACTGCAACCATATTATTGTCAAGTTCCAGTGCTATGATGTTTCTCTGTGGAATGGGTACCAGAAATGTGTAACAAGATGCTTGAAATGGCTTATGTGCTCTTCTGGTCTAAGATACTCTGTTAAAGCAACAGCAGTTAAATTTCCTGATGGGACTTGGAGGTGCAGTTATGGCCAGAATAATGGTACCCTACTTCACCTTGTGGATTAAGAGCATCCGTAGAGTTGTGGCATATCTTGTTTCAAAGAGACAAAATGTTTGTTGTGCTATTAAATATGCCTGGGTGAACTACACATCCTCCCCCAGAGAAGGATCCTTAGCCAAACAAGCTTCACTCGGTGATGCATTGGAGAGGTGACTACTACTCTACCCCTGTTGTGTAGAGGAAAGTTGACAGTACCTTGCAGACCAGGCAACTTCCTAAATTCAAACTTTGAGATACCAGTGGTGCGCTTGAGAGGAGTGCAAAGCTGAGGCTACTGATGCTGAAACTGGAATTCAGTTGCTCTCACTGTGGACTTTGCTCTGTAAATCAGAGAGTAGGGACTTTAGAGTCTGTCTGTTTGGCTACAGCTTGGCTCTGAAGAAAGCCTGGTAGCCTGTGGGTGTGCATGCACACTGATGCCTCCGCACTGTCTCCTCTTCTGAGGATACAGTTTTCTTTAGCTTTGAATATACACTGCCTTTTCCTTCTTTTCCAGTCTTGGATATTGTCTGCAATTCTTTACCCTATCAATCAATTATAGTTAGAAACTTGAGAATGCATGAGTTTTTGCTACCCCCCATTGCTCTTCTGGCAAGTGAAAGACTAAATGGATTTTTGTGGGCCACTTAAATGTAGTTTGCTAGACATAGTCTCAGCTGGAATATTATTGTCTAAAACTTGATTTAGAAGATTAGACTAAATTAATGTTTTTTCTACGGGCTTACTTTGTTCAGAGAGTTTTCTTCTAGCACTGACCTGCAGAGCGTGGAATGTTATGTCCGAGCTAAATACTTCATATTAACTTAACTGTTTTTCAAATAAAAAGTCAATCCCGTTTGCACTTCATGTGTAGGGCTGTTAAGCAGTAATCCAGAGGCAGCTTTAAACTGAGGGCTCATGTATGAGCTCCATGTATAAGTTCTAATTTATTTCTCAGTTCCTATAAAATCAAATTGAAGTATTAGGCCTGAAGCAAAACACTTTTAGCAGAGCAGCTCAGTGCTAATATATATATATTATATATATTATCTGTATATATTATCTGGATATATCCTGTTAAATCTTCGTATTTTGAATTTTGCAAAAATTAAGTGAAGCCAGCTGCTGTATTCTGAAGAAGTTAAAATTTTATCTGCTTTCAGTGATGTTGACTTTTAGGGGCCTGCAAGAAGCATTTTACTTTTTCTCCTTCTGCAGTACTTTGAGAATTCTACAGTACGCTGCAATATATGTTTAGTGTGGAGATCAAATGCATTTGTTTTGTCAATACCTGTTTGTATGTCTCTCAGTGTAAGAGGTATTTCTTATGCAGTTTAGGTATGTATGAGAAAAGTCCTCCACTCTCATAGTTGGATCCTCCTTTCTGTTTTGTTTGGGCTTTTAAGTGGTTCTGGTGGATTTGACAGTGCTGGGTTTATGATTGGACTTGAGGATGGTGTATTTTCCAACCTAAGTGATTCTATGACTCTTGGAGAAGCAGGACCTATAGCCTGGTGGGAATAATTATGTTCATTAGGAACCATTCCCTGTGTTAAATCATGTTGGGGGGCAACTGTGTGAAAATGTAGCACCTTGAAAACATGTAATGCTTTAATTATGCATGTAAAAGTGCTACTTTATACCCTGTGCAAGAGGATACTTGGCTAAGGTTGCTCAGGTTGTGTTTCTGAGGCAATCAGCCATCCTTTTATTGCGGAACTCAGCCAATGAAACTTCTACTGAGAAAAGATTCTTTTTCCAGAAAAAATTGACTTCTATATCAGAAAACATTTATCACGGCACTGCTTGGGAAGATATATTTCCTGAATGCAGATTTATTTGAGTTGCATGCCTTTCATTCCACCTTACAAGTGAGGGAACAAAATACACGTTTACAGAATATTTTCAGGGAGGATGTAATTCTGTTAATTTCTCTTGGCTTCTTAATCACATTCTTTCAAAAGACAGGGTATGTTTTGGATCTCTGAGTAATTCTTAGCTTATTCAATCAGTTTAAGAGGAGTTGTTCCTGCACTGTTCACAGTGATGCACACTATGTAAAATTTGGGAATATGGAACAGGTTTTTTGCTACTGAATGCTTTGGGCATTTAAAACTGTTCCTGATAGAGAATCAGCTCAAACTGAAATTCAGGTGAGTGCAATTCTTTTCTTTTTCTGGAGGGAGATAAAAATCTCAGAGAATGAGTTTGCAAATAGACATCTTTTATGTATATTATGATTCAGTTAGACGGGTAGGTAGCTGTGTTTAGTATACTGGAGTTTCATTGAAGCTTTTGGGTGGTTTATGTAATTTCTTGGGGCACTGAGCTAGTGTTCTGGCAAAAGACTGTTGCTGAAAAGTTTTTCCACTATATCTTCTTGATCCCTTTAGCAGAAAGAGCTCTGTTGATCCCTTGTTTCATCTGATAACTGTTAAGAAGTCTTTTCCCACTTCATTTCTTTACCATTTTTCCTTTCATTTTCTCTTTTACATTAGAAGGTTACTAACCTAGCATCAGATATTAAAACCTATCAACGTTCTTTCTGGATGAATTTTAAACATGTATAATTTCTATTCTTTTTATGGCAATTCTCTTCCTTATCTCTGTCCTCGTGTGTTTGCAGCCTGTCTTAATGGATATTTGGGCTCTTGGTTCTACTGCTAAAGTACTGTCTTAAGCAGGCTTTCTGTACGCCAAGCTGTGTCTGAAGTTGATGTGAATGCCTGAATTTGCCCCTGCTTACTTGGAACTGGGCAGAGATTCAGTTGGCTTGGAGTGAACTGTGGCTGTTTTGAGTTGGTAGTGAAACTGGAGACCAGGTAAGTTTCCTGGGGTTTTGTGTTACTTTTCTAGCAGGGGAGTTTTATAGAAAAGTGAACTGTTGCGTTACTGAATGTGCCAAAACAGAATCATTTGAAGCCAGAAAAACTGGGGAAGAATAAGGCGGGATGGGGGTGATGTGAGAGGCGTGACAGTTAATAAATCCAAAACTATAAACACTTTGGCAAAGTAGACAGAGCTCACTATTTCAATGCCTTTAACCAACATATCTGAATGCGTACACAAATGTAATCACCTCAATCTTTATGTGGAGGTACAAAGTAGTATAAAGGTTGGTCTTAGGCACTATTTTTTTTTATTTAACCACATTTTGATATGCTTTTGCTCTCTAATAGGCAGTGTTCCTGCAAAGCTGTTCTGCTAATTACAGCATTACAATTGCTATCAGCGTTTAAATCAGAGTTCAAATACAAGGCAAAAGTGGTTTGGACACTGGCATGGTAAAAGCTGCAAATTGAAACCTTACATTATTCTGGCTAATTTGTACTGAAATGCTGTAGCCAAATGTTTAAACTTACTCAAACAATACTAAGAACAAATTGGAAAGGTACATAAAACTGCAGTCTTATTTGATCTGCTGCCTGAAATGTGAGACCTACCAGAGCAAATGCACTTACAGTATAGTTAAAGAGAAATGATCCCGATTTAAAAACCTGGCATTAGCTTTTCCAAGTGAGGTCTGATGCTTGGTAGGAGTGATTACGGTTTATTCAATTACCTGTAAATCTGATTTTAAGGAATCCAAGATCCCAAATGTAATTCCTTGGGTAAAATGCTGTACTAAACTACTTAAATACTGTTATCACAGGGAGATTGACACTTAACTGTTCCTTCTGTTATGGCCTATGGCAGTGATCTAAAGTAGTTTTCTTCTCTGAAAAGCAAAGAGTCATCTTGAAATATCTGATGATTGCCCAACATTTGTTAGTCTAAAATCCATCCTTCTTGAATGCTAGACTGTCTCCTAAGACTGCGTGAAGAATATATGCAACCTGATAATGCATATTTAAATATGTTGGGTTTATCCATTTTTCAGAATTTATGAACGGAGACTAGAAAATTTGTCCAGATTAGTTCTAGTACTCGATTGAAATAATGAAATAAAATTGGAACAGTAATTTTTTTTTTACTTTAACTTGGCAATCCCTGTTAAGATGCTCTAGTTTAAGTTTATTGCACAAAATATCCTGCATTATTTTCCTGTATCTTATCTTTTTATGTCAGCCTCTCAAATGACTGCATAATTTTGAAGACTAATACTGCCAACAGTGCCAAAACTAGCAGGATGCCTGAAAAATATCTGCTTAGAGTTGCTGACTCATTCTGTTCTTCTCTTCTGAATATAGCACCTTAGTGCCCGCTACTGTGTTTTCCTCAAGTTACTCCAGTTTGGCATCTCCTTGTTTCTGCCAGCATTCCTCAGATTTGCCTTGAGAAATATGTACTGAGATTGACTGATGAAAATGGCAGTTCAAGAATGGATAATGTTAGTTCTTATGCTTAATTCTGACTGCTGGATCATCACTGGTTCAGGCAGTTACAGCAGACCAGGCTGGAAGTATAAATAAAAGCTATGAACATGAATGTAATCTGATGAGTAGCAGTCTACATATATTCCTCTAGCTTTAATCAGCCACTCTTGAACAAATAACCTGTGGTGTTCCTAATGCATGTCCACCACCTGCCCATTGTGAAACTTCCTTTCATGATTAAGGGTAGTTTTCATCTTGAACTGATAGATTTGGGAGTTGTATCTCTTGAACCTCAAAATAAAATTGTTGTATGAATGGTTTAAATAAAAGATTTTTTTTTTCTTCCTAATAGACGAAAACAAGTGCTCATAGCAGCCTATCAGCTGTACTGAGCTAGGAGATTTCTACTTTCTTACTCTGGCCTCTTGGGTGTACCTAAGTTTGCCGGGAGGTGGGCAGGATTTCCTTAGAAATGCATAATTAAAGCTTGTTTGTAAGATTTTGTAGTGGATTTAGATCAGCTAGTTTGTTACTCTCCTATAAAGTGAAGTACCTTTCGTAGGCATGTAACCTACCCGTGGTGTGTTTATGTTGCCTTGCAGATGTGGGTGCCTGAATGGGAAGAAGGTTGATGGCGTTACTGGATGACTGTAACCTGTCATGCTGCTTGCAATGACTTGGACATATTGTAAATCTCCACTGTAAATTTTTATCAGTTACCATAATGAAATTTTGAATTGTACTAGTGCCTAGTTTAATCTTTAGTGCCTTTGGTTTTGCCTAACATGAAGTCCGTTTCCATCTTGTATATCCAAGAAAGTGAAATTTTATAGCACTATCAAGTATTCATTGTTTGTGGGAGGTTTTTTACCTTGTTTATTATAGGTAAACAGTGCTGTGTGGGAATCTCTGAAAGACAAATGTTACTATTGAGAGATCTGAAGGATATGGGCGATAGCAACAAATTCTTCTTCCCAGTTGTTATGTTTGCTTAATCTGAAGGTGTTTATGTGTTCATGTAGACATATGTAAACATTGATTGATTATTTATTTATTAGACACACTCATGTTTCCCTCCACCTCGCTCCCACTCCATTAACAATAAACATTTATAAGCCTTGTCAGGTACGTTTTGAGCTCCCATTTGAGCAATAAAAACTTACTGTGGCACCCAGAACTTCAGAAACTGGTCAATCTGCAGAGAAGTCATTCACGTTGATCAATGAAGGACTTTTATAGTAGTTTTCCATATAGAACAGATAGATGCAAATGTTGTCATCTAAATGATAAAATTGTAATTGGATGCCTTTTGTGGACTCTAGCTTAGAAAAATGTTTTCTTGCCCCTTTATTGTGGGCTGAGATAAACCATTAGCTTCAACTTGAACTAATTTGAAACAGGTTTCCCTCCCCGCCCCCCCCTTTTTTTTAAGTGAACTTTTGGTTGTGGAATTGAACTTGATAACTCCCATTCTTCTGTGTCTAGTATTTTAACTTCAATGTAACAGTCATATTTAGCTCTGGTATTGAGTTTGTGACTGTTGAGTCTCAATGAACTGTGATTTAGTTTGGTTGTTTTTGCCACTTCTGCCAAATACCAAACTGAATTTTATTTTAGGGAAGGAATGGACTGCTCAAACTAAAAGCACTGAATTTAGACTGTGAAAAGGAAGCAGTGATGACAAAAGATAAGCAAAGGTAGTAAACCTGAAGTTAAAAATAAAGCTTCTGTGCTGTAGAGTACTAAAAAGGTAGCTGTAGGTTTAGGTTTTACTATGTAGGGGTAAGACGGTGCTAAGCAGTGATAACAAGGCATTAAGGCAAATGTAGGTCATTGCATTCCAGCACTTGTGTCACTTTACAGAAAATAGTAAGTTGTGATTTTGAGTAATTGAGTTTGTACACACCGAAGAATCCTTGTGTGCTAGGAAATCGTCAAATCAAGGTTTAAGTCAGGGCTGATGAATGATTTTGCTCCAGGCCTTCTTTGTGAATAAGTTGAAACTTATGACTGTAGGGATGCACTGCAGAACTCAGCTGACCAAATGCATTTCAGCTACATAAAAACATGCAAGTCAGGCCAGCAAAATTCTTTTATTTCTGTCTGGTTTCCTGTGGCAACAATACCTCTTTGCATGGCCCTGATTTTACCATTGCTCTGGCAAGCTTTGAAAGATATCAGTAAGCAATATGCCAGAAATCTGTCTGGTGATGAAAAGGCCATGGGTTTAAAGAACTGTATTCCTGTCACCTTCTTCTGTGTCACGATCACAGCTTGTTTTGCTGAGCACTGTCTTCTCTTGGTCATACGGATGATACCAGACTTCATCCCTCTTAAATTCACCTCCTGGAAATGTCCTGCCTTTCCTTATTCCTACACCAGTCTTCCACTTTCTGAAGGCGAGATGAAGCTGTCCTCACTGCCAGCTTGTTATTTTCCTGAATATGTGCGCCAGGCTGAAATGATACACGTCATAGTGCAGGCTGCTTGCTGCCAAACTTTAGTCGTATATATATTGCTCAACCTGCAAACTTCCAAAGCAAACACAGAGAGGAAATCAAAATTAAATTAATCCTCTCCAAGGATGTATAAAGTGGGGCTGCACTGAGTTTTACATGCTGAGGGTGAGAGGGACCATCGGTTGTGTGGGAGTCAGAAGCCACTGGTGTGCACAACCCTACTCTGTTGCATTGCTTGTCTGGGCTGGAGTTGCTTAGTGTGAAGACTTTAATTTTTTTAATGATTGCTAGACTAGCAAAGTCAAAAATGACTTTGCTAAACCATGGTTAACTGTAGAACCATAGGGCATTCTTGGCAGTTTGCATTCATAGCATTAAAGGCAAATGAGTCGCCCATTTCTCTGGAGGTCTGAGAGCTGTTCATGTGCTTCTTGTAATGCAGTCAAAACTTCATAGCTGAGACTGAGCAAAGCTTTGGGGTCTTCAGTTTTGGACATGGCGTGATGGTTAGAGACCTACTGTCTGCTCTACTTGGTTGAGAGGACTGGTTTAGGGACTATGCTTAGTTCTGTTGTACTGCTGGGTTTTGGCTGGCCAGTGGGAGAAGTCAGTGATCTTGAAGGTTTTGATGCCAGCTCTCTCAGCTGACATGAGGGTTGGAGGTGTGAAGTAGTTGCTGATGTCTTTCTCTAAAAAACCCCCACCTACGGACTATAGCAACTCCATTTTCTTATGGAAAACATGGATGAAAGGTGCCAGTACTGCCTGCAGGAGATGAAAATTAAATGGAATTGCTTGGCAGAATTTGTACAAGTGCAAATTAGACTTAAATGTTATTTCATTAAAAAAAAAAAAAAAGTGGGGTTTTTTTCCCCTTTCCGCCTTTTTTTTTTCTGGAGCCACAGGCTTTGGATTTTCCTAGTCTCATCTGAAATGAAATTATATCCCATATTGAACAGTTATTCAGAAAGAAATGCCTTAATGAGCAATGGCAGTCATAAATTAATTAGTCTATTTCCACTAGCAGAAGAATAGGCTTGATTGCTGAAGTAACAATCATGTCTGTTCTTCACCAAATATTGTGCACAGAAAGAAGGAAATAAAAACCTTGGCTGTTTTTTCTATAAGCATGAAAGGGCTTCAGCATTGTAAATCTAATGCAGAATGCCATCAGTGATCACCATGATCTACCTGCTGCTTGCTCTGAAGGTTATTAAATTATTAGGGGCAGTTAAACTGCTGTCTTGGATAATTTAAATGTCTGGTTAAATTGTTTTGAGAAGTAAAGCTGTAACTGAGTAGCTTAATCTTGAGTTGTTCCAGGTGAAAAACTTTGAAAATGAATACACCAGATGTGGATGAGTTCAGGTGTTGAAAATGTGCCCTGTTTATCCTTCTAACACAGGGGAAAGCATCTGCTTGCAGCCTTGCAATACTATCTGTCACTGAGACTTTGCTACTGCTCCCTGTTGCTCCAGATGAGACTTGTGCAGAGCAGTAGAGCTTTTCCAGAAGACCTCCTGTGGTGGGAAGTTACTGGTGTGTTGTCTTTCTGCAAGTTATCTGTCCCATCTTTTGTAAGCTTTTGTACAGATCTTGTATGTTTAATTTCTACTGATAGGCAAACAGTTTTCCATGGCTGCCCTGCTAGATACGTCAATTTATGTTACTGGTGAAACTAGTCAGTCATTAATCAAGCAAATAATGTAGACCAAGAAGGGACAATATAAGAATTGTAGTCTGTACTTCTTGATGACTGTACAAGGACTGACTGCTTGCCAAAGTGGTTAACAGAGTTGAAGTAATGTACTGTGAATATCAACTTGTTGATCTGCAGACCTTGAAATTTTTCCATGAAATACAAAGTCCAGTTGTGAACTTAAGCTTGCTGACAATGGGCTTGCTTTTTTTTTTTTTTTTTTTTTGGTATTGATAGTAAAAGTTCTGAACTCTCAGGCTCAACTTCTGATATACTGATACACTGGAAAAGGCACTGATCTGGGGAGAATCAAGGAAGTTGCAATTCTTAGAAACCATTCCTCAAAGCTGTCATTTATCATTTCAGTCCATTTCCTCACCCATGAATGAAGCAGGGCAGCTGTTCACTCTTGAAGGCAAACTAACAAGACGTAAAATGGTTAGGGGTTTTTTTTGTTTGTTTAAGTGGTGAATATTAAGTTGTGTTAATGACTCATCTATCTATACTAAGTTTTGTTCTACAGGTAAAAACTTTTTTATAGTTTGAATAAACAGATATCCATCAGTTTGAAAATCTGAATCAAGGTAAGGCTCTGCCTTAGAATGTACTGTACTTCAAAAGCTTGGAGCATAAGACTGACTTAGACCATGTGCACTCTTTGATAGATAGGTAGCAAAGAGAAAAGAGGGCAGAAAGTTTGGCATGTCTCTTGCAGTAGTACTTAATGCTCAATCAAGGTGCTTTGGGAATTTCATGATCCTAAGAATACAATTTTTTCCTTAAAGGTGTGTAAACTACACCATTAAAATTATTGCAAGATATATTTACTAATGGAGACAATTCTTAAGATATAAAATGTCATCCCAGTGGCAATGTTTTCTCATTGCTTTTTTTATTCTTGCTGTTGCCATTTGGTAGATATAAGTGTCTGCAAAACTAATCTGGTTTGTGGAAGTCAAATACAGACCCTAGTAAAAAGGATTTGTGTAATTTTAGGTAGTTTATTATAATCCATTAACTTAATTATAACTGATCATAACTTGGTTATGTTTTGCAGAAATGTCTGAGAATAAAATGGAAGCTGAATGTTGTCAAAGTTAAATTCCAAAATAGAGTAAGGATTTCACTTTAAATTTTCAAGTTCAGTGCATGATAGTGGTTAGCCAATTTTTTCTTCATTTTTTTTCTAAGCTATTTCAAAAGTTCTGCCATTGGAAAGCTCTTCTTGTATGAATAGATACCCAAGTGTACATATTTGGTAACTGTTTCCTGGCGGTATCTAGAGCAAGCAGTGGTATTGTCAACAGGAAGCTTCCCTTGAAAGACATTGTAAAGTGAAATAAAGCTTTTGCTTGAAATGCACAGTAATTTTATATTTCCATTAGTGGATATATTCTGGATATATGATATATATGTAGTTATAGCCATTGTATTAGTACATATAAATATAATGTACATGACTGAAAGCTCTTCAGTCTTACAAGAAGTGCTAGCAACTGTCTGGTTTAGACTATGGAAAATAAATATATATCTCTTTTCTAGCTTAATTGAAAATTATTCAGGGATATTGTGGTGACTTTTTTCACAAAAACAGGTTTTCATATTTGGCTGACATTGTGTTATTCCAGGTAGCATGGCTTGAATAGTAGTCTCTTGTGTCTTCAGATTTCACACGTGAATTTTTTGTTTCCCCACCTACCGTGCATTTTTTGTCCTGCATACATAAAACCACAGTGAGCAAATTTTTAACAGTATTGAATTGCGTTACTTTTCTTGTTTCTCCATCTTATTTTAGAGGCCAACTTAATGCTGCATCTAAGTAGACTTGATAAATAGAATTGTTCTAAGTCTCATATGTGAAAACAAGGCAAAGACAGACTAGAGAGTTGAAAATCTGCCAAAACAAACTTGAGTGAAATAGCTTAGTTTGTCCTGTGCTGCACTTTCTAACACCGTGGGGCTTTTTCAGAGGTTTTTCCATTCTCAGATATATAAGGTCCATCAGGTGTCACGAGAGGCAATCTATGAAGTCCATGTCCTACAGCACTTAGGTGACATTTCAGTCACTAAGGAAGAAGGGACCAAGCTAGACGCAGCCATCCTGGTTGACATCATAAAAGCTTGTGGTATTTAAAGTAAAAACTGCTATTTTGTATAGAGGGGGCAACAAGTACTACAGGGTCTTTACAAGGTCATGTAAATGAGAAAAAGAGAAAGGATTAAGATCTTGTCCACACTTTCTGTGGATGAGAGACTTAGATTTTAGTGTTAGATCAAATTTTCCTGTGAGCTTTGAACTAGACTCTACTAAGTCCTGGTGTGTATGCTGTGTCACGAAAGAAAGAAAGATGGGCCCAGATATTTGTAGGACTAATACTTAAGTCTTATATGTATTTACAACTAAGAGCTAACACTACTGTGAAATAGAAGAACTAATAATGCAGGCTCTGTCCCTTGTCTGCTGTCATGTTGGACTTGTTCACAAATGAACATTTTTCCTGTAGTGCTAGTCTATAACCTGTAAATTGGAAATGGATTGTTATTTATGAATTGAGTGTATTCATACTGTGGGCAGACTCAGACTATGCCTGCCTACTTGAAAGATAACATCTTTCCAGTTTTACTACAAAATTCTGGATTTTCCCTTTAGAGAATAGTAGCCTAAAGAAAACCGTGATTTAAATTGCCTCACAGACTGGGAAATGTAACTGCCAAGTTAGTTTTCTTGAAACGCCTGAGAGTTTCTGTAAAGGGTCTCCAGGAAGCCTTCTTTTGATCTACCTGTTCTGTTGTTGGGTCAACTTTTATAGGCATTAGGACAATAGTAAAATCTAGCAACAGGGCACATGCAGAAAAAATTACTTGGCCTCTTTCTTTGTAGAAACATGAGAGATAAAACAGAATTTAGATGTTCTGCTGTATGTGGGAAGTGGTGAAGCATATGAAAATTTGTTTAGGGAGTTCATTTGAAAGTATGATGCATAGTAAATGAGTAAGCTATTTTGCTGGAGCAAATATGTGTAAATAAAAGCGATCACCATTTGCTACAGATGTGAAGGTCAGGAGATAACCCTGTTAGAGTTTCTACTTCAGTTAGTAAAATGAGCTTAGTTGCTGTATCAAAAGTTTGCAGGCTCTGACTGAAATAGTATATGTCTCAGGACCTTAATCTCACTGTAAGTTTTGATGGAGTTAGAATTTACTTTCAAATTCTAGAAGCTGAATGTGATAATTTTGTTCTATTACAATAAAGTCCTTCCTTTAACCCTAGAGATTGAGAGACGATAATCTATGTAGGAATGGAAAACAGAAGATTGTAGTTTACTATACATTTCTCATGGCTTTTTTTTTAGATTGCTATCTTCTTGCAGCTTTTTTTCAAAATGTCTCCGTTTTTTTAGTGAACTGATAAGCCTGTAGGCTCAAGGTATTTTTCAAATATGGTTTCGCCCTTTCACTGCCTTCTTCAGTCCAGACATAATATGTATATGTGTATAATATGTATATGATGCTATATGCAAGTAAAGCGAGAATGATTACAAAGAAGGAGGGACAGGTTGGGGGGAAGATGAAAATTTTATTTCCTGATTGCCAAAATGGAAAGTGGTCAGCACTGCAGATTAGGCATAATAAATATGGAAGATGCCTCAAAGTAAACAACCTTACTGTGTAGAGAAAAATAGGTTAAAAAAGCTATAAGGAGATGTCCTTCCATTTTTCAGTGCAGATAAATGTTTGACAATTTTAGTAAGACTACTACTAGAAACTAAGAAGGGGCTTGGTATGAAAAAGGAGTAAGGGATGAAATTAAACTTTATTTTTTAATGGAAATCACTAAGTATTTTTGAAAAAATTCAGGTACAAAACTATCGTCCTGTTCAACCCCCCCTTTTTAATATGGGTTGATATTATAATAATATAAAATATAACTCATTTTAGCAAATACTTTTTGTCCTTTTAAGAGGGTCAGATGAGTTTTGTATGGTTTGAAGTAGTGCTTTTTAATGTGTGTGTTGAAGCTGTTCAACCGTTAAGATAACCTGCACAACACTTACACAAAAGGATGACAAAAGTTTAATTACATCACTTTATGCATCATGGTACGTGCTGTTCATACTTAGCTTTTTTCAGCCTTTTTCATTGCAGCATATTAACTATTTCTGTGAAGATTAATTGAGAAAAATATTTTGTAGCCATACTATAATTTTTAATGATGTTTTATTGTTTATTTCTCGAACTGTGGAATACAGAGTCCCTGATAGGAGTTAGGTTAATTTTTGTCCTTGGGGTGCCTGATCCAAATTATGTTGAGTTGTAAACCCTGCACCATTCAGTTTGGCTGTTTAATGAGAGTTGTGCCTTTAAAACCTTTGGTGTCACCATGAACACAATCTGTGATCATTTGCAGAAGTACTAGAACCGATTAAGAAACTGCTTTCTAATTCCCCAGTGTCATCCTTCTACTTCTTGTACAGATGCTGTGGTTTGGACTGAGAAAGTGGAGAAAATAAGCAAGCAAGGGTAAAAAACCAATGAAGAAGAAAATAAAAACCAAAAAAAAAAAAAAAAAAAAAAAAAAAAAAAAACAAAAAAACCAGAAAAATCCCACCCTCTCCATATTCACATCTGAAACCTCCAAACACTAAAAAATTAGAAGCAGACACTGGATGAGGAACTATTTGTGTTTTACAGCCGTCTGTGGAAAGCAAAGCCAGACAGGTATCTGGAAGAGGGAAGGAAGATAAGAATAAAAGTCTGAATGTTAAGAGTCCTTGCCCAGTCAGGGAGAGTGGGATAGGGTAGGAAACCTCTCAAGTAGATGGCTAGTCTCTTCTGTTTGTAAATATCTATGAAACCCATTGGAACCCCCTTATTGCAGTCTGCTGCCCTCCACCATGGTGTATGACAACTGCTATTTTTTAATTTTCTACTTACTTGAATATCACAGGTTTGTCTAGTGGATCAGAAGGTGGTCAACAGTTTGTTGAAATAAGCAGGTTTTGATGCAAGACCATGGTGTAAAATTTTATTTGGGGTTGGATTTCTTTTAAATAAACTTAGAATTGGTATATGACTTAGGTTGAAACAGTAGTCGTGGCTTTGAACCCAATCGCTTTATTGTTAGAAAATTCTGTGAAACTTTAGCTTACCTTTGTTATTCTTACAAACTCTAAAGATCTTGATTTTGGAGCTTTTCTGCCTCACCTGATATTGAGACCAGATGGTGCTTGTTCAAGGAGCTACTGTGTATTTTTTGGGGTTGCTCTAGTTGTGGTATCAGTATTTCAAGCATAGTCCTCCCAACATATTTTTGATAGAGCAGTATTTGCCTGTCTTTCTGATGTGTCAAGATACCTTTGGGGCAGGTTGCATGTAAGCACTTTTCAGTTGTCTAAGGGTTGTTGGAGGTGAAGTGATGACCTAACAGCTATGTAATGTTGACATTGTCAAGTGTCCTACATTTTAACCTTAAGTTTTAAGTTAAATATGATGTGAAGACACATTGGATGTGTGCAAAAAGATGACTCACAGCTTTAAGGACTTTCTTAGGGGATATTCAGACTCCTGGTGTTAGAATACTGAGCATCGCAACAGCAAACTCCTATTGTGTGTTTTGCTATTATTAAACCAGTCCATTAATAATGTCATCTCATCATGCAGTTCTCTTTGGGCAGCGTGCCTCATGCATGTTGTGGGCACATCTCTCTTTTGAATGAAGAGTGAAAAAAACCAGTATTTCGCCTTGTAAATGGCTACTTTTTAGTATAGTCTAGCAGGAGAAAAACTAACAGGGCTCTGTTTATTTTCTAGCTCTGGAGAGCTTGACTTTGCAACTATTTATACTAATAAATTTAAATGCAAAAAAAAAAAAAAAGGGCTCATGATTCCAATATTGATCAGTCCAGTTGCACAGACAACTGACCAGAAGAGTTAAACCCAAACTTCTGGCATCTGGATTCGGCTCTCAGCTTTGTTTCAGACTAATTCACTTGCCCTGATTTCTACAATTCTTTCCAGGTTTTGCATGGTTATAGGCTTAAATTTCTGAACTAATTCTTAACATACTTTAAATAAATATATATATATATTCTGGATTTGTTAAATATCAAATTTAAAAATATTTTGGCTACCTGAATCTTTGTGTCTCCTCTAATTCATATGGGTTCCTGTGGCCATTAGATGATAGTGTTTGTGAATGCACTCTTATTCTGTTGTAAACAAACAGGAAATAATAGGTATCTGTAAACTTCACAGCCATCTTCCTTTCAGTTAGCTATGATTTCCTTAAACCTTTCCCATATGCTTTGACCTCTGTAGGTAAGAGAAGGAGAATGGGTTTGCAGTTTGCCTCACTACTGAACTGAGGCCAAATAGTGACTAATGAACATAGCAGATGTTTCTCCTTTTGAAGACTTTTTTTGGAAAGAACTTTATTAACTAATTTATCCTTCCTCCCAGGAGATAATAGGACAGCAGCATAGCTGAGATCTGACAGTTCATTACATGAGAAAAAAATATTAATGTTGACCCTTGCTATGTTGACAGTAGGCTTTGAATCTAACCTTCTGCTCTTCTTGCTCAGAAAAACACATCCAAATAGAGTTTTCTTCAGATCTTCCAGCTACTGTCCTACATTGTGATGTCAGCCACATTTTTAGCAGTTTGGTATACAATGAGCTAAATTTTTTGCGCAAAATCCGGGGTATCACCATTGGCTTAATAGTGTTACTCCAGGTGTTTATTAATCTTACCATGAAATTGTAATCTGACCTTTGTTTTTTGAAGAACAACCAACCCATGTTTGATTTGGTTTGCCCTTGGGGTAGGAGAGCAGTTATAGAGCTGAAAGATTATAGCAAGTTCCTTTCTGCCTTTGTTGATGAGCTCTCAAAGGCATTCATCTGTAGTTAATTATATTAAGCATGAGGCAGGATAGTTGTGTTGAAATTTCTTACCAGAAAGTGCAAGAAACTTTTTGCAGGTAACCTAATTTCTTGTGTTCTTGACCTTCGGTGGATGTTCTACCTTCTCTCCCTGGCAGGAAGGTAAAGGTAGCAGCTGTGAGGAGCTCTGTGTTGGATAGCCAGCGAACAGGAGGTGATTGTAGTGACTTCAGTAATTTCTAGTAGTAGTTTAAGTTCTGCAAGAAAGTCACAAATAAAGAATGCAAGCATGGAGATACCTTCATAGGCATTGTTCTTTGCAGCTCTTCCCCAGAGACTCCCTCTCTGGGTGAAAGAAAACTTCACTTCTTGGTACCTTGCCCTTCTGGGCTCAGGGGAATGAGGCAACTTCTGCAAATAGAACAAGGTTTTTCATGACTCCTCTCCCTCCCTTTCTCTCATTATGTGCAACCATTTTCCTAATGCCCAGCACCCAGCTCTTATTCCACATGCTTCAGTTCCCTCATCCTGCCCTTGAGTTCAGGATGCAGAGATACTTCGAGCACCTCATGCAGGTGGTCTGTGTGTCAAGAACTTACAACCTTGAAAATTGGTTTCTTTTGATTACCCTCTGTTTTGTTGTTCATGAAATGTGCTTAACTATGAGGGATGAAGTCAAGAATGATGTAATAGTTATGGAGCCATTAATCAGTACAGTCATTGTGAATATCCAGGTGGAAAATAGTAACAACAGTTAGTTATGCTCACATCTGCACAGAATATGTACAATAAATTACGCACAAAATTAAACATCTTTTAAGGGAGCAGCATTATTTAGGGCATGCTTCTAGAAATCAGAAGAACCAAACCCACTTGATAAGCAGGTAGTTGCATCATTTTTACTGATTGCTTGCAGATTTCTGCTTGAGGCAAAAGAATAAAGTGATGTGGGTTCACAAACCAGTTTGTTGGCATGAGCCACCCAGTTAATGTGCAGATAGTCTCCTTAGAAAGCCTTTTTTTGGGCACATGTGCATCGTGATCTCTGTACCTTGTTCATTTCACCTATAAGATTCCAGGAAGTGTTAATCTTAAATGTCAGTAACTTTCAGTGCTGATTTCTCTTTTGCTGCAAATCCCATGCTGTGATGACAGTACAAATTAAATATGAGAATGAGCTATGTTTAAATTTCTTATGAACATCAAATTTGAAACAATAAGCTGATGCTTTTAAAGGACTATTTTAAACCAAATAGAGGCTGTTCTTGATGTTCAGATAAATCTGATTTAGTCCATACAACATATCCATATCTTTGTGAAGCAGCATAGATTTCTGTGAGTTGGAAAAAGCACTAGAGCACTTAAACTTCATTTCTAAGCAGCAGAGTTGCTTTGCTTTTTGTAACTGGACATGTGTTCTCCTGTAATAACATCCCTGTAATGATTTGCGTGTGTGCTGACTGATCCCACATGCAATGTGGGCTAGAGTTCCTTTCTAGATGAAAATTCAGGAGTTTCCAGTGTACATGCTTGTTCTTCCAAGCAACATAGAAGCTTCTTACAGAGCTGTGTTGATCATATGCCCTGCGGAGGCGTGAGGAAGGGCAGAGGCTGTCCTGTTTCTGTGGCAGAGTGCTCTGGCTCTGAGTCGGAACAGAACCAGACCTGACAAGAAACTCAATCTGTTGTTTCAGTCTGTGCTCATCACAAATAGAGGCTGTTTCAGTTTAATAACTGGCATGCCAGGAAGGGTGCTTGTTATTGGACAGCATATCTAAAACTGGGAATTTTTTTCCTCCCTCATTCTTAAGCTTGTTTTGTTGCAGAATGGGTTGGCTTCTTATAGGTGAGTCAAATAGTAAGGTTTAACTGTTTCTTCCTTCTTGCTCATATGTTGAACCAAATGTTTATATCAGAGTGTTGAACTGTCATTCTGAGCACCTTCAGTCTGATCTGGGCCTTATTTTATGAGCTAGTACATATATAGGCCACATAGTGATAACTTAGTCCAAAGAGCTTCTCAGCTACTGCTGTTCTTGTGTGGCTTTGATTTGTTTCGTGCAACTTAAGGTGGGAAGGAGGCTCTTGACCTAAATATGCTGTATTAACGTTTCACTTGTCTTCTGGTTAGATGTTTTCATGAGGTTATAAGTGTACTGGAAGACAAGAAAAAGCTTATAGATGGGTTCTGAAGTTGTTTAGCTGAACTTGGAACATCTTTCTTGGATTGAGACAGGGAAGGAAAGAATAGTGGAAAAAAGTCAGCAACTGAAGGGGGGAAAAAGTTGGATGGGTTTTACAACCATAAATGGTAAAAGTAACCTTGCTCTGTTGCCAGCAAGCAAAACGATGGAATAAGGTTTTGATTTACAGGAACAGCTCAGCAAGGGCCTTGTAGAGTGCTTCATGCCTGCTATAAAAATGTGATTAGCTATAAAATGGGAGAGATTTAACAAGAGAGTTTAAGCATCGGCAACAGCGCTGTTTCATGCACAATGTGGATGCCTGCTTTTAGAGTTCTGGGAACATAAGCTAGTTTGGAAAACATTAAGCTTTCCAAGAGAGAATGTGGATTATTTTTGCATATTACCTGAACATGTTACGTTCTGATTATTTGCCTATCTATCATGTGGTCTCTAAAATTAAGCAACATTTATCCTTATAATTATTTCTTCAGATAATTGTCTCCCAGGAGCTAGGCTTAGAGTAAGCTGCCTAAGGACATATAGGTAGGTGTGAGATGCTTTCCCTTTATTCCAGTATTGTGTCATGTTGTTACATAGCCTTTATGGTCTTTCCCTACCTGTATATTCCAGCTTTATTCAAGAAGGTAAATTTGTCAGCTTTAAGTTCATGTGGTCAGTTGACCAATAAAACTTCATGGTTGTGGACAGCAAAAGCCTTCCCCCACTTCACCGTTCCCCAGCTTCCAGCCCTGGAGTGGAAGCTCAGAGCTTAAATTTTCTTAACAAAAAGCTCATGAGCAAATGAATTATCACCAAATATGCCAAGTAATGTTTGGGGAGTGGGGGAAGGGGATCAGTAGCATTTTTGGATGCTCAGTGTTGTTCCTTGTGAGGATTCCACTGGAGGGAAGAGGAGGAGAGGATATGGGAATTTCTTTCTGAAAAGTGAAGTACCAAATATATTGTGAAGAGTTAGATGTTTCTGTTAAAATCTGAGGCCAAATTTTCCTTTAAAGGACTCACTCACTCTTAGTCAAAGGCAGAGGAAGGAGGGACTCTGTTGGATAGCACTGTGTGATTTAGGCTTAAACTGAATGTTAAGATTATCTCTCACTCTTAATTAAGCAAATGTAAGGCACCTTCATTTGGTTTAATTGCACTGTCATATTACTGCCATTTCATTTAGTTCAGAAGCAACTCCTTTAAGAATGAACATATTCCTGAAAATGTGCAAGAAGCAAACTGAATATATTGATGCCAAATATTTTCTTTATATTTAATTGGGAAGCAACTTGAAGATTGTGGGACACCAGTGTAATAGAATGTACAATTGCCTATAAACTTCTGGGTATTATAATATACTATTTTTGTTCCTTTTCAAATCAAAGTCACTCTCCATGACATTTAAATGTTTCAAACAACAAGCTCTTTTTTGTAACAAGCACAAAACAATAAATGCTGAGATCCTGAATGTGATATTACACCATCTATTAATTTCATTTGAATGATATTTGCTCAATAAAACTGAAATTGTTTAAAACTTACTTTTCAATATATTTTCACTCTAGGATCAATAAGCAGTATTTCAAACTACTAAGTAATAAACCTCCTTAATTTAAAAGAATAACTGAGAGGATACATGGAAGCAAAGTTTTGGTATGCTGTAATTAACCTAATTGAAATACTGTAATTTACCTAAAATCACTTTGTAAGAAAGGCTTAAAGAAAATAATGATTCCTTTTTTCTCCACTGCAGATATTGTGTTATTCATTATTATCATGATGCACTGAGGGATTATTGCACTGTAACAATTTCATGGGTGTCTAAGTATGCTTACATGAGGTTTATGATGTAGATGCAGAATGCAGAGCAGAATTTGGAATATATTTTCTTTAGTGAAACGTAAGTGTTGCTTTCCTCCCTGTGTTATGTACTCATTAAATATTGAAGGCTTAGAAAGTTAAACCCAAAGATGGAAAATTGCTTGCTGGATAATTATTTCTTAAATGTGAAAAAGCCATTTTTCTTAGCCTCTGAATATAATTCTGGTTTTAACCAGGAAAAAAATGGTGGTTGAATACAGTGTATTCCATTTCAAAGAGTATTTAATCAGTTCAGTTTTCAAGGTCAATGATTTTCTTGGTAGTTCAGAAGTAGAAAGAGGTTAAAAATTTGGATAGTTCTGCTAACTCTGAAGACTTATTGATAAGTGAGGTTAATTATTGGCTTTTCCACATGATCAGCTAGTTTCCCACTGTGGAAATTTATCCTTGGAAACTGAAAAAGAAAGCAAAACTGATCAGAACACCCAGAATTGAAGATTCATCGTAAATAGATCTGGGATCCATTGGCTGTGTATGGTGATATTAATCCTGTCAGCATCTGTATGTGCACTGTTGCTGTATGTCAGCTGACGTCTCACTGTATGTCCCATATGCTGGATGGGGCCTTCTACTTGCAAATCTTAGATGAGGATTCAAACAACATATTCAAACACTTCAAACAACATATTGGTTTAGTCACATATTTGGAGAGAGGAATGCACAACTGCGCCTTCGTTATTGAATGCTGGTGTCCATCCCATCTCCATGCCTTCCTGATCATTAAGTTGTGGTGGAAAAATTCTGCTACTCGTTTTGCCTTTAAATCATAGAATTGTTTAGTCTGAGAAAGACCTTTAAAATCATTGAATCCAACCATATAACCCAGTACTGCAAAGTCCACCAGTGAACTGTGTCCTAGGCACCTAAGTCTTTTAAGCTCTTTAAATACCTCCAGGGATGGTGTCTCCACCACTTTCCTGGGCAGCCTGTTCCAGTGCTTGACAAGTACCTTGAAAAGGTTAGTCATGCTGTCACAGTGTGGTACGCTAAGTGACTTCTTGCTGTTTTGTGGATGTCTTATCTTGGATGCAACCATGAATTCGATCTACTCTGTTCTTTTCCTGGTCTCATTTCCTAGCTGGAATGTGAGAGCTTCTTTCCCAGTGTTAATCACTTAACAGTAATTTCATTCTTTCTTTCTTGTGTCTAGTTACAGACCTTAGGCAGCATCAGGTCAGACTTCAGGGTAGGGAATTAGTTGCTAAAAATAACTGTGATCTTGTCCAAATTTGGGAGTTTATAGAGGTGCAAAACAGAAAATGCAGTTTCTGAACTGTGATTAAAATCCTCTTGTCATAATTTCAGCCCCCTGCAGCAGCCCCCACAACTGAAAAACTGGTAAGCAATTCAAAGCTTGAGACCTCTACTTCAGTTTTACTCTTGCTGTGAGTTAGCTTTGTGCATTTTGCTCTTGAGGGCTGACTGTTGAGAGACATGCAGTTTCATTATGGTACAAGCTGCTATTTGTGGTGTAGGGTCTAAAGATGACCTCTCACTGTAAAGAAAAATTTGTATCTTCTTAGTTGTATCATATCTGTAAGTAAGTAGTTTTCCTGATCTTCACCTACATGAAATGGAAATGCAGTCATTAATAGCAGACCTGAGTCTTGCAGCATGGATTGTTAGTTAAGGTTGTAAGCCATCCCAGCACTTTCTTAACACTGATGCTTTTTCAGCTGTAAGCTGATGCCTTAAATATATTGCTGGGACTAATCCTTGTCAAAGTGAATATCAGTACATAGGATTGCTACTTCAGCAAGTTGAGAATTATTCTACTGCAGTGATGCTTTAGATAATACTCACTTTACTGTAGACTGTGTTCATTACTTACATAGACAAAAATAATTAGATGTTTCTGGAAAACATAATAAATGTTTGGCCCAGCAGCATTAATCTCAATATTTTTATGCTTGTATTAAATAATCAAAATACAAATGTGAATTAATGTCAGGCAGAAGTAATATTTGGGAACTTATTATATGTAACAGTTTTATTTAGACACTTGAAAGTACAATTGTCACACCACAATAATGTGGCATAAATATCCAGTATTAGGACTTAGTCTTGTGCTCCTTTTTTATACATTTGTCTCACTTGTTCATGTGTCCAGCACTGTAGATTTAGCTTTTTGCACTGAACATAGCACACTGCTTCACAATGCATATTAAAATATTTAAAATTCTTTGTGAGCGATACCACATGCTTGACATTTCATATACATTAATGTAGTGTGCTAAAAGAATGGATAGCACTAACTTATCACTCCTCTTTAACCCCTCAGAAAAATGAGAGCACCTCCTTCCGTACCAAAAAGGGGAATGCTTCGTGCTTCCCTTCCTACCTTTCCTTATCTGACAATGACTTCATCAGTAGAATCTTAAGTTAATGTAACATGTTGTTTGAACAGACAAACTTACTGACTGAAGCAGCACTTTTTTATTGAATCAGCATGATAAGACCTGACCAGAGATGTTTAGCTGTGTTGTTCCAACTTAATAATTTTTCTGGTGTTGACCGTATCCAATACTTTCTTGTATCCTAACTTTGAAGTTCCTGTGTATTCATGTTTTGATGTCATTAGGATCTAAAGAAGTTAATTGAAAATGGCTTTGTTTGATAAAGAGGGAGTGGAGGGGGTGTCGTGAATGTGTACAAATATACATTGTGTGTAGTCTTTTTAATGAATTGGGCTCTCTACACATTTTGTAGTCTGAAGGAGGTCCCATTAGTATAGTGGGTAAGCAGTAAATAGTAAGGTCAGTGTCTCATTTCCAGCTAGAGGACTTGCCCTTCTTGAGAAAATGTTCTTTACTTACTACACAGACTCAAGAGGAAATGAAAAAGGCACTGGTATCAACTTAATGGGAAAGAGATGGGCAATCACCAACCATATGAAGTTCAACAAGGGCAAGTACTGGATTCTGCTCCTGGGATGGGGCAACCCTGATTATATGTATAGATTAGGGAACAAGATGCTGCAAAAAGGGACCTGGGGATCTGGATTGAATATGAGCAGTGCCCTGGCAGTCAGGAGAGCCAACTGTGTCCTGGGATACATCAGGCAAAGCATCTCTAGCCAGTCAAAGGAGGTGATTGTCCCGCTCTGCTCTGCACTGGGGCAGCCTCACCTTGAATATGGTGTGCAGTTTTGATCACTGCAATATAAAAAATAGACATGAAGCTATTTGAGAGTGTCCAAGCAAGGGCCATGAGGATGGTGAAGGGTCTGGAGGGAAGGCCTTATGAGGAGCGACTGAGGTCACTTGGTCTCTTCAGCCTGGAGGAGGCTGAGCGGGGAGACCTCATTGTGATCTTCAGCATACTCGTGGGAGGAAGCGGAGGGGCGGGTGCTGGACTCTTCACTCTCCAAATCAGCCACAGGACTGGCATAGGAAACAGCATTGAAGCTGAGTGTGTGTAGGTTTAGGTTAGATACCAAGAAAAGGTTCTTCTCCCCGAGAATGGTTCCAGACCACTGGAACCAGCTACCCAGGGAAGTGGTTACAGCACCAAGCCTGTCTGAGTTTAAGAAGCATTTGGCTAACGCTTGCTGGGGTGTCCTGCATAGAACCAGGAACTGGACTTGATCCCAATGGGTCTCTTCTGTGGCAGTCAGCCTCAGAAGATGATGGGGCTCACCATAGTGTTTTGGAATCATGCCTTGTGGGATGCAGTCTGCCTGCCTGTAACCTGATCATTGTAAACCCCTCCCCTGTCCTCTGTCCCCTGCCTGTTCCATTGTTAACCTTTTCCCTGCCCCCCAGTCCCTTGTCCCGGATGTGACATCACATCCCCCCCTGAGAGCCCTATAAAAGCCTACTCCCTGTGAATAAAACCCTCTTTGCTTCCTGCCCACTCTGCGTGTGTGGTCCTTCTTGCTACATCTCGGGACCCGAGGGCCACGTGAGAGGGGCATAAGGGGTGGAGAGGATCCCCTTCAGCTGCTGCACTCTTCCAATTCAGCATATTCTGTGATAGGTACAGGACTCTTGGCTCAGTGTAAAGTATGGAATTGCTGTAATAATTTTAATCAAACCTGATCAGTGATATGCGGGTTGACCTTTGTGTGGGAATATGCCATTTTATGGTTATGTCTCAGGGTAGAGCATTGTGCATCAGCACTCTTATCTAGAAAAGAGTGGGTTTTTGCTGGTGTGTAAGTGTACCACTGTAATTGTGCCACAAAATGTATAGGTAGGTACCCACCAGCAAACCTCTTTGCCTGTTTAGTATGCAGGGAAAGAAAAGGAGTGATGATCAACGTCAGCATTCAGGAATATGAAGCTGAAGAGAATGGAGCTGCTCCTGATGAGCTCCAAAACCCTACAGAGAATTTATTATAGGGTGTAGTGGAAGAGATTCGCTTGTAATTCTCCCAAAGTCTAGCTTTTATCCTAACCCAGTTAGGAGGTGTCCTCTGGCTAGTAACCTGGTTGTAAATATGCTGGAATTAATTCTACTGGATGCTGTTGCACAGAGTACTTAGGGTGGGGAAGACCATTAGTAATTGTGTAAAAGCTACTGAGTGGTTCCACGTGTTGAACTTCCTTCCCCCTGCCATTCACATGACCACCAAACATTCTTTCTGGCAAGCACATCCCTGCTTTCAGGTATTTAGTCTTGGTGTTGAGAAATAGACTGTAACATTGTTTTCTCTGTCTTCGTGTCCTTGCCTCTGTTTTTCCCTCCCATAAGTCTTACATGCTTACTGTACTCAGTTGTGCCCCTTTAGATCCTTAAAGCTCCAAACTTCATTTGTTCTTGTCTGCATTCCATCCTATACCCATAGAAATTAATTTCATTTCCTGTGCATACCTACTTCCCCCTGCCTTTTTTTTTCTTTCCCCAATCTGCAACTTTGTGCTGTTTTTCATTATCCTTTGTTGCGAGGTTTTGAGAAAGTTCATGAAGTAGAGGGGGCTTAATCCTCATAATTGTTAGGCCCCATCACCCAATTCCCTCTGCACCCAAAAAACAACCCTTGTTTAACAGTTGACTGTGATCTAACATTCAAGGACACAGATTGCTTTTTAACTTTTAAAGTCAAAACTAGTGCTAGAGCAGAAGGCATCTTTGTAGCATTCCTGCTCCTTGTCTTTCCTTCATCTATTTTTCCTTGTGCAGAAATTTGTGAAGCTCCACAGAGCTGCATTTCTTGGCGAAAGGACAAGCATAGTATTACCTCACATCTGTGGTTTTACTTGGTTTCTTTTGGAGGTGTCAGTTCGGTGGGATTTTGTGGGGTACCTCTGGGTAAAACTGTTCTTTCAACAGTGCTGGGTCTACAGTATAACTTGATTTTTTTGTTTGTTTGTTTCCTTAATTTTTATGGTAGACTTAAGCATATTCTGCATAAACTCATGACACTTTCATGGCCACAGTGAAACCTCAAATGTCTGTAGATGTAGAAAAATGGAATGTTCTCTCTCCAGTGGTGTTGTATGTTTGTAGAAAAAATTCCCATCAAGTGTGAATCTATTCCTTTTCTTTGTGGCCAGTTGTTGTGAGTATGATTTTGAAGTGGGTGTACTTAAGAATGAAGGGTGACCAGGCTTTTCTTAGTGATAGGGGTATTGAGAAGTGGTTGTGGTTAAGCTTTTGAAATGCCTTCTTTTCTCTGTGGCACTGAAGCCATGAACCTAATTAATGGTCTGCAAATGTGTGCTGGTGTCTTAAGAATCCAGTTTGTGAAATTTCATTCTGGATAGATTTGTTTTGGATAAAGCCAAGAAATGAGGTTTTCTCAGGAATAGCAACTCATCAGTTGTCAGCTCTGGTTGTACTCTCTTTGGACAGTTTCCTCTGTGAAGGCTGCACTTGTAGGAAAGCACTTCTGATCTGAAAAGGAGTGTATTATAGGTAGTAGTCCAGAGGCATTACACATCCTACTGTAAACCTAAAATAATATGTATTCTTGTTCCGTAGCTGTTTTACAGCATTCAGGAAAAAGGGACAAAAACACTGAAAGATTTTAGCCAGGCATGACTTGTAGATGGTAGTGTTACCTATAAAATCAAACTGACAGGAAAAATAGTGGGCTGCATTTTCTGCTCCTTTATTTTTCTTAGACAATTCTGCTAGTTTTGAGGACGTTATTACCTCTAGGACTTAAACACATGGACTTAGTCCACCAATTTGCCAGATGCTTTCAGATGGGGGAATCCCTTCAGTTTTTTCCTCACTCGCTCCTAGAAAGAAAGACTTAACAGCCCATCCTGGTTTTCTAGATGGCTCCACCTGGAAAGTCGTGCCTGGAATGTTTTGTGGAAATGTGGTTGTGTTCTTCCCTGAAATCTAGAGGAAAAGCAACGCTTCATGATTGTGTAGTCTCTTAGCTGAATTCACTTTGCCATCATTCTGTTTGCTTTAGGAAAATCTAATATAAGTCCTACTAGCAGTTGAAAAAATAGTCATTGTGGTGAAATGTCAAGCAGATAAGAGGGCTGTAATTATTGTAACCTCCTGAATGTTTTCTGGACAGCTGCATGTGTTTTGCTTTTCCTATGATACTAATTGATCTATATTTTATGGCATTCTGTGCTCAGTCAAACCTGTTTCTATCCTTCAAACCATTGCCTCTCATGCATCTTCTCCAAGTTACTCAAACTTTTCAGCAATGGTCTTATTCAAGAATCCCTTGCCATTCCTGTTATGGGTGGGGTTCAGAATATTTACAACTGTGTAGGCACAAGATTTGTGAACAGAGATTTGGCTTATTCTAGGTAATCTTTGACTGTATGATTACTGCTCAGTGGTTGCTTATACAGCTTTGGGACCCAAGGAGAAGAGCCTGTATAAAACCAGCACTACTGTTTTCAATTGGCAGAATTCAGCCTTTAAGAACATTTAGGGGAAAGATTGTTCTTGTCAAAACTAGCCTCTGATTTCTGTCTTTTATGAAGAACAATGTGAACATTACTAGGAGTCAATAGGTAAGACTGTGAAAGATGTTCACATTCCTCTCCTAAGTGCTAAGCACACTTGTGGTGCCAAATGTGAACTGTGTTAATGGTGTTTTTTGGAGTAACCATACATGCATTGATGAGCTTCTTTCCTGTAAATGTATGTTCTTACACACACTTAAATTTCACAGATTGCTGTTTGTGGAAGAGGGTACCAAAAAATCCCAAACAAAATAACATTTGGACATTTTGGTGATAATCAGGAATTTCTCATTTTGAAATGTGTTCCCATTTAGAAATTATTGCTTTCAGCTGTGAAAATAACAGGCTTTTTCTGTAGAGAAAAAGAAGAGGGAGGATGCACTTAAGTATTTAAAATAAACATCAATTCTCTTTTGCAAATATAGAAAAATAATTACTCTTGTCTTAAGATTGCATAGGGATTCTATAAATATTGGTTGCATTGTGGATAAGTAATTTTATTAGGCCAGGTCAGAGAAGCCCTGCTTGAAAATGTGTCTCTTACCGTTAATGCTGAAGCTGTGCTGACATGGTTTTTGAGCCACCTCTTCAAAAAGAAAATAACTTAGGGGCTGTATGTAAACAAAAGCCTCAGATAAAGTTCTTTTATTGGTTGCACTGGCATAATATAGCAGTCATAATTATCTCATCATTAACTGCAAAGCGCTCAGAGAGATTTGCTGTTTTTGACCCAAGAACTGCCAGTCTAGCAGATAATGTGATGTTTCAAACACTGCCAATCAGGTTTGTTTCATAGCTACCACTTTTTAGGGAAAATAGCCCAACATTTATTCATGGTGATTTTCTCTGAGAGAAGAACAACTGCTGTTCAGGATTTTTTTCCAAGTATAGTCAAATATTTTACAGAAACATTGTGACCCAACAAAGCACATGGTAATCTGAGTGGAAGCCTCCAGTGAGTGTGCAGTATTGGATAGCTGGACAATAAAACTTGCTGGCGTGCTCTGACCATTGAAGCATTACTGAAGGAGAAAAACAAAGCTTTGTACAAGGGGGCCTAGTTGTGCCACCCAGTGAGTTTCAGGCCTTTTGGTGTTTTTTTTCTCTTTTCTTTAAGAGCAAAGGTCAAATACCATTTGTCTGGTTGCTTCAAATTCTCCCACTCTCCACAGAAGTGGGACCTGTTCAGTCTGAGAACTCCACTGAGTACCTTGCTCCAGAACCAGTGTTACATGTTGGTTCCTCACACTGCAGCCTGGAAATCCTCTGTCCCACATGGGAGAAGGGATTTGGAACGAGGAAGTCTGGTGTTACATTCTTTTTGTGATTGTTTCAGGCAGCAGAGATGGAAATGTTTTGATGGAGAGGCTGTTTTGATCCATAACAGGTAGGTATTATGCCATGTGCCTGTTGCTGGGTGGCATTGCTTTAAAGATCACAGTGTCTTTTTCAAAAATAATGTAAATATTGTGCTGAAGCATCACTTAAAGTATTGTGTGAAAAATGTTTTAATCAAGCATATGCTACTAGCTTTTTTATTTTACTAGTCGAATGAAGAATTTTTGGCAGAAATGTATTTAATAGGTAGCCAATGACTGTGACTTTCAAAGTACTGCTTGGAGCATAATGTTAGCTTGCTCACCCTTTCCTGAAGGTTGTACAATAAAAATCAAATGCAGTTTCATGTTTGGACCAGTTTAGTTTGCAAAGTTAACTGTTTGAAAAGCTTAAACCTGTGTGTATGATAAGAGAGTGAATAATTACTCAGCATGGTCCCTTTTTTCATAAACTTCGATCAAATGTTAAATGAGAATGGTTCTGCAAATAGCAGCACTTGAATATTAATTCAAGTAATATCTTCCACATCCTGAGAGGAGAGAAAAATAAGAAGACGTGCAATGTGATCCTACACATTAAAGCAGAAAGAGTCCAGTTTTTCCTTTGGGGGATGGCTTATGTTTCTTCTTTAACATGAATTAAGGAGATGGGGAAAACTACTGCATTTTTTGGTGGTTTTAGCTCTGTCTTTAAAACAGCAGTTCAAACTTACCCCAGAATGCTACTGGCCAAAAATGGTGAGTGGGTAGAGTGTGTTCTCCCTGAAGCAGTAGCTCAAAAGAATCCCATTTAGCATGGCTTCATCCTCAGTGAGCAGTGGTAGTTGGATGAAGTTTCTCTTTCAGGATGGAACTAAAGATACTGAAGTTCCTGATGTGTTCTGGTGTGGTCAAAGACTTGTAGGAGACCCATAGTGATTATTATGATATTAAGATGGGGGAGGAGGGGAGACAGAAGACATGAGCACAAACTGCCAAATGCTAATCTGAAAGTTAATTTTTAACTTTTTATTAATCCTATGGCACTGGTTGATACTACTAGAAAAATATCTTCTGATTATTATCTTATTTGTGCTGTTCCACTGTTTTCCACACTCTGACTCATGAGATAGAATCAGTTGCTTTCTGTTTTCCTCTGATTTCTTTTGGATTAGTTTGTTTTGAAAGGTAAGCAGACTGCAATAATTAAGCAATTACGCTGTCAGCTTGACTTGTGCTTCCTATTCAGAATAGATGCAGTAGGGAGGAAACTTGCATGCCAGGAGGAGTGAAAATTTTGAGTAGCTCTGACATGGAACAGTAAGCTATCCTGCTTGTGTGTCTTTCCTAGATGATAGTCAGAGATTTGACAGAACAGTAGGTTCTTGGGAGTCAAGTGCTTTGTAGTCTGGAAGTTGTCAGTTCTCTCTCCAATCTCTCTCCAGATAACATGCTTAATGAAAATGATGAGATTCTCTTACAGCAGATAAATCTCCAGTTTTCCTCTAGAGCTTTAGCTCAATTTGGAGTCTGAAATTTGAGACTTTTTAAACATTCTTTTAAGAACATCGTGGGGGTTTCTAATGAAACTTTGCTATGCAAAGGGTTTTTTGTTTTTTTTATTAAGGAGTCTTGTCTTAAGATATCTTTGAAATACTGAAGTGTCGTTATTTGGGTGCAATTTTAAATTATAATTATAGTTGACCACTACAGTTCTTGAACCACTGGAAACTGGCATGTTGCACTAGAAACTATGACAGTGTAATGGAAATGTGTCGTTGCTGTTGTTGTTGGGACAGACGATAAAAAGCAGGTGAAGATCCTGAATAGATGAAAGTGAAACAACTTCTCTCTATAATTAATTAATTTTTTCACACAGCTACTTTTTTATATATTTCCTAAGTGTACGTGTGCTAACATTATTGGTGCTCATTACATACAAACAATCATCTATTGGCCACAGTTACAAACTACTGTCTTTGTACAAATTACTGTCTCTGAGGTTTCTTATCTCCTGCTTCTCCTGAGTTCTCTCAGCCTCTGCAAGTTGTTTATGTTCACGGCTACACAGCAGTCTGGCCAAGGTCAAATTCTTCTTGCTCTGTCAAGAAATCCACAGGCCTGATGCAGTTTCCCACAGAAATGATCATATTTATCAGATTGAATACAACATCAAGTGACTGAATTGCTAAAAACCCAAAGAATTCCTATGATACAATATCACATTGTAAAAATGTCTTATGTGACAAATTTTATTCATGAGCACTTGTCTCATGTCAGATTTTAAAACAGGCTGCGTACATGAAAGCTCCCAACTCAGGGCTTTACGTGTGAGTTATGAGGTAATGTCTTAGTTGTACAATTAGTAAATTATTTAGGTTTAAATGAACGATGTTGTTTTAGTAGGTGAAATACTCTATGCAAAATGTTTGGTGTGTGGCTTAGCTTGGAACTTATCTTTATCCTTTATGGTGTGAAGTTAGCATGTGCTTTCTAAAAGCATAGCAGCAACTGTTATGTGTAGAAGAAATGCTCTTTGGATTAGCGTCACTGCTGCATTTCTCCTATGATGCACAACACAATAGGTGGGTTTTCTGAACATGACAACAGAGATGGGAGCTGTATCAGGTTGATAAGAAATAAAATATGCATGCGTTTTAAGCAGAAGAAATAGTTGAAAATGATGTGTATTAATACGCTAAAGTTTTGGATAAACCAGAAATCACTCTGAATTTCTTTGGCAGGATTAACTGTTCTGGAAACATGAAAGAAAATTTCATTGGCTCTGGCTGTTGTTTTTTTTTTCTCTGAAATCACCTAGAAGTTGTGAACTCCTTTTTCACTCTCTGCTTGCAGAGCAATGTCCATTGTTTTATAGAAATTGTATAAGGCAGTAACCTCACATAGACCTGTCATGTAGGGTTTGGTCATACTTGGAAGGAAGTGTGCTTGTAAATTCATTAGTTTCAGTTATTGATGCTTCTAACAAAAACTCTTTTTGTCTTAATGTGGAGACCTATGTTACTAAATGTGCATCAGCCAGATAATGCTCTCTGGCCACATATAGTCTGCCTGAGAAAATGTACTTTAGTGAAAGTAGTATAGAAGCTATCTAAACATAATCCTCTGGCTTCAAGAGCCTTGCTTCTTCATGTTGCGAGAGCACACCTGCTCAAAAATTGGCAGATAACTTAATTTGTTTCAGTAGCAAAGCTGGCAGACTCTTGGCCAATTACCAATATATGAAAGTATTTGGTTCAGTTTTGTTCATGTTATCTCAATTTAATTCAGGGCTTCCAAGGCATCATTTTGACGTGAGAACCAAATTTGACCTTTACCTTCAGGGTGGTGGTGCTCACTCTGCAAAAATTAAGATGTATCTAAACATTGGCTATGAATTTAAGGACTATACGGAATAAATATTAGAGGGGAACCGTGAGTGATAAATATGGTAATGCTGAAGAAAAGTACTGTTAGGCAGAGAGATTTATTCTTACTAGTACATTACATTTTTGGTTTTTCTCATGAAGGCGAATTATATGACTTAGTAATGAGATGTGATTTATTCAACAGTGGTATCAAACTTATTCTCAGAGGCATTACGGTCAAGAGGAGGAGTCTGTCTGCCTTGCTTTGTGAACCCAGGAATTTCCCTGATATCAGTCTGCGTTCAGCAGCTGATGCAATTTGGTTTATGTGTTTTAAAGTGGCTGAGCAATGCTTTGTTCATGTATTTCTGTATATGTAAGCTGTGCAGTGACTGATGGGCCTAATTTCACACACACGCCTTTTATCTAATGGCCTTATTTGCATTTATACCAAGTAGGTGTAATGATGCAGGGTATTTGTTTTAGTCACTTTGAGGTAGCAAAATAATGGAAAAAGCTCCTTTTTTTGGTGTTTTTGTTTTTTTTCTTTTTTTTAATGACTTGAATATTGACTGAACTTGTAGTTTAAACTTCGAGAGGATTGTTGTGGCTAACTTTCTAAAAGCTACTAAGGCTCAAAGGAGAACCACACTAACAAGAAACTGAGGAGTAAAACAAGTATCTCCATTAGTGATATGAATAGTATGAATATTAAGGAAATTTTCTGGGAAAAAATGATGCAATTCACATTTAAGCTGTGATTAGATGAGTGTTATGGATATGGGAAGCAAAAACTCCTCCATTTAAATGCTAACTACATATTTTGCTTGGGGGAGCATGACATGGGGATTCCTACATTCAAGCAAAAAGAGTGGGTACATTAAGACCATAGCTTTCTCAGTGTCTGGGAGTGCTAAAATGGCACCCATCTACACTTTCATATTTTTATTTCCTGGTGCTGCTTTACATTTTGTGATCATTGGGGAATCAGTGGATTTTTATAATCATAGCTCAGATCTACCTCTCACATCTTCAAGTGATGAAGCCTATGTGCAAGCCTACATATTTCTTACATTAATATAACATGTATCTTAATTTTTTCTTACGCTAGATATAAAACTTAAGTGTGAGAAAACAGGTAATAGAAATTGTTGCAAATTACAAAGTTCATTTAAAAGCAACAGTTGCACCTGCAGCATGTCTTTAGCAAACTGCAAGACAGTGACGCTGTTGCAAACACCTGAACTTACAGCAATAGTTAGATATTCTGGGCACATTATTGAAGAACTATCTAGGCCACAGTATAAAAAGTTTGGAAGAAAAGGAGTTCTGATTCTAGCAGAGTTGTGGTTTTTTTGTTTTCTTGGTGGTTTTTTGTTTGGTTGGGTTTTTTGTCTCCCTATACAACCTGTGATGTAGACACAAACATTTATATAACCCTTTTACAAACTGTTCAATTGTGATAGCCAGTTAAGACAGCTAAGTACTATCCCTTTTCAGTGTTATTTTGAAGGTGGTAATACTTCAGTTTGTATTTATTGAGAAATGTTACAGAGCAGTCTTTCTGTTTCATGGAGACTGGGCTCTCACAGATTTGGAGAGCATTACTTAGGCCTGTTAAGAGCCTTCTTTAAGTGCTTTGCCTCTGTATAGGGAAGAACAGGTGGTTTTTCACTTTTGATGTGGATGTGACTAACATTTTCTATTTTAGTCTCTCTCAGGTTGAGTGTGTGTTGTGTTTCCATGTTTCTTCCTGACTCTAGGAGGAGTGGGTTTTCCAAAGCTGCCTTAAGGCAGGAGATATTTTGCATAAGTTGGGAGGAAATGCGAGGGAAGATAGAGGTATTACCTGCACTCCTGGTATTGTCCAATTGATGTGGGGTTTCAAGGACACTGAATGCTTGAGAACTGCAGGACTGAGCGTGACTCAATGTTGGAATCTCCAAAAAAGTCTTAAAATGGCCTTAAAAAGGGACTGAAAACCAGATTCCCAGTTGGTGCTGGTGTGTATGCTGGCAAATTGCCTTATACAGATAATGCATTTTTGGGGTGAAGTAGATACCGGTCAAAACTTACTTGCTGATGTGAAAATGAGTCAGTGATAGGAATGCTGAGCAGGCACTGTAAGATCACAGCATTAATGAAGCAACTAATGGATGATCTGGAAATGGCTGAGTTGGAACAGTTTAAGAATTCTAGGAACCGAGCCTTGAAAGAGAAAATAAAACTGTAAATCATCTGAGGAGAAAGGCATTCAAAATGAGCATAAACAAAGCAGATCCTAATTCTCAGTGAGTATGTTTGCTGCATAAACAGTATTAAAACCCAACACTTAGTTTTGATTTAGAACAGGCTTGTTGCAGTATAATCAGATTTTTATGACCTAGCAAATATTGTTGTGATCAATGGTTTCGTTACACTGGAATATTTCTTTTCAGTGTTAGCTACTCAGCCATAAGGGCAGGTGAGTGAAGTCTAAAGTTCAGATCCTTTCTTCTGTTGCAGCAAAGGAAGCAGCAAAAAAGTGAATGACCTCTTGCATTGCCAGTATGTTTCTATTTGAGTACGTTTAAACTGGTCAGCTGTTAGGCTTGTCATTGAGTTTCAAAGTAGTTAGTTCATCTATACCAAAAGTTAAGTCCTTGACATATGTTTGTAAACTCAACCATTCAAGCATCACTTAAAATTTTTGCCCCTGTTTGTTAAATGTTATAAAAAAAACATCTTTACAAGCGTTAAGCATTCAATTAGTCTGCTTAAAGGTCAGATAATGTCAGTAATTCACCTGAGGCCTTGTTCTTTGCAGAATTTGGCTATTTCATGACTTTAGATTGCTTTGAAAGTTCTAAACTAATTGTGGTGGTTTTGTGTGGAATTAAGTAATTTTAAAAAGCACTTACTGTTCCCAAATATGTAAATACAGTTTGTTCCAACCTCCCGTACCCCCATTTCTATTTATCCTAGAAAAATTCTCTCTGTTTTGACCCATCAAAGGCTAACCGTGGGCAGGGTATCATAGAAATATGTGAAACAGACTGGAAGGAAGGATTCCCACTCATGTTTTTGACCCCCATCACTTTTAAGGGAGTGTGTTTGATTTCTGTGTGAGGTGTTCTGATCCTGTTCTGTTGCCTCTTATTTTAAATCTAGTTCAGGTGAAGCTGGTGTACTTCTGCTCCTGGCAAACACTGCTCTATTAGGGCACTGTAGTTGTAATGAAATCTTCTCAAGTTCCATATTAATGTTGCAGTACCTGATAAGGCATGGAACTGTGAAGCAGGATGGATGAAATTGAAATAAATTCCCTGTGTCTATCTAACTCAAAAGGTGTCATGGGTGAGCCGACTGATAGACCTCAGCTTTTTTGCTTGCTCTGTACTTCAGGATGTTTCAGGAAGGTTCCTTCTAAGTATGCTGCTGCTCATTAATGTACAGTGCTGTGTTATGTGTTGCAGTGCTGTTGAATGTAGTGAGGCAATGGGGGAGAAGGAAGGGCTGAATTTGTTTAACTAGCAATGACTTTTTCTGGCACACTAGCATGCTCTTGATGATGCTATTTATGGATGCCTATTGCCAGAAATAATTCATGTCAAATTACACTCCATGGCTGACAGAAAATGATCCCTCCAGCATGTTACCATACTTAATCCATTTGTGCACTCTCTGCTATTATTCGTTATTTTAAATCCCTTTGGTGAATTTTTTAAAATCTTTTCCTAGTTTTGTATTTTCTTTCACTCTTCAGGAAAAAAAAAAATAGATGTATAATTCAGTATTGGAAAATTGGTTCTGGCAAATGTAAAGTGTTACAGTAATTTTGCAGCTGTTTGTTTTTTATATCTAAACTGCTTTCTCTTTCTCAGACATCAATAACTAACTCTCCCACTAGTAAGCTACTGTTCCTTTTGTTAGATATGAACATTTTCTCTGATTAGTAGCATGCATTTTTCCTAGAGAAGTGGAGTTCTTTTGTCCAAAACAAATGCAGAATTCAAGTCTTAAAGGACAGATTTTAATCTGAATTTTAATTCCCAAGTTTTGTGTCAGGTGGCAGTATTCAGCTGGCATCTGTGTTGAGCAGCGTGTTCTTCTGTGCTGTTTGAGTGGCCAGTGTCTAGTTCCAAGATGCTGTGAATGACACATGATTATAATTTTTTCATTCAAAACTTTAGTTGAATTTTAATGGGGAATCCCATGGTGGTGTTTTGGTTTGGTTTGGGTTTATTTTTTTTTCCCCTAAAAATGAGCATCTGTTACAGATAGGCTAAATTATGACGGAATTCTGTTTTAAGGGAAATTAATATCCCCATGTGCCTTTCCAGATGTCTTCATGGGGATATCTATTGCAAATATGTGAAGTTTGTAAGGATAACTAGCTTTCTAACAGTCAGTGCTACCAACTGCAAGCAGCTGTCTCACTTTTTCTGTGTCTGCAGCTGCCTGTCTTGGGTAACCAGATGATTTTTGTATTCTCACCTGTTGTTTGTGCATTTAAAAGTTCTGGCTGCCATGCTAACTCCAGTATTCTTTATCTGTCAGGGTTTGGCCATATGTGGTCATCAAATCATAGTGGTCAGCTGCTGAGACCGTTTAAGTTATTTAGCTGTTCAGGTCTGAAATGAATTAAGCAGCATGAAATAAGTTGTCAGACTTCTATCTCCTTCCAGAAGAAAGACATGTTATTTGTTTATATAGTACATCAAATGGCAAATATGCTTGGTTTTTGTGCTTGCCTTGGAAAGGCTGCAGTCCCGGAAGGGTTGGAAGAGCAGTGGGAGGCAAGTGAGTTACCCAGAACTCAATGGGACTAATTTTTGAAATTCATCTAGAAACTGGAAATCAAATCTGCAAGGCAAGAGAAACTTTCACTGCAAGCCAAGACTGTTGAGGAACAATGCTATGTCATGGCACTAAAGTTACCTGTAGCATTTTTTTTACTTAAAATAGGAATTTGTTTCCTCAACATTTAGGGGTTGGTGGTTAGTGTTTTTTTTGTTTCTTTGTATGGGGATTCTTTTGTTGTTAGGGTTGGTTTCAGTTGTTGGTGGTTTTTTTGGTGGTTGTTTTTGGTGGTTGTTTTTTGTGTTTGTTTTTTGTTGTTGTTGTTTTACATTGGTTGTTTGGTTGGTTTTTTTTAATGTAAGAGGAGACATAATCCTGGTTATTAGGGTATACAGGTAGAGGTACTCCATGCCAGATTACCCCTATCTAGCCAAAATGATATTGATAGAAAGCTTTCGTATCCTCTGGCAGACCTTGCCAGTTTGTTTGAAACAGAACAGCTGTGTGGAAATGTGCAACTCATTGAAATCTGAAGTGAGGGAAAGGTGCTTTTTGTCTCACTGTATCTCAGACCCTTTGTATTTATTTCTGTCGCTTTTTCTTGTTTATTCAGTGTTTATGGGGCTTTTTACTAATGAAAGTTTTGTGTCATGTTTTCCAGAAACATGCCATTGTCTACATTGTAATAGTATCTTCTTATCCTTTGCTTCTTTATCTGTGGGATAAATTATCATGTTGCTGGTGTTTCAGTGTATTAATAATTCCATCCACTAATATATCACCGTGAATTGAAGGGTAGGTCAAATGATCATAAGAACATAGAAATGTATGCCAGAAAGATACTTAGTGTGTCCCAGGAAATTTGGTAAAGAACATACCACGATATGCATTTTGTGTTATCAAAAAACCTGAAGATAAATAAAGAATTTAAGTATCATAAATTGTTTGGGTACTTAACATCTCACTAATATGTATTTGTCCATTGTGACAATGTAACTTGCAGGGATAAAATAATGAAATAGTGTAATTGGTGGATATGGTGGAGCTGAAATATCTGGCTGTATTTAATTTCCTTTCAAACTTTCTGCTAGTATTTCCTATTGCCCTCTGATTTATGGCAGCAATATTTATATAAGCAGCATACTGTTACTGGTACCTGCACCTTTTTGGTGGCAATTGCTTAAAGACTAGCATCATTCTATCCAGCTTCATTTAAATGCAAAGTGAAACAATGGCAATTCCACAAATCTGATGATAAAATATTGTAAGAAAGCAGACTGGATTGTAAGTGGATCATTGAAGGACTTAAATTTGCTAAACAATTTGCAGATGCTAGAAGCACATGGGATTAAAACTAGAACAGTGAATTTAAGACTAACAAGTATGCACACTCTGGGCCAAGTTTGCAGAGGCCTCTACTTGGCATCTTACATGCTATTTGGTTACTTCCACCCACAACTGACTTGTTGAAGCAAAATTGAAGCCACAAAAAACAAAATGTGAAGTCCTCCTACCATAATGTGCAGAGGCAAACAGTGCCTGTACGCATAAATCAGGTGTTTAACTATCTGTAGTAACTTCAATCTGCAAATGATTGAAAGCTTCCTTCTCCCTCCCATGTGATGGAAGTAATGCTTTTTGAATGTTTTTTTTGCATAGAGTAGGCAGCTCTGAAATAAAGACACATTGTCACCTCACAAAATAGCCAAATGTTACTTCAGAACTTCAGCTATAGCATATTAAGCATGAATACAGTCATCGCAAAAAAAAAGCTTTTACCACTTGCACCTGCACTTGGAAGTGCAATGTAAGTCCTTTTGCAGAACAAAAATCTGGAAAGCGGCTACAGGACCCTGATTCCAAAAGTACTGTTGGGGTTCTAGAAACCACTAGTGGATGTGTTCAACTGTAATGCTGAGCAGTGTCAGCTGTTTGAATTTCTATTAGTTCATATTGTTAGGTACAGCAAGTTGAAGTCTTCTCAAAAGTTGAGATATACTGATCCTTTGAGCCAAGGGACAAAGTGCATTTTATTTGTAGCATCTTGAGACTTAAAATAAAACTGAGTTACTAGTGTGAGAATTTCTGGCTGCAGATAAACTTGCTGAAGTGTTTTCATTTGTTCAGACATCTCTCTGGGAGATCTGTGACAGCTGGAATACTCCAAAAGTGAGTAATTTATCGAGATAGCTCCCAAACTGTAGTGACTGTTCAAAGAGTGCAAATGATAGAATTGGAAAATTGGTGGATTTAGGAATCTTTCGGAAGTCCTTAGTCTGAATCTTCTTTCGTCCCCCCATTTCCAGTAAAAGTAAAACACTGTTCTGTCCCCAAAAGATAACACTTTCATGGCAACAGTAAGAAATGGTTTCCTACCTTTACGATTGCACAATGATCAGCAAATGCTATAGAATAGGTCTGTTGCTGAAGGTAGTAGGACTCAGAGAAGCATATAATAGTATAGTCAGATGATACCTGGACAAAATGCTACAGCCTATTTTACTCTCTTCCAGACTCATTTGGTCAACACCTTACATGCCCCTAGTTAAATTCCAGAGTATAGACTTGTTCTTAATGACTTTGTACTTAATAAAAACATTTAATTCATGGATGCTTTACCCCTTGTAGTATAAAGTTCGTTACAGAGAATTTCTTGTGGGACCTCAGTATTCAATAGGAGCAGAATGAATTCCTGAGAGTCCAGTGCTGCATGCATGAGGTAGTAGTTGTCCAGCCTTGACCTTGCTAATAGCAATAATAATAATAAATAATAATAAAGCAGGTAAGAGGGAGATCTCTTTGGACAAGTTAATTGCAATGCATCATAAAGGGTGGCATCCAAGGGATTGTAGGGGACAGACCTCAGTCACAATTTTTGATTTACATCATGATCAAAATGGTTTGTTCACATAAAATAATTAGCTTTTTATATCAGGTAAAAGTATGAATGATTTAATGTCATGAGGCACTCTCGAGCTTTGGTTCTAGTTCATTCTGGGAAATTTAGGTGGTATTTTTTCTGTTTGATTGAATGTAGGTTGTTCCTACTGGGAAGAGCTGCTTTGGAAAAGTTTATGTACATATAACTAATGAAGGTCTACTAGCAAATCCATGATATCTCTGAGTATAACATCAAATAATATTTTCCAAAATTATAGAATTCAGTTTGGAAGACAACTTTGGTGAAGTCCAGCTGTCTGTGATGTCATACCAGCTTTCCAGGTTTTTATCCTATTGGGTTTTGTAAACCTCAAAGGACAGAAGCTGAGAATCCTCTTCTACTGAATTTCCTTAGAGTGAAAAAGACCTGAAGTCCTCATTTCAACTTAGGCTCACTGCCTCTTGTCCTCACACCCTGCACTGCTGTGGAGATCCTGCCTCTCTCTTCTTGACAACCTTCTTGTAGGAATGGGAAACTGCAGTTAGCCCTTTCCTCCTGCCACTTCCTCAGTTGTTCCTTCTCCTGTCTGAAGTCCAGATCCCTCAGCCAATCCTCACAGGGTAAGTGTTCCAGTAGCCTGACAGCTATGAGCGCCTCCTGCTAGACTTGCTCCAATTTTTCAATGTCGCTCTGATATCACAGGGTCCAAAACTTGGAAGTGTGGGAGATGTGGTCTCATCAATGCTGAGTGGAGGGTTTGTACCTGGGCACTCTCTAGCCTGTTCTCTTGTGTGCTGTTACTCCTACTCAGTGCAGGACTTTACACTTGTCCCTGATGAATGTCATGAGGTTCTTGTTGGCCCACTCTTCCTTCAGTCCCTAAGGACGGCAGCCCTGCCCTCGTGTGTTGATAGTTCTCCCTAGTTTGGTGTGATCTGCAAACTTGCTGAGCCTGTAGTCTCTCACTTTCTCCAGATCACTCATAAATATGTTAAACAGGAGAGATTCCAGGCTTGACCCCTCTGGTGCTTATTACTAGCCTGGGTAGAGTACAACCAAGTAAGTGCTACCCTTTGAGACCAGTCATCCAACCATTTTTTTGCCTATCTGTTTGTCCAGCCATCCAGATCTTGATATATCAACTTGGTTACAAAAATATTGAAGGAGATAGCAAGGTAAAGGTCACTGCATCACTGAGGATGTCAGGTGGGTCAAACATGATTTCCTCTTGGTAAATATTTGCTGACTGTTCCAAATTTCATTCTTAGCTGTGTCCAGAAATGGGTTCCTAGTTGGGACCCACCTCAACTCTGAAACAAGTCATGTCTCAGATGAGACAGGTTGCTTGAATAGAGTTTGGATGGGCCCAGTTCAAGAAGTTTTTAGTTACAGGACGATTATTTTGCTGCAGTTTGTAATATCAAGGACTTTGCCATGTAAAGATTTTCATATGCATTGACAGAGCTGAAAAGTCCATGAATTTTCCTGGCACAGTAGGACTGAGTACTGAACAGACAAATTGTTTTAACGCAGAGCATGACTCCAGTACCAGACCCTACGCTGATGGAATCGTTCAGTGGAGTGTCACATTAGAAGATGCTTTGTGCAGTGCGAGAGGCAATCTTTTGATGAACTTTCAAAACCACTGTTGAATGGCCAGGTGGTTTCCTCACAGCTGAGTAGGTGTTAAATATCTGGCAGAAATGTTTCTACTGCAGTTCAGGAGGCATGAAGAATTTCCTCAGCCATCACTGTTGCTATTACTTAAAGTCAGGGCTTGGCTTTGTCGGCTCTATTCACCTCTTCTAGATCTAAACTCACCGCTTGCTTGCATGGAGACTATTTTGCTGCAAAGGCATCCAGGCTCACTGCAGCTTCTGCCAAGACCTCCCTCAATGGTCCCCTATGGCTTTGTTCCAGCAGCACTAAGAAAGGGGTAGTATTCAGTCTCCTGTTGGTATCCTTACATTTTAAATGCAGTACAAGGTCCTGGAAACAATAGATTTTGGCTGCTCAGAAGTTCCTTCCTCACCACCCTTTTCCCGGTTGCCTGTGCATTAGCTGCATGCCATCATGGTGTGTCATCCCCATTCAGCTGTGGCACCTGGCAGCCTCTCAAGCCCTTAGACCTCCCTACAAACTGATGCCCCCGAACCTCACAACAGCATTCCTGCCGCTTTTCATCTGCTCTCTCAATCGGGACTGAAGGCTGATGCCAGTTTACACCATAGTGCTCATGTGCCCAAAGTGGGACTTAATATTTCCAACAGAGATGAGTGATTTACTTAATTTGACTCCCCTTCAGGCCCTGTAAAGTCTGTTGTTCTTTTAAAACATACAAGCAGGAGAAGGATTAAATTTTTTTTATGCTTTTGATTGCTGTTGGCTGGGTCTATGCAGCTGCTTAGACACCACAGTTTTAACAATTTTGCTGTGGTTTATACAGATTGACGTATCCCTGCAAGGAATGTAAGCCACAGAAAGCTGAAGATGAAATCAAGGAGGGACTATTAAACTGGTAGCAGAGAACAACTTAGTTGCAGTTTAGAATAGTATTTAATTTATCAAGGCTTCAGTTATGGTGTTCCTTTTTTTTACCCCAGCAGCTGAAAAGAAGCCCTGTACAGGCTGCAAATCCCTAAACCCAACTCTTCCTGCCCCTAAAGTTGCATCATAACTGCATATGCCTTCTAGCATAGAAAAAGTGGTACGTTCCTGAAGACTTACTCCATTTCTTCTTTTCTTCTAAATTCTGTATTGAGTTTACTAATGTAAGTCTGTGTTTAATTGGCTGAGAGACTCAAGGGTTTTTTACTATGAGGAAAGATGTCTCCCCTCTGTTCAATTTATATAATTTATATTTCCATTCTAACACATTTAGTAAACTTTTATAAAAGTAAACTTTCGTCTTAACTTTTGCAAAGAGATGAGGGATAGTACCAGGTTAGAAAACTGTGGGGTTTTATAAAGTCTGGGAATACAGGGTGAGACAGAGGTCAAGATTTGCCATAAAGATAGTTTACAGTGTAAGACTACTCCAAACAGGAAAATATTTTCATTTGAATGTCAGAGTTTTTGCTTATTTCCTTTCACTTGGAACCTTTATTGTTTTCACTTTTAACACTATTTTTCTATTACTTGATGCAAGAAAAAGCATTCATTTCACAGTGAAAAAAGGGACCTTTATTTCTGAAAACCTTCAGCTATTGTGCTGACTTCTTCCTAAAACTGGGAAAATGATTGGGCTTTATACCAGTCTTCTGAAAGACACTCATTTCAAGTGAAGCACATCTTACCAAAGTACTTAAACTGAAGCTTTTCCAGTTGTTTTTCTGTAAAACTGAGTTCATGTTGACATGTTAACAAACTGTGCCCTGAGCATGTCTCAGAACTGGGACCAGTGTCATTAGGGATGGAGGAAATGCTTTTCACTGTCTCTTCACATGTAATTTTGGGATTTTATCAACCTTGATTTATTCCCATACAGATCAGTCAATTTCTGGAGATGGGTTAACTGTGTGTGGAAGAGAAAGGGCTTTGTACAAAAATGCTTGAAGGCTTTAGTCCTTTACCAGTAACACTGGTTATTTCTTCAGCTGGATTTTTTTTTTCACTTAGCAATGAAATAACACTTAAAAGGTTAAAAAAGGTTTGCAAATCATTAGAGTGTACTAGTGTCATACTGACTACTGTAATAAAGGTGGGCAAGGATTTTACTGGCTTTTTCTGAAGGACAAGAAATTGAAGGAATGTCTTGGACACCAGAACCAGCTGCTCTGCTCTGGGAGCAACTGCCTCATGCAATCCTTTTAATTAACTTTCTGAGCCCTTCTTGAAAGCATTTTGTCCCCTCCCCTCCATTTCTGTGGGAGATAATTTCAAAGCTTAATTTCTCTAAGGATCCAGAATATTTCTTTCATTCAAAGCCTAAAATTGTTCTAGGGCAAAGCACCTATTTATTCTTAAGCAACACCCTTTAGTTAAAACAGCTCTTCTCTTACTGTTGTATCATAATTATCAGACTGCTTCTAAGTGGTCTTCATCTACATTTATTTCTGGATAACAACTCTACTATTTCCTTGCCTTTTATACTATTTTTTTCTTTTTTTAAGTATTACTAAAGAACTTACTAGGTGTTTTAATCTTTCAAGGTCTAGTTAAACTTGACTTTTTGGCAATGCCTGTCTTGTTCCTGTGCTTTTTGACTGTGACCAGTATTTCCTTTGTTTCCTTATTTCCTAACAGCACACTCCTGTTTTCCAAGCAGATGCCTAGATGTCATCTTTCAAGGAAATCAGTGATCCCTTCTTAGAGACTTCCTTCCTTCCAGGGCACTCCTCATGTGGAATAACTTCCTGCGTTCAAGCACTTCTGAAACTGAGCCAGCCCTTCTGCTCCATTAACTCTCTTTAAGTATTTCTCTTACTGTGTCATTGTTTGTGCCTTTTCAGACTGAGCACTCTCCTTCCTGGTGGACTCATGACATGTCACTTTGCCTTGGTTGGCTGAAGTGCAGATGGAGTTGACTCTAGTATAGATGAACTATCGCATTCCCAGGGACCTATACTGTCAGAGAGCTTTGTGAGAAGATTCAGGTTCATTGGAATTTTTAGCAGAGTCCTGCCATAGACTGGACATCAGTTTCAAGCACAGCGCGCCCAAAGTTGTCCAGTATTTATGGAGTAAGTGGACTGAATAATAGTCATATTTACATACCCACTACAGATGATAGTTTCTTCCAAGCTTGGCTTGAAGTGGATCTTGACCAGCAATATGGTTAGGCAGGTGGATTGCTCAGATTAGCCCCTGGCTATTGTGTTGCTACTTGTCTCCCTTGAATCCACTTAGAGTTGGATGCAGCCATCACTAGGCATACATTACAGGCACCACTGGTGGTTAGCACTTGAGCAGGGTTATGAGAAACAAAGGTAAGGCTGGGATTGGGGGGAGCACATTGTCACCCAGTGGTCTGACCACCCTTATGGTGGAAGAAACAATATTTCTTTTTGTTTGAAATTTCATGTTTTGTTAGTTGTGTCCATCACATCTCTTCCTGTCACCGTGCATCTTTGAAGAGAGTCCATCTGCATTCGCCATCTGTGTCAGCCACCTCTTGTAGGTCCTGTGCTCCAATCTGCCTGCTCACCTGGAGGTCCTCCTCGGTGCTTATTGGAGTTTGGTTACATCTTTGTTAAAGGGAGCTGCAAAGTGGACCCAGCCCTGCCAGTGGGCTCTGACAAGAGTTATGCAGGAGAAAACACTTCTCCCACTGTGTCATCGCTCTTGTGGCTCATAAAGAATGATGTAGCACCTTTGCTACAAGGGTACACCTCTGATGTTGAACTGGTAGTGCATTGGGCTGACCAGGTTTCCTGGCCATGTACCTGAGGTAGGACCTTGTGTTTGCCCTTGATGGGTTTTACTTTGCCCCATTTTTTTTTCCCAACCTGTCAAGATCTTTCTTTATACCAGTCTTACTCTCTGCATGTTGAACACTTAACCCTGGCCAGGTACTGTCCAGAGACTTGCTGAAAGATGAACTCACTCCCATCATCCAAGTCCTTAGTGAAGATGTTAAACAGTATTAATCTTAGTATTGACCCTTGAGAGTTATAATCTTAAATTATTTAGTTGGTTTAAGATGAGAAATAGATATGCTTCATATCAGTAGAGGTGAAGCATAAGATTAATATGAAATGAACAATTAAACTGCATGATGCCATCGGTTAGAGCCAACTGGTTGCCAAAATATTACCACATTTTTAGTGACACTGCAGCAAATAGTGTTTATAAGGAGTGAAAAAAAGATACTTTTGCCTATGCTTAGAGGAATCACTTAAATGTGGCAGGTGCTCATTTATACTTGCTGTTCCATCAGATAAACTGTGACCTTCCTTACTAGGAAGGCGTGCAATTGGATTTGATAGGATGCCATGTGCTTTAAGTTGTTCTTTATTGCCTTCTGGGGAAATGAAGGAAAATGTTCATCCCCACCCTGTCCAGTCATTTTTCTTTCTCTTGGAAAGCATACAGAACTTTAAGATGTTAGGCAACAACTTGTTGCCTAAGATACCAGGCTGAATCATTCAATTGCTTAGAGGATTGAATTGGCACTGTTCTGCACACAGACACACAATCAAACAAAATAGTTGCAGGCTTTAAAAATGCAATTGTTTTAAGCAAGTAAGCTACTTTTGTTCTCTGTAAAATTCTCTAATAGAAAATCCCTCCGCCCATTTCCATGAATTATTTATATGAGCTTCAAGCTTGATATTTAGCTTTGGATGCAAATGGAGCTGCTAGTGTTCTCACAACCTTTTCTCTAGAAATGCTGCTGGTTAAGCTCTGTCCAACCTCAGTGCCCATTTTACCTACGGAAGCAATCCCTCTTGTAAAAACCCTAGTGAAACCTACACAATTTTGTTGTGTTTTAAGGTAAACTAGATGATTTGTGGCCTACCTAAGGCTATGGTGTGTTGTCCCCAGGTGACATGCTTTGTTTTTCTTTTGTAAAGGAAACTAGTATTTGGTGCCACCAAACAGTCCCATGCTGAGTAAATTTTGTAATATCACCAGCACCAGGAGCCCAGGATAGACTAACTACCTATTCTTATGGGCAAATTTTGCCACCAGTGAGGAAAATGTATATGAAACTGAGAGCTAATTTTTAAGTGACTAATTCTCCTTGGCCTGTTTACGTACAGGTGTTTTTGTTTTGTTTTTTGTTCTCCCCACTGTGGTGAACAAATACTAATTTGACTTTTTTAGCTTAACACAAGACTGGGAGAAGGGTATGGGGTGCTTAAACTGTCATAGGCTGGCCAGAAAAGAAGTAATCAAAAGGGCTGTAATGCAAGGAAATAACGAACAGCTAAGAAATTGATAGAAATCCTGCAGGTGTAGTCATGTAATAATGGATTTTTTAAATTCTTCAGCAATACCTTGGATTTTTAACCTTCTGTTCTTAAGATCTTCAAAGTGTGAAAGCCAGTTCCTATACGGTTTTGGAGAACAAGGATTTCTTTTATCCAAAGGGAAATACAGAGTGCTGAGCAGAACTGGGGGTAGATTTTTCTTGCATATATTCAGGATTGCTCAGTTGTGTGGTAGGTGGATAACCAAATCTCCATGAGGATATGCCTTGTACTGGCAGAAATGGTTCTGTAGAAGGTGCTCTCAGTCTGGTTTGATATGCCCACAGTATTTCCAGGCAGTTTAAACCCATGGGAAAATTGCAGTGAGATTTAATTTTTTTTTAATACCTCCTCAACCACAATTTCTTGTGATCAAAAAAGCTTACTTAAAAGTTTATATGGTTGTTTAATGACATCAGTTGATGTAAGAGAAATGCAATGGTACATATCTGGAATGAAATTTGAGTTGGTAATACATGATATTCAGTTCTCTTCACATGCATTCCCTCAGCAATAGCTGCAGCTTATCAGAAAGCCCGAATTCTCCTGATTTTTGTCAGACTAGATTAAGACACTGCTCTGAATGATAATTCTACAGGGCTTGGAATACATGCAGTATGTCAGGGGTGCATTTTAGAAACAAACGTACTATGCAGCACGCCCAGTACTCTTCAGTTCTGTTGTGTAAGTGTAATAAATCTCAGTGCATGAGAGTTGTAAGCAAATGACTTCTAGACTTAGCAAGGCATGGGTTGTCAAACTTCATGGCCATTTACATGCAGCCCCCGTGATTTGGTAGACCTGGTGAATCAAGCAACCTTCAATAAACTGTAAAGTTCAGTGTTTAAAATTTTCACGTGCTCATTTAATTTCTCTGTTATCTTGTTTATTAAATATTTGCTAAAAACGTCTCATTTACCTGTTGCAAGCATATTAAACATTGTCTTAAACAATGGACCAGAATTAATGACTTGTCTGGGAAGATTGTGAAGATGCACCAAATGGTCTCATATCCTACTCCAGAGCTAGCATTGTCCAGGAAGCTGCCTATTTTTGGCTTAATGAGCATTTACCTTGACAAACTTGTTCCCCATTCGTTTTTTTTTCCTAAGGAAGTGGGGAGATAGGGAGAGATGTCACAAGAAAATGTAAAGTACGTAACTGCAAATCATCCAAGCAGGGAAATAGGGTCAGTTTATATGTAACTGTATATCTCCTTCAAAATGTTGGAATTGAAAACTATCCCACTTTGCATAGTGTTTCAGGCAGGTACAGCAGAAGGTGCACGCGGAGGGAATAAGGTGTTACGAGAGGTGCATTGATGTTGAAAACACAATTCTTCAATTTCTTCTCCTTTGTTCCAGTGTGCTGCTGAGTAATATGTGGCATTAATTTATTATGTAGGTTATTTTCTTCTGTCTTCTTTTTGAAATAATTGTAGTAAAGCGTGCACCAAAAGTATTTCTGTTTTCTATGTAGGGTTGACACGGAAAATGGCAATGACATACTGCAGCTGTCCAGCATGGAGGCAGCAAAAATTACTCCTGTTGTATGTAAATGAGACTTGGGTAATACGGGAACTGCTTTCTCCATTGAAAATAGCTCATATTTTCTGGAACATGCATTCAAACATTCATTTTTCTAGACAGTGAACCCAGTTGACTTTGTAGTAAATCAGTAGCCTACACCCTGTTGTATCTAGGTATGACTTTGGCCTGCTGCCTGAGTGGGAGTCCTGGAACACTTCAATTTATGTGTGTCATGAGCGCTGTGAGCTCCTGTTGCTTCTCTCATATTTGTGAGACTGCACAAAGCTTCATGAAATTATGTTGCACTGCTCAGATGCAAGCTAACAGGCTGTTAAAAGTAATTTCAAGTAAGGAATCAGTCTACATCAAGCTTCTCTTTGGCAAGTAACATGGAAATGGATATCTCTTAATTCTATTGAAATTCCAGGTGGTTTTCCTCATGCTAGTGAGAACCAGAAAATTTTTCCTTGATATATACTTTCTTTTTTTTGCTACTGGTTTTTCTGAGGATGGAGGGACAGTAGTCTCAGAGTTAAAGGAAATAATACAGTGATTTTAAAAGTTACTAATTAGGGGTCTTATTTGGGGTTTTGTTTTCAGCTTTTTTCTTACAAAATAGGTTGTAGTATGAAGACAAGAACTCCAGATGTTAAGAACTGGAGTTCTCAGTACACTGGGGAAATTAGGACGAGTGATCAAGAAACTGATGAAAATATGGATTCTTTGTAGCATTGTCATAAAAGATGAAATTGTCTGGTCACACATAATGTATTTAGTTGGCAAATAAAAGAAGCGTTTCTTAATTTTGAAAGTTCTCTCTGTCTTGAAATTTGGTGAATCCTTTTCCTAGCATGAGAGGTGAGCATGCAGGCCTCTCTAAATGCTCATTTGTATTATTTTTTGTTCCCCAAACCACTCTCAGCATTTGTTCCTCAAAAGGCCATATAAATAAGCTTCTCCCAATTCAAGAGTGGCTGAAGGGCTGGGAGCAGATTATGCTATTCTTATGAATACTTTTGTTTATGCATTGGTTTGTGCTCATATGTGCTCTAAAAGGAGGTTAAATAATTTCTTTTTTGTTCTTTTCTCTGCTCCTAGGACAGCACAAAAAACCAAAACCTGGGAGTAAAGGATTTGCTCCCAACTTAGTGAAAGCGTTTACTTACATGCTTTTGTATGTGGATTTTCTGCTAGCTGGGTGCATCTAGAGGATACTTCTTGCTGCTGCCAGGGCAGATGTTATAGTATTTTGCACTTCAGGCAGACAGGGATAATTGTCTCTTCAGGGAGACAAACTAGTATTCATCTAAGTAGGATGTTCACAGAAAAGCTACCAAATACCTCTGTTGCTGTGTTTCTGATGCAGTGGAGAAACTTTGTGGGAAAGGGAGAAGGTATCAGTAGTTACAGTTTAGAGGGAAACTAGTCCAGACAGCACTGTAATTGTGGGGTGGCTTATCCATTCTGATCATGTGTCAGATTTCACTGTCCTCTTTAAGGGAATTATTTGGGGAAGGTGGAGTGACATGGGGCTGAAGAATAAGCTCCTGATGCCAAGGCAACAGTTGGCAGCTAACCAACATATTTAATGTTTTATTTCCTTCATGACCAATTGTTGTCTGCCCTGATCACTGTTGGAGCTTTCAGGGCCTGGCAACAGTGAGATCAGATTAGGGTAACTACTATATTGTTTAAAAAACAGTAGACCAATAAGTACAGCAGTCTTCAGTGTAGCTTTCTAACGAGATTTTCAACCAAAAACTAACCTGAAAGATGATCTTGAATAAAAATACTTCATTTCACTCCTCATTGCTACAATAGCATAAACCTATCAGTGGATTTCAGATTTATTCTTCAAGGTTAAAAATCTCTGTGTAGTCCTAAGCACCACTTACTAATGTCAAGGAATTAATAAATTCTAACTTTATTTCATGGGTTCTTGGAAATGAATATGTTTCTTTTTAAGAAGGTACCATAAATTGCTATCTTTCACGGAATACAAGTGTAATTCTTCATTCACTCTCCCAAAATATATTGACAAGTTCTGCTTTGTTACTCCAGTGCAGTTACAGGGTTCTGTTGCCTCCTTATAGCTGAGAGCAGAACCCCCGGGTAGCAGAAGCTGGTGGCGATTCCCTGGATTTCCAGCAGAACTTTTGGAAAAGTTAGTCAGCAATCCTGAAGGAAGAGGTTAGTCAACAGACTCGTGTATAAATGAGAACTGCATTTTACAGTTTGGGAGAAATTTTTAGCAAGTGTTAGTGTCTTCAGTATCACTAAAACCAAAGAAGAATGTTGGAAGACATTTAAAAAATAAACAAATCAAAACCATTACCAAATTCTGTGACCAGGACTTAAAAATACTAAAGGCCTCTTGATAGAGGCCTGATGTTGCTGTTGAGACTCCAGTTGTGCAGTAAGCTTGGGTTGGCAAAGCTCAGTCCTCCTAGCCTCACCCTAAAAAATTCAGCAAAATGGGCATCTTGAATAAAGAAGCATCAAGTCTTCTTCCTTTCTCCCCCCTCTCTCGTCCTTTTTAATTTTGCATTATGCTTCTGAACTGGTTCTTTCCTCATGTGGTCCTTCTTCCTGCTATGGGTTATGTGGTAAGGGAATGCTGTAATTTAATTAAATCTTGAATGCACTTTCTTTTTCAGCTGAGGCTGCTGTGACATTCCTTCACTAATAGGCAGCGCCTTTTAATTGATTCACAATAGACTCAGGATCGGAAGTGGTGAAAATTCTGTTACTGATTCCCCAGTTCATCGTGGACTAAAATGGTAGGCTCTGTGATCAGACCCAATGAGCTGATTTTGCTGGGATGTAGGGTTTTTTGTAATTGATACTTAATTTTTTTTCAGTATCAGTTATTGGACATACCTAAACTAACTCTAAATTCTGTGAACATCTTGTGTTGGGTTTTTGTGGCAAGGTTTTGGTAGTCAGGTGGTTACCAGGATGGTTTCTTTCAGAAGCTGCTAGAACCTTCCCCATGTCTGACAGAGCCAATGCCAGCCAGATCCAAGACAGACCTGCAGCTGGCCAAGGGCAAGCCCATCAGTGATGGTGGAAGCACCTCTGGGATAATGTGGTTAAGAAGGAGAAAAAGTTACTGCACAACAGCAGCCAGGAGAAAGGAGTGAGTAGATGTGACAGAAACAGCCCTACAGACACCAAGATCAGTAAAGGAAGGGGAGAAGGTACTCCTAAAGTTTGTGTGGAGGATGTTTCCCATGGGAGGGACCCCATGCTGGAGCAGAGGAAGCACGTGAAGAGTCCTCCCTCTGAGGAGGAAGCATTGACAGAGACAGTGGGTGATGAAATGACTGAACCCCCCATTCTGCATTTTATCTTGTGTTGTAGGGAAATATAGTTGGACACAGACTATATCAGGCCACTGGCACAGGTACTTGAGGCATGGAGAGATTTCATCTGAAAAACAGTGCAATGCTTGTTGTTTCAGTTAAAAGCCATCCCTGCAGAATCATGACTGGTTATGTGGTAATTTGGCAGAATCAGTGTGGTCCTGGTTTGCTTTATGCTGTTTAAACTATTTAAAGGCTGTACAGTTTCTCATTTTGGTAAGAACTTTTCCCATTGTATTACTGTTCTTCATCCTTTTTGTTTTCTCATGGTGCACCTCTTGTTTTTATAGTTTTTTAATGGAGAGGTACTGTGTCTTCTAGTCTGTTTCCATAGAAACACCCAATTAGAAGAGTAATTTGAAGAGATTGAGGCACAGCTGCCAAAACAACTAAAGCAAGAAAGGAGGGGATAGGGGAAAGGGGAGAAGATTTGGGCTGGCAAAATGCAAACGACATTGCCTGTCTTCTGCCAGCTATTTCCTAACACTTGTCTGTAAACTCATATCTGACTGTACATCTTGCACCCATTTGGTTTAAGCTACATCTGTAGTGAATTTTAGAACTATAATTGAGTCAGCATATGTGATATTACTGCTTGGAATGTGCAAATTTTTTGTTGTTGCATTGCTTCTTTCTTATGTTTTTTTATCAGGCAGTCGCCAAGACACTGAGACCAAAAGGGGAGGAAGAGGAATTAATGCATCTCCCTCTTGCCAATGTCTCATGTAAACACACATGTTGAAAAGACATTTTTCTGTCCTTCCTTTGACATAGAACAGGATAACCCAATTATCTGTGATTCAATAGTTCTCAAACAATTTATAAAGGAAAAAAAAGGTGGACATCATCTCCTGAGTTAGTTTTCTGGTAGTCAAATGATTAGCTGATTGAACTGTCTTCTCTTGACCCAGTGGAGGCAGTAAGGAATTGGTTCCTACTAGAGCAGGAGAAAAGAAAGCAAAACTAATGAAGCAAAAATTGAGTATTTTGTGTATCTTTTTCTATAGGTGCAAAATCTATTGTTTGCATACATAAAAATCATACCCATACCCCAATAATCATCTCAGTATTTAAAATGAGAACTTTGCTAGTGCCTTTCACATAGGACAGAGGATGAAAATTTGAATCTGTCATAGGATGCTCTGCTCATACACATAGAAGTCGATACTGTGATGAGAGCTTGCTGACACCATTTTAATTTGTTTTCTCAAACAGTGATGGGTCTTTTTCAGTATTTTCTTTGTGAAGTATCATCTAGGCTGTCCCTAAGACGCCTTGCTTTTCTTCCTGATTACTGGTCTGCCTTCCAAGACTCACAACAAGAAAAAAGAAAAAAAACCCACACCGAACCTACTAAACAAATCCAAACCAACCAAAAAATCTCCCTGCAAAAAACCCAACCCAAACAGGCAAAAAGCCCACACATAAAGCCCACCCTCAAGACCCCACTTTTATCAGAGATGCTTTGGCACGGGAGCATGTTAAAAGTTTGGTGTTCTTTAGGGAAGGCAATTGCAGAAGTCAGCCAATGTTCATGGTTGCTTCCTAGTCAGATCTTAAGCAGGATAACCAGGACAGACACTCCAAGCCTCTTGGCTGGCAGATTTCCACCCTCCTTTGGAGGCAGCAGTGGCTTCAGGTGTATTTCCATTTTCACTGCCTCTGCTGGCCCTCGTGCAGCTAAAGGATTACGTCTGTGCTGTCATTCTTTCCTCTTCTGTGACTTTGTCCTGTGTTTCTGTCCTTACAACAAAGTGGCACTACGTTGCCTAAGAGCATCACCTCCCCATGGCATCATGAGGAATACTTTTAGGAACTTAGGACTTGGCAGAGCAACTGCTGCATTTCTTCTTAGGTGTGTAACCACTCATTGTGCCACACTGTCAAACTGCAGCATTAATGAATATTTTAGATCTGACAGGTATGCCATAATTGATAAAGCTGCAGTATTTTGGGCCTTCAGGAAATGCTTTGTGGATTACTGAAACTTTCCAACCACTTTTGTTATGAAAAGTAAAGGCAATACACTTTAACATTTGAAATTCAGTTAATTGAAATGGAAGTCTTATAGGAATTTCCTCTATCTTTTGCCAACCAGATACACGTTACATTTAACCTCGGGAATCAAGGATACTCTATGAGTTTATGCAATGTCATATTGTTAGAAAGCAAATACTTTATGTTGCTATTTGAAGATTAGAATGGAAAACTATCATTCAGGTTTAGTAACAGGTGGGTTTTGATTAAGTTCTTTATTCCTTTTTGATGTAGCAAAGATGGGAGATCAGTCTTTTTCTGTTCAGGTTGTCATGCACATTTTCTACAGAACAGAGTTTCTCAACTTAATCTTGATGAAATGAACAGTCTTAAAAACCAGAACAAACAACCACCCCTAAGAAACAAAGATAATCCTCCACCAAAATATGATAAAACCCACTTATTAAAAAACATCTGCAAGAAACATGGAATGAACTGACATACTTAAAATCTTCTCTTAAAGGAGACTGACAGTATCATGTTTAACACCATATGTTTATATAAATGTGGATATATATGCATATAGGACCTTATTAGCCAGCAACTCATATTAATATTGAGCACTTGAGCAAAGCGTTGACTAGTGTGTGTAGTTAATTAGATGTAAGAATCTAATGAACTTCTGTCAGCAGTTGCTTCCTATTAAATTGTTATCTCTGTTACAAAAACATGTTGATACAGTTTTCTTTGAATGTGAGAGCTAGAATATATGTATTAAAACTACGTGTTGAGTAAATTTCAGGTTTATATTGCTAAATACTACCTCTTTTGAGAGAAGTGGATGGTATTAAGTTTGTTTTAGTTGTTTCTAAAAATAACTGTAGTGAATGCCACTGGTGTTTTTGGCAAATGGTCATGGTTTTCCTAATACATCCAAGTCTAGACTGGACATGGAGAGTCTGAAGTGCTACCAGCCTGAGCAAGTAACATCATCTTTCACAAAGATTCTTTTTAATATCTCTCTCTACATTTAGTATGGGCAATCAGTATAGCTTGGCATTGGAAAAGCTTTTTAAAGGAATTACCTTGTAATACACAGCTTCTTTGTGGTGCTCTTTTAAATGCTTCTAAGTTTACAAGAAAAATATAGTTTCCCATCTTGATTCTGCACCTGCAGCAAAGCAGGAACTGTGAAACAGTTTCATGTAGTTCAAGGCCAAGTAGCAAAAACACGTCTTCCACAGGAACAACCAACTAAATAATAAAAAAGAACAAAGTACTTGTAATGATCAAACATTTCTATAAATACTGCTGTTTTGCTTGTGTGATGTATCTTCTTCATACTCATTTTTCTGCTTGTAGATCTTTAAGTCTTTGCATATGTATGGCTTAAGCCACATCACATGAGTGTCTGCTTCCTGCCTCTTCCTTTTTATCAGGAAAGGTTGTGCCAGTGTCAGTCTTCCAAGTTTGCTTTTTCCCTTGCTGGTATTCTGATTAACTGCAGCTCTCCTAGTTTTTTGGGGGAGGGATTTTTTTTACAGCGTCTATTAGTGATGTTTTCATAATGGGAAGTTTATGGTCTAAAATTAATTGCTAACTGATTTTATTTGGTAGCAGTGATTTTCTGCAACTTTGCACACAATTTTGGGAGGCCCCAAAAAAGCTTCATTGTGCTGTATTCATTAACTCTTTCTCTACTTGTACGGCTGCAGCATTCTTTTATGGTTTATTATGAAATAAAAAAGTGTTCTTTGTAATGAAATTTGTTTGGGGTTAGTTTCTGGGTTTGGTTTCTTTTATAATAGTGTTGTATTTAAACAAAAAGATTGTTTTATGTAATACCCTATAGTAATGATTTTTTTAGTCCTCACTTGTAAGAACAAGTGAGGAAAGAAGCAGGAGCTAGAGTCTAAGTTTTAACTTTGAACTCATTTTCAGCATCCGGTTTTGGGATTTGATCCCAGTGAAATTTCATGGTGTCCTGCTTCCAAGGCTGCCTTTCAAATACACCTTGTGCTGGTTTTCCTCTCTTCCTATTGACATGACTGAGAATACCCTTGAGCCTTCTCTGATTCCTGATTGGTATGAGGAAATAAATTATGCATGAGACTTTTAGAACAGAAGTCTTAAGCTTGTTGGAGCCGTTTTTACACCATGTACACACCTAGTTTCTGTAGGATGATCTTACCTAGCACACACACACAGTTTGCATAATTGTGAGAGAAGGAAGAAATAGCAAAATATATTGTAAGTAATTGGCAGATACACCACTACACATCAACAATAGGCCAGAACTATAACAGTGAAAAGCATGAAGTTTAAAGTAGCCTAGAATGGCTTTTTGAAGGGTAGTTTGTAGATTGTCAGTTCTTGAAATCTATTCTTTGTCCTCAAAGCATTATTGCAGGTGCTGGAAAAGACATTGAGTTTATCCGATGAGTGGCAGTTGTTATTTAAAAAAGTCACATGTTAGAAAAGCAGGCGCCACTAAACAAGAAGATTTGATGGTTCCATCTGTAATGTTTTTGCTGGCAAAGTAAATCAGATACTGTTCCAAAGTCTGTATAAAGCATGCTGCAAACCTCTAACACTGGAAAGAACTTGAGAGTTTAATGTGTTCTGGCTTCACGTTACATAAACAGGGGTCCCTATGGTCCTATATTGATTGGGCTTGTGTTCCACCACTGTTTTTGTGGGTATATGCTAGCCCATAAAATCACATTTTTGTTTTTGCCTGCCAACTCTCTTCTATTGCTTTGTCTATTAGGCTGCAGTAGTAAGTGCTACAGCTGGTGTGCTTAGCGATCCAATGCTGAACAGTCAAACCACTAAATTTTAGGCAAATGAACCTGAGAGAAACCCTTGCAATTTGATAGCACAATTAAAAGAATGTCATGAATTGTCAGAATTATTTTATGCTGCTTTGAGGACAGTGTATCCCCTGGTCTCAGCACAGGCTAACATCACAAGCACCAGAAATATCTTGCAGAACATCTCTAGCAGCCATAGCCTAATAAAATCACTACTGTTTATAATCCAGGAATAGTCAGATGGGGAGAAGACCCTGAAGTGAAACATCATGTTTAGAATACTTCAGTTTTTTAATCTTTTCCTCCTCTGAGCCTACAGCTTTTGTTTATTAGTAAACCCTTCTGTTATCCGTGCATGTGAGTGTGGAACCTGAAGTTCTGGTGAAATTGAGAAGCATTTCTGGCTTTTTTTGACTGGTTGACATTTGACTACACAGTAGGATGTAGGAAGTCATGAAACTTCTGGGAATTCAATTTTTTGCTTTAGTAGACAGCAGTTAAACTGATTTAATAGTCCTTGTACAAAGGAGACTGCAGCTTCCAGTGTCAACTTACACAGTTACGTGGTGTGTTTAGGCTTCATTCAATACTAACATAAAGATGTCTGGTACCTGTGTGGTGAAGGACTCTGTGAACTGGCATCTTAGACTCAGGGTTCAGTTTACATGGCCTTCTCTTGCTTTGTGTCACATACATCACTGCATCTACTTCTGCATGCTACCTGTCTGACAGGGACATAACTTTTTTGAAGGGCCTGTTGTGTCAGGACAAGGAATAATGGTTTTAAACTTAAAGGAGAGTAGACTTAGAGGAGATAGAAGGAAGAAATTCTTTATTGTGAGGGTGATGAAACACTGTAACAGGTTGCCCAGAAAGGTAGTGGGTGCCCCATCCGTGGAAACATTCCAGGTCAGGTTGGCCAGGCCTTTGAGCAACCTGATTTAGTTGAAGATGTCCCTGCTCATTGCAGAGGAATTGGACTAAGGTGGTCCCTGGAGGTCCCTTCCAATTCAAACTCTTCTGATTCTGTCATCTCTAGAAGGGCAGTGTAAAACCTTTGCTTAGTTTTGCCCTGGCTTGCAATACCTCTTTGATGCGTATATTGTATTTGCTTCCCCATTTTCCTTTGGAACTCTTCAGCTGCAGATCTTTCTGTGCTGTGTCATGGCCTTAGCTGTGTCTGCAATAGTTTCTACTTGCTTGTGCCCACCTGCATAGGTAGTTTGATGGTGAGTTTTAGTGTCAAGGAGAGAATGACAATGAACTTATTCTGCCTAGGTAATGAAGTTGTTATCAATATATGAGTTGCTGTGGTTAGTATGCTTATTTCTCTGTAGATTTCCCTGTGCCAGTCTCATTAGGACCTCACCCCAAAATAATGCATTCTCTGACTTCTCTTTGTGAATGGGAAAAATACAATGGTCAGTAAATATTTTTTTTCCCATTGGCAACTTCTGTCCTTCTAATCACTTCCCTTTTGTCTGTTTTCACAATGGTCCCCTGTGCTGTGCCATGTGGTGGTACTGATTACTTGCCAGAATTCATCATGCTGTTCTGCCACAAGTTAAGCAAAGATTCACCAGGGTGCTTTGCGCAGAAGTTACGAACAGCCCCTCTTAACACTGTGTAGTGTACCATTCCACAAGGCCATATCTTTCTTAAGCATCCACCCTCTTTTAAGGGAAAGGGATTTTATTGACCTCATGGTGGAGTTAGTGCAGCCATACTAGAGTAAGAAGATACCCATGCACAACAGAACCATGTGCAAAACAGACCATGAGTAAAACTATCATGGAATTATCAAGAAATAACGGATGCACTTTTCGGCAAAGGCTTGTAATTGCAGTGAAGAGTTTCCCCACTAAGCTTGGTGTGTATTTTACTTAAGCGAAGGGGAGGACTAGGGCTTCTACCAGCACTTTGCAGCCCTGTTGCTACATTTGATCAATTAGTTGCAGAATCGCAGAGATAGGAAGAAGTTGTCTAAGGGTGGGCATCATCTACTTCTCACGTAATTTTTTTTCTAAGTGGGACAGTTTGGTCTTATGAATGAACACCACAGAAATTCCAGTCTTTGACCCACTGAAAACACGAAACACAAGCACAGTCTATTACCATCGTATCTGCTAGCGTGGCGGGGTGAAGCAGCAAACTGAAATGCTTTGATGCTGCCGAGAAGAGGCACAGCTGTAAACCAGCTGAAAATCTGAATGGCCACTATTGCTGTGCGCCCAGAAGGCTCTAGCTATAGCATAACCAGGCTAAAACACTTTGAGAAAAATTTCTCCATTTCTAGAATGATATTTCTGCCCTGGTGTGTAGAGTAGTTTTTGTTACACAGGTGTCCTCCATGGAGACTACATGATCTGGAGGTAGGCCCTTATAGGTTGAAGCTACCTCAGAGATGCCAAGCAGGGCAGCATCTGGGATTTGGAGCTCAGAGAGTAAACTGTTCAGTGTGTCAGACTCTCCTTCATGTTCAGGGGCATATAGTTGTGATTATTGTGGCAAATAAATGTTCCAGGTCTAGGTCACTGTTCTCATTTCTCTTAAGAATATTTATGGTCAGAATAATTAATCATTCAAACAGTCAAAACTGACAGCAGTTATTTGATGGAGGAAATGGCACAAGGAAAGAAAAATTGGCAAGAGATTGTGGGAATACTGAAGTGGCCTTCTGCATTCTTGGAAGTGACAGTTTTGTTCATTGTTTCCCTTGGACTGTCCTTTATCTTCTCATTAGTCAGCAGGATAGCTTTGTGCCTGCCATGTTTCGGAAAGGTTGGGACACAGGGCTGTGCGATGATCACACAATTGTGCATGAAGCTTCGGCTCCTGTATTCTTGCCATAGAACAAAAAGGCTATTGTTTCCAGCATAATAATAAAGCAGGAAAAAATCACAAAGGTCTTTCCTCCAGTTAGAAAGCTGACTTAGCAATAGGCAGGAGAGAGCTAGCAAGGAGTTTATCTGCTGGAAATGGCTTCTACAGTTTGCATTTTTGTTTCATTTTGTTCTACTGAGGTTGGAGAAGATACTTAAGAACACAACTGCAAAACCAGTTTAGGTAGATTTCTGACTGGAAGGTGGTGATATCTTGCACTGGAAGCTGGTAATTTTTTTCAGGTTGTGTTACAGTTCAATTTTTAGAATCATTAAATCCTCGTGGAGGAGCAACTGTGCCTTTGTGTATGTGCATTCCCCTGTCAGACTGAGAGGACTTTAGGCACGAGTTAGGAAGAGCATACATGAGTAAGAAAATACTTAATGACTTGCCAGAGTAGAACAAATAGTATACATTAGTCCTTCTGCTAGGCAGGTTCTGCTTAAGTAAATTAGGTTATGAAGCCTTTTCTTGGAAAATCCGCTCCTGAAAGACATTGATGGAACAAAATACCACAAATCTAATTTTTATGGGTCATCACAACTCAGAAAAAGAGTGGCTGGCCTCCATTTTTGTTTTTTTTCCCCACTTAAAGTCAGATTTAGCATATTCTCCCCTACCCTCATCTCTTTTCAAAGGCTATGTAGCAGGCTTGAGTAGTGCTATGTGTGGAGAGACATACATACTTTGTGGTATACTGACTTCTAGGGTCAACTCCAAGCAGTGGGGTTGAATCTTTGCTATTGATCTACAAGATACAGGAAATTCCTGCATCTGACCTCCTGTCATTGCTAGTTTGGACTTCTGTTATGTCTTATTCTGCTGTCAGTGGCATTGCCTGGTGTTGACCCAGAGCTTGTATTAGCAAAATGTAAATCTATGTTATTGTCAATATACATATTGATAGATGGACGCACACATACAAAATATGGTTTAAACAATGAAATAATTATTCTATAATTTCTTGTGCAAATACTTGTATTGTTTGCATCTAGAAACTTTCCTTTCTACATGGGCTCTCTTGTGACTTTAATCAACTGCCCAACAGGTAATATGATCTTCAACAGTCTGTGTTTAACAGCTGCTAACATCCTGCCTTCTGGCACAAATTTTATTGAATGGTTTGCACTAACTTGGTAAGAGGTGTCTTGTTCCTAGAGATGTAGTATATTAAAAGCATAAGAAAAATACTACTTCATTGGGATTAGTAACAACTTTATTGGGAGTCTGTAGTCATCAGTTATTGCTTAGCAAAACTGGACTTTACTACTTTTAGAGTGAGAGGAATTAGGAATATTTCATTACTACGTATAAAATACTGCTTTAACAGGTTTAGGAAATAACGATGACTTTGTTTTTCTTTTAAATGCTATCAAGCATACTGAATATTGCAAATGATCTTGCATTTTCAAGTGAGCTAGAAAGATACCAGTTGTTTTGTAGGAGCTGCAGCTGATCAGTTCCATGCCTCAAAATAGTTAGATTGTTTGAAATGCTGCAGTAAAAATTTTTAGCTTTTTAAAATGTGAAATCTTTCAGAACAATTTTTTCAGTGTTTCAATTCCTCCAATTTCAACTTCTTCTCATTTTCCCCCCGTATCAACTTTGCTCTTCTTCCCAGGTTTTGGAGGAATGGACTTGGACTCCCTAATCTCTACAGGCTGCCTTACCTGAATATTCCTGCCAAATACAGTAAAACTGGGGGATTTTAGATAATTAGTAGCGTGCTCCAGAAGAAGGAAACAAAGTAGCTAAGACAGGGATAAAATTTATACTGAAATTTACATTCAAGCACAGTAAACTTGTAAGCGGAAAAGTTGGATCCATTGTAGGAAGTAGCCTGAAAACTCAAAAGGAATTTCAGGTAGAGATTCACATATCTACCCTTGAGATAGCGAAGTGAGAAAAGGAAAGGTCCTCTGAAATAGAAAGTGTATCAGAAGGAAGAGTAGTGTTTTCCTTCTGGAAGGAGCCATGAGTGCTTCTCAGCTTGCTGAGATGTAAAGTCCAGCCCAGCTGAAGAGCAATAAGCACTGTAGAGACAAATGGAGGGTGCTATGGCTGGCTTACTGCAACAAGCTGCCTGGGCTGCCAGAGAGTCCTGGTCTGTCCCTCTTGGGTTGTGATATGCCAAGTGATGAGGGATACCTGTTGGTGCTGTTTTCTGGAAGTAGGAGTCATGAGGTATTGATTAAATTCCCTTTTTAAGTAGGAGGTCAAGGTGTCTGATATCTTCATACGGTAGCTGTTGCTTTGCTGGACTGCTGGGGGGGTTTATGCAGATGGTGGTAAGTTATGGCGCCACTTCCATTCTTAGCTTTAGAGCCACTGGTCCATGCCATTGGCCCTTCTGACTGTTCAAGGAAGGCAGAATCAATTTATGGATAGAATTCCTGGCAGTTTCCCTGTGGACTGAGGGAGAGAACAGGACAGCCTTCTCTTTGCCCAGCTCTGTTACTGTCAGGGGAGACTGAGCAAACTTTCAGCAGTGCTGAATTCCTGTTTGAAAGAGCAATATCAATGTAGGTAGTGCACTTGATTTGACATTGTCCTTTTTCAGCTGGGATAGAGTTCATTTTTTCTTAGTAGCTCTTACAGTGCTTTGTTTTGGATTTAGGATGAGAATAGTATTGATTACACATGGATGGTTTAGTTGTTGCTGAGCAGTGCTTAGCCTAAGTTAAGGACTTTTCATTTTCCTGTGGTCTGCCAGTGGGGAGGTAGACAAGAAGCTGGGAGGAAGCAAGGCCAGGACAGCTGACCTAAACTGGCCAAAGGGATATTCCATAGAATATGGTTATGCTCAGTATATATACTGGGGGATTGGCCAGGAGGGGTCAATCACTGCTCAGGGAAGGGCTGAGCATCGGTCAGTGGGGCTTGAGCAATGGTATTGTGCATCACTTGCCTTTCTTGGGTTTTATTTCTCCATCTCTCTCTCTGCGTCTTTCATTTTCATTCTATTTATTACTACTAGTATATTATTATTATTATATTTTATTTCAACTATTAAATTGTTCTTATCTCAGCACATGAGGTTTACCTTTTCTTTACAACCAATGGGGTGTGGGAGATGAGCAAGCAGCTCCCTGGTACTTACTAGCTGGGGTTAAACCACAAGAAGACACAGCATGCAACTCCCACTGGTATGATGTCTACAAGCAAATGCTTTTGACTTGGCATTAGAGTTGTGTCATCGCAGCAAGCACTGCATTAACACTGCCTATTGGATTTGGAAAACAACTGTGGTGGTTTTGCATAAATATATTTTTCATGAAGGAAAATATAAACAGGTTGGACCTTGTCTCATTGCTGCTTAAGCAGGTTTTCTATTTCTTTGAGTGTGCAGATTACTAACGTTACTAGGAGATTGAGCTGGTTATCTTAACACAGTGAACTTTTTTTTTTTTTCTGATAGTTTTTTAAAGTTTTCAAATGTGCATTTTTAATCTGGTCTTCAAACATCTTTGGCATGGACTGGACTATGCAATGGGAAAATGAGGCTGGTCACACAGCATGTCCGTGTCATCTGGAGGCAGTGGGTAGGAAAAGGACTGTGCATACAGTAGGTCCCTCAGCAGTGGTACAGAATGGCTGCTGTTTTGGCAGAAGCACTGGGAAGTGACAGTGTGAGACTCGGCAGAGCAGGCATAGGCACAGGTGAATACAACTCCAGTGCAGACAACCATTGTCATTTTAGTGAGATATCCGGATGTCTGGAAGGGATACACAGAGAGAGGAAAATGGCCCACAGGACACAGTCAAAAAAACCCTGCCTAGTCAGTCGAAGAGCAGTGAAGCAACTGTCAAGTATCAGTCATTTCCTGTCCTGCTATTTGTTTTCAAGTTCTCAAAGTTAGGTTTTTCCTTTTAACTTTCAATTTTTGATCCTTTACTTCTCCACCCAAAGTTAAGTTTCGTTTCAAGGACAGCAAAGTTTGGTGCATCCTCAGAGGTTATTTCACCTCCTGAAACACAGGTGTGACAGGCAGTTGCAGTCTCATTTGAGGAAAAGAAAAAAGTTGTTATAACACAAGCAAACACTTTCTACAATTTCTAGTACCTCTGAAGGAATATCTCCTACAGCTGAGTTTCATGGGAGGAGCTTTGTTGTTGATTTTGTTTTGATTTGGTTTTTGTGGCTTTTGACAACTGACTAGTCTGTGCAGTGTAGTTGGAAAGAACAGTTGCTTGGATCATTTTACACTGCTTTACAGCAAAGATCTTATTTCCAACTGTCTTAGAAATGACAAAGGCAAGATACTAATACTTTGTCCTGCCAAATTCTTTTAGTTTGGATATGGACTACTGAACCTTGTCTGTAGGCTGAACTGACGTTGAGTTTCCTTTGTTAGTGGTTTTCAGGAGACCATTTACATCTTGTGATTGAACAGACTCCACACTGATGCTGATCTTCTCTTCTGCCCCAAAAGGAAGTTTGACCATATTGTGCTCTTACATCAGTTGGGATTTAAAAAAGTTTTATAGCATGGTTTATCTGACTAAAGAAGGCATCTTTTTTTTTTTCTGCTTTCTGTGTTTTAATGGAAAAGTTCATCTGCTTTCACTTGAACTTCAGTATCGTCATGGACAGGTGAGGGATGGTATTTTGTTCTCCTTAAGCTAACAGTAGCCCCAGCCATTTTTACTTTTCTTTGCCCTTGAGTATTTGTTTTTAACTGATCATTTACTACTTGACCACATGGAAACACAAAGACCATACTTGTTACAAGTTCATGGCTTGTCAAATGATAACCAAATGATAACCAAAGCAAGCAGAAGAGGTGCTAGATTTGAAACTTCCTTTTTAACATGCTTTGAATATTACTGTGGAACTCTTTACTCTAATTTTAGGTTGGTTAGTATTATATTGCAAGAAAGCATAGCATTTTCTTCCTACTTTTCACACAGTAATTGTTCTGACAGATGACTGTGTGATTAAAGGCCCTGGAGTGGCATACTAATGACTGAAACCTTGCGGGTTTTCTGTAGGCATATAACAAACATATTTATCAGATTAATTTTCAATAGCTAGGCAGGCAGTTGTTCTGCAATGCGAAAGTGAAGCAAACAGTTGAACAAAAACCCTGCTGTCATTTGGCAAGGGTATTGTGAGCAAAACCTGTAGTTATGTTAGAGACCACTAATGTTTGGTATGTCGTTGGCACACTGCTCATTTTATTTGTGATGGCAGGTCCCCAAGTGTCTGCACGTTGCAGCACACGGCAGTAGATGTAGCCAGAATTCATTCACATGGACACACTTCTGCCTTGATGCACTTTCTCTCTTTTCACAGAGGCATGGTTTAGGATAGGAGCTCCTTTGGTTTTATGCTTCTTTTCATTTTGTCATAATCCCTTTCAAGCTGTGTTTATAATTCCCTATTCTTTTCTTGTGCAGATAACAAACCCTGAAAAAGTACTGTTTTTTTTATTTTGGGGCCAGGTTTGTTATTTTTTAATGTTTTCCCAGCATCTCTGCTTTCCTGAAAAGTTTTAAGAGCCTTTAGTGACCTGTGATAGCAGTGGTTCTGTAAAACACTGACTGCAATTTTATATTCTTTTTTTAATTTCTTCAGCTGTTGTAATTTTGAAGGTCATGCAACAGCACTGAAAGTTTACAAGTGTTAAAACTGAAATCCTGTAACTATCTTTGTCCCGAGTTTCTTCCAACTCAGAATACTCTGTGAAGCCAGAAACAGTTCTGTGAAATAATAAAACAAAATCGGGGGGGGGGGGGAGGGGAGGAGAGGGGAAAGAACAAAAATAAGAAAGCTTTTAAATTTGTAGCTGTATTTCATAAGCCATAAACACCAAAGACCCAAATTCTGCTAAGATTACTTAAATGTGGTAGTACTGGGTGGTTTTTTTTTCTCTCCTTGTGCTTGAAAGGAGCTGCAGTTGGGAATGAATACAGACATCAGTCTGGTGTCCAATCCTAACCTGAAACTTGGTCTAGGAACAGACAATCCCGCTCTCCAAAATGATTTTATGGGATCTGGGTCTCAGTCTGGCTCTGAGAAATAAGGTGACTGGTTCAGTTTCCACCGTAGGCATATAAACTTGTGCATTTTCACAGCTTTGTGACCCTTAAGTCCAAACTAGGCATTTCTGGCTGTGTCTTTTGTGTTGCGATGCAGATCGGAAAGCAAGAAAATTCTGAGAATAGCAAGCCTGTGAAGATGAATGCTGCCAAGTTCCTCACAGACTTGATTTGAGCTGCATATGTACACTGGTCATCGAGATAAATACAAGCTGTCCTGGGATGCTTGCAGGAGAAGAGGGAGTTGCTGCTTTGAGCATGCAACACTAATTGGAAGATTCTTTTTTCATTACTTTTTACATTAAAAGTTCTACCCTAGAAGAGAAAGGAAAACAAATGCAATCAGAAATCTGTGTTATAGGAAAGGAACAAAACAATCTGATTTTCAATAACCATATGTTGAAGATCATGAAAAGCAATTGCATGTAAAAATCCTTTATTAGGCACTACTCTGAAGTGGTATTTAATCCATTTTCTTGACAGTTCATGGAAACTTAGAGCACATCTTTGCATGACACTGATTTAACTGCATAACTTCACTCAAGCTAGGATTTTCTCTTTGTATTGACCCATAAAGTCATCATAATCCAGCTAAGTAATGTAAATTGCCCATTTCTCATCTGTGGCATACCCAAATTGTGTCCATGTTTTCAATCTAGAGTATCAGAGTATGTTGTGTAAAACAGCATTCTACAAATTCTTTGCCAGTCTTCTTTCATTCACAACTTTACTCCTTTTCCTAGCTATATAGCTTCGTTGTCACATTCCCAGTTATTCTTGCCCATCTCACTTCACTGTGTCTTGGTTAAAATAAGAGGATAAATTCTGGGGGCCAGAGACTATGTTTGTTTACTGCATTAAGAGGTGCCATAAAATAACATAATACTGAATCAGGGGGGTAGGTATGGATGGATAGCTTGTAAGACAAAGGAGACTTTCAATAAAAGAGTGTTTTCAATTGCTTGATTGGTTTTAGTGGGATCAGAACAAGTTGAGAGCTCTTCTGAAAAAAAATGTATGATCTTAATAAGGTATATCTTGATTTCTATAGTTAGCTAGTAATTTCCTTTTGTTTCGGAGGCTGAAACTGCTGCAGATAATTATTTGTGACTTTGGAAAGAGTTGGTCCTCTGAAAAGATTTGAAAATTGCTTGCATGAACTTAGAGCACATCAAGGACTATTACTGGCTCACTGGTACTGGAGAGGGAGACCCTGACTTAATGAGCAGGCTTCCAGCAGCCAAGATCTATAGCTTTAACTTGAGTAGCAGAAACTGGTGCTCACAGAGATTGACAATGCTTTACATAGCTTTATCTTTCATCAGTCCGGGAGAGACTCGTTGCCATATTAATAAATTCTTTCAGGACACTGTTTTGTTATTTAACACAAGCTTGGCAGGGCATCAGACAAAATACTTCTTCTGTTCTCCCTGAGCTATTGTTCTTTCCCTCTAATCTTCCCTAAAGTCTGTTACAGGATCCTGCTTCTGTCAGTCGTTTCTGAGAAAAATGCCCAACAGCCCAAACCAAAATAAAACCAAACCACCCTGACCCCTAGCCTGCCACATCTCCTAATTGTATGGGCATGGTGTTCTGTTCCTGTGCTGCATTCCCTAAGACGGAATCACCTCTGAATATGCCTGTCGTCTAGTCATCTATTTTATTGGTCTTAGACAGCAAATATGGAGTGTATATTTTATGTGGCTATAATTGGCACCAGTGTGTAGACTTATGTAGAAAAGCTGTGTGTAGTTTGTCGTTGCAACATCTTTCTGACAATGGTGCTGATGTGCCCTTTCCATTCCTAAACCCTCAAAATGTCTTTTTCTCACCTCTCAGTTCTAGAGACAACATCTTGTCTTCCTAGACATTCAGAACTGCTGCAGTTGCTTTTCCTATGTGAATGAATAGAAATGAATGTTAGATGACCCTTAGAGGCAAGAAAACATTAACAACACTAAGCTGTTTTCAGATGTGGAATAACTTTGCTCCATGGAAAGAGCATTCCTCGCTAACCTCATTATATATGCAAACTTGTTAAGCTCTTTAAAAGGCTTGAGCCTGTGAGATGCCTGATGCTGTGCATTGCTGTGGAAGTCATGGAGAGTCGCAGCAGGTGCTGCTTGCTTGCAGGAGGCATTAAGGATCCTAGTAGATGAGAGAAGGAGACCCTGGTGTGCTTATTAAATCAGTTAACACTACTCATGTGACTGTTGCCTGTTAAATGCATATTTTAAGCAAAGCAGGAAATTGAAATACCTCTCTTTAACTAGAATTCTGGTATGCAAGGGAGGAAGGAATCCTCTGTTGAGTAGCAGGTATGCTATTAGCGTAACTTATTCTAGAAGTCTGGGAGTTAAATCTCCCAGATAATAAAAGGGACAGTTGAGGCCACAGAAGCAGTTGGAGACTTACTACAGATCCTGTATTTTCCTGTGAGTGCAGAAATATGGTTATATCTTCTTCTGAGCTGTACAAAGAGCTTGCAAACTTCTGTTTGCTAAGCTTATGGTAAATGAGTTTATCAACTTAGTGTATTTGAACAGTCACCTGCCAGCATGTAAGATGGAAATAAATGAAGAAAGGCAAAGTGTCTGTGGTGACGGATATGAATGTAGTGTAGTGTTAGTGAGTGTGAGAATGTTTGCCTTTAAGATAGGCACCAGTGAGAAGAGAAAGTAGGACTAGATCTAAAACTGATCCTTTGTGCTTACCTTCTTTCCCAGCATTTTGGACTCTTCTGGTGAGGTGTGCATATTCTCTCAGGTGTGCATGTTCTCTCAGGCTTCACCAAGCATGTAATGCATCTGCTCTTAAGTCTGAAGATCTCCAGTTTGCTTGAATTCTCTGGGAAGTTTGGACTGGTGTTTATGCTTGGCCTGGCTCTTCCTACAGTGCTGCAAAGGTGTGGGACTTTTTTATTTTTAACATGTATTTTCCTTTTTTCCTAGGTTCTGAACAAGAGTATTTCTCTGTCAATCACTATTTCATGGAAGTCAGGTGGTTGCCACAGTTCTTATGTTTATAGCAGGCAGTGAGCTTAAGCTGCTTGCAAATAGTTTTTCCATTGCCCTCTCTGTGTCTGCCATGACACAGATTGATAGAGGTAATTAATTCAAAGCCTTCTGTATAATCCAGTCTCAAACTGCTTGAGTGTGATATGCCCTTTAAAAACATAGTGTATTCTATTTTCCCTTCTTTCTGTTTCTCCAATGATTTTTTTAAACTGTGTGCACACCTGTGTGGATATTTACAATAAATAATACATGCCCAGACACTGAATGTTAATTGCCTATGCTATGAAAATTCATCAATAAGACTTGTCAGTAATATACTGTGTGACTGGAGATGAGACAGAGCAGATGGTTCACACTGAAATGCTGCTTGCCTTCTGGATGGGCTTAACATTACAAGATTTGGATGCAAAGTTATAGGACTTGATCCTAGAGCTTAACTCAAAGGCATGGATGCAGATAAAGCTAGCATCTTGATTCAGAGAGCATATCTCAAGAGACATGTCAGAGAAATGGACCAGACTCTAGTTTTTCCATTTCTTTCAATAATTCAAAATCTCATGAAGGAAGACAAAGGAGTAAAGTAGCCTAATATTTTCACAGATGGATGTCAAAGGCACTATTGACACTGAGAATCTTTCTGATAGGAGAATTTTTTTCCTTGAAAAATGTTGACTTCTTGAAATCAAAACATTTTAATAGGCATGCATGTGTCTGGGGAAACAGAGATACCATCTGTTTTTTGAATGACCAGAAGTTCAGTTATTAAGGTTTGTCTGAGACTTCGGAGACACGCATCCGAATCCAGTCTCTCCTTGAGTAAGGCCAGTCTCAGTTTTAAAGGAAACATCTTTGAAGTGTTTTTATCCCAGCATGAAGTAGAAGAGCATTCTGTTGATTATGCAGTTTGCTGTGACTCCTCAGTATCCGGGACAGAAAGAGCAGCGTGCAGGAAAGCAGACACCGCTACATGCCGTGGAGATGTGTTGTATGTGTTGGACATTCGGTGGGTTTGCAGACATGGATCCACACTGTAGCCAAGCCATTACACTTTGTGGTGCCCAGGAGGTGCAACACTGCACAGTAAAGCTGAGCCTTGATCTGTTTAAGTGCTGCCATGAGCTGTGGTGATGCCCACATCCATGATGCCCACATCCGTTTCACAGGTGAAAACAGTGGCTGCTGACTGCCCAAAGGTGACAGACTCTCCAGGGTAAGCTGCTGTCCTTGCAGCTTCCTTCTGCTGTTTCATAGCCCTCAGAACCACACAGACAAACACATTTCATGTACTCCTGCTGCTGGAGGCACAGGCCTCAAAAGCAGACCTGCAAAAAAGTTGTTCTTTGCAGTTTGAAGCAGTGTTTACTAAAAGTACAAATTCTGAAACTAATGTTGTTTGTATGTGGTAGAAGTGTATTTCTGCAGAAATATCCACTACGGCTAATAGTCAAAGTTAATAGCTTTTCATCCCATCAAGAAGCTCTCAAGCAGGATAAATATATGAGGGGCTAGATTAGCAAATTTAATGCTGATGTGGAATGGCTTTGCATTCTAACTATTCTAATTCATAAGGTCTCTCTACTCCCTGCAGGCATGGTCTGTCAATTTTTGAAGATTAAAAACTAAAGCATTTTGTTAAATTAATTTATTCTCATGAAGAACCTCTCACATTTTACATCAATTATGGTTTAACCCCAGACAGCAAATAAGCACCACACAGCCACTCACACCTCTCCCCATTCCCCCTGGTGGACTGAGGGAAGAGAATCAGAAAAAAGTAAAACCTGTGGGTTAAGTACAGTTTAATAATTAAAAAAAATAATAATAATGTGGGAAGGTAACAAATAGAAAGAGTAATAAAATCCAAGAAAGACAAGTGATGCACAATACCACTGCTCACCACCTGCTGACCAATGTCTATCCCACCCTCAAGCAGTGATCATCCCCTCCTGGCCAACTCACCTCAGTTTATATAGTAGGCACTCCATTCTGGGGTGTGGAATATCCCTTTGGCCAGTTTAGGTCAGCTGACCTGGCCATGCTCCCTCCCAGCTTCTTGTGTTCCTGCACCCCGGCACAGCATGAGACACTGACAAATCCTTGACTTAGGGTAAGTGCTGCTCAGCAATAACTAAAATATCAGTGTGTTATCAACGTTATTCTCATCCTAAATCCAAAACACAGCGTTGTACCAGCTACTAGGAAGAAAATTATCCGAGCTGAAGCTAGGACATGCTGCCCATCCTTCTGTGATAAACTTAACAGACTGTTTTAAAACTTGCACTTTTAACAAAGCAACTCCAAGCAGCTCTCAGTTTTAAATAATTCCCTGAGCTGTGGCATCACTGAGAGTATGTAGTGCTTCCTAGTTAACTTACAGCAATGCGAATTGTGCCACATGGACTTGTAGTTCAAGGAAGCAAGCCTCTGTTAAGATAGATGCTGAGAGTTGTTTTCATAAAGAAGGTTTTTAATTAACTTTTTTTTAATTATTATTATTTTTTCACACTATAAAATGCACTTCAGAAGTGAGATTATTGGTTACAATATTAATCAGCAGGTGAACAGCTGCACAAATTTCAACTAGATGCCAGTTACCAGTGGTATCCCTTGGGCACTGATACTGGGGCCAACACCGTTTAAAATCCAAATTAATAACCTAGATGGATGGTATAGTGTGTTCTCAGCAAGTTTATGGATAATACCAAACTCTGTGGAGTGACTGATCTACTTGAGGGCAGGCAGAATATGAAGTGGCTGGAAAAATGGCCTGAGGTTGGGATGTATTAGCAGAAGTGTGGCCAACTTTTGCTAATAGTGGTTCTTTCTCCTCATTTGGCACCTGCTGTACTGTTTGGTTTGAGCTCTCCAGTCCAGGAAAGACATTGGCCTGATGAAGTCAGTCGAAGCATTATGAAATATGGTCAAGGGCTCAAGCACTTACCTGCAAACAAAGGCTGAGGGAACAGGGCTTGTTTTGCTTGCAGAACAGTCTTGTGGAGATCCTATTGTTGTGCCTACAGCTACTTCAGTGAAAGAGTAAAGATGAGATGGAGCTAGATTCTTCTGGCCATATTGGGCAAGGTGGGTTAACCTCAGTTTGTGCTGTCCAGCATGCTGTCTGATGAGCTACTGGAGTCTACTGCTGTTTCCTCAGTAGCCAAAGTTAAATCCTTCTGCCCAACTTTCCATCACTATTTCCAATACTTGCATAGTACTGACTACCCAAGAAGTCCTTTGAGCTGTACCAAAAGGTATATTCAGTGACATAGTAATAAATGTAGCTGCTATATAATATATTCTGATGTTTTCACAGTATTCAAATAGGATTTTGCAGATTCAGTTTTTGGTCTAGATAATTGCTTTTAACTTTTTGAAGTTGAGTGAAAAAAGTATTTTACACTTGTATATTTGTGGTATGAAAGGAAAGCTCTGATATAAAGTCTTGTTTAGAAACAGAACTCCTTATTCAGGTTAGGTTAGATTTAATGGATAGAGGAAAATAATTGGGCTGTTTGCACACAGCTTGCATTCTTGTAAGTAAGCTTGCTGAAGCCAGCAATAGAAGGTCTTATCCAGCAATACACTAAATGTACAGTGACTATTCAAGAAAAAGCTGATATCCTTCATTGCTTCCCAGAAGGCATTTGGGACCTCATGGCTTGTGCTGTTCAATGAGCTCAGTGGCCATGACATTTGCAGGGTTTGAATCCCTGATAGCAGTAGTGTGACCCAAGTACTTGTATATCATGTTGTACCAAGTTAGAAGATGCAGAGAGAAAGTTTCTGGGTAAAATTTAAACAAAAAACTAACTTGTCTCTGCTGTAATTCAGATCAATACATTTCCTTGTGAAATTCTTACCATAATTATTGACTTTTTTTTTTTTTTTTTGCTAATTTGGATTCATTCTGAAGTTTTGGCAAAGGGTTTCTCTCAGAAAGAGCTTATGTGCTTTGTCTCTGATTCAGTATTTATTGCAGTAACTATCTGGGTGGGTTGTGGGGAAGAGGGATAGGTTTTGGTTGTGTTGTGTGTGTTTTTGTCTGGTTTGGTGGAGGCTGGGGTGAGACTTTTCTAGATTTTATTCTAAGAACTTTCATTCCAGCTCCTGTTCTAACACTGTGCTACTGTTGTATACTTATACAAAAAATAAAAAAGAGAATGGGGAAGACTGGAGGGGTCGGGAGAAACAACATCTAAACATAAATATTTGGAGGATCTTCAAGCAAAGCAGCTCTTTACCCAGCCCTTGGTAAAACTGCAGAAACTTCTAGAGAAGAAAAAGGAACAGCAGGAGTAGGGCTGGAAACAGTATTCATAGCAGACTGATCATTCAGTTCCCAAGAAAGAGAATCTTGCTGTCTAAGGCTCTTCAAACAACACACAGCTATAAACTTCTATTTCAGTCACAGTGATACCACTGAGTGTTATTAAACCTTTAAGTAAATTGATTGCATGTACTCCGTTAAACAGTGATTGTTTTGGGTAGGAACAAAATTCAGGGCAGGAAACTTGATGGCAGGTCTGGACTTCCTCTTCCAGATGAGGAAGATGAGTGTGAACAGTCATGCGGGTACTGTCATTTCTGATATATAGGAAGTGGTTTAATTTTAAACCTGTTTACATTTGACCTGTTAGGTTGAAGACATTCTTTCTTCATTAGTCATGCCTTGAGAAGATAAGCTTCTCGGTTTAGAGATTAAATGAGCTGGAACAAATCAGATCAAATTGCATTTTCCAAATGTTTATAGACTTCAATAGTGCATGCTGTCATCTAGAGAACATCACCTGCATGTTTCTTTAGTTGGAGTTCGCTTTCTCTTAAGGGTTTGCTATCTTGGAAGTGATGGTTTTGTTCTTGTTTTGAATGTTTTATTTTAAGTGCCTGGACTTTGAGCAATGTGTTTCACAGTATTTTGCTTCCAATAGTCCTTAAGACCCCTTCTAATTTTAATATTTTATTATTCCCATCTCTGAAAAGCCGTGTGAAAGTTCTGGAAATTTTGATCGATTCTTCTATCTTAACACTTTGCCCCTTTCACATCTCTTCTGATATACATCCACTTCATAGCATATCTGTTGCTTCCCAACTGGAAGGCCTCTTTTATTGTCAGTCCTCCCAAAGGCTCTGGAGTTCCCACCATACTAGTCCTGGGGAAAATAGGAAAGGATAATCTTCTGGTTTATGTTATGCTCCCTAAATTTTTCTTTTATCTAGAGGAGGGAGGCATCATTTTGAAGCACGTGTGTGGTTGAAGTTTTGTGGAAACTATGCCTGTGGAAGGTCTTTCCCACATTGCTTTTGTTTCTTTATAAAGCTAATCAAACAGGCGGGAAGCAGGTGCTGTAGGAGTGTTATTCAAACATGGACCCTTCTGCCTTTTAGGCTGACAGTCACAACTTTTGTTACAACCAGAAGTGTCACGTGTATTGCCTACCATATTAGTTGGCTGTGCTCTCTCCTGTCTGATATCTGGTGGAAAGATGGCCAGACTGTGGAGAAAGCTTGAAAAGTATTTTGCTTGCTTTGAAAATTGGAATGAAAACTATGTGAAAAGAGATGTAATATTTGTCGGATGACTCAACAATGAATTTATGGCACAAATACCAGTGAGGAATTTCAAGTTAAACTGTCGTAAGTTGTCCTCTGATTCCTTCCTAAGTCAGATTACCTGAGGTCACGGTTACTTTTATAGGGGCTTCTTGACTGATTTGCTCTTAAATAATTCTTAATATACTGTCCTGGTTCTGCCCAGGACCCTGAGGTTATTCTGTACCACCTCACACCATAGGAAGGAGTCAGAACGGGGATGGTTCCCTTCCTACCGGGCTGGTGGCAGAGTATGCAGTCTGGGTAGTGCCAGATTCCACGTGGTGAGCACTTGTCTGTGAATTGTTCACCTTTCTTGTACACTCTTGGTAATATTCTTGCTGTTACTGTTCATTTCTTATTTCATTGCTGTCTGTAGTAAACTGTTCTTATGTCAACTCATGATCTTTACCTTTTGTGCCTCCAATTCTCCTCCCCATCCCACCGCAGAGGGAGGGGGAAAGGGGAGTGAGTGAGCAATGCATACTTTAGAGGGTTTCTGTTTAAATTGGGGAATACATTTCCTAAACCACGACGTAGACACAGTACAGAAAACTGACTCAGGAAAGCTCTCCTGTGTTTTCCACTTCAGTAAGAAATCCTGTCACTCCCTCTACTAATTGGAAGCCTTAAATGGCCTTTCATGCACCTTCTTCCTTAGCATCTTCCGCTGGATAGAGTAAAACTGGAATGATCGTGCAACTATAGCAGCTAACAAAGAATTGAAACATAGTGAACATGCATGTTCTATCATGAATTGACTGGTGTGTTAATTAGCTGTTTCATGTAATGATGTTTCTTTCTAAGCTACTTATTTGAAGTGCTGAACATCACCCTTAAATGATTGGACATCTTGAATCCTCATTTAGGGACTAACACTTGCAAAGTTAATCCCTCTGCCTGTGTGTATGTTTTCTAGGTAACTTCCAAGCCCTCACAGATGTGTTATATTGCGATACCCCGGTCAAGTATTGGCTGGGAGTTGTTTTCATCTGAAATACCTACAATTGGCATGTTTAAATTGGAATTTAAGTATTTTCTCTTGCTGATTGTCATTAAGCTTGTATATGCTGGTTGCCTGCAGTGGGCCATAACACAAATCAATAGGAAATGACTCAGCTGCCAAACTGCACAAGCAGCATGAGGAATAGAAAGAGCTTTCAGATGAGTAACCTCTACTGACTCGGGGAAAACAGCTTGCTCCTAACTGTGTCTTTGACTTTTGGAGTGTTGCAAAAGCCTTCCCAAGGTTGCTTTGGTTGTTCTGTTCCAGACCAACATTGTGTGACTGGTGTTCTCTCACCACTCTTATCCAAGTTCAGTTGGCATAGTGGAGAGACATTAGCCATAGAATTGTAAAGTCAGATGCTAATTCCTGAATATTCAGGTTTCTGGACTGGGCTTTTGGTTCACATCTGCTAATTTGTTAAGGTCTACTTTTTTTCTGGGAAAAAGATTCCCAGAATATATGAAAACACATTATGCAGGAATAAGACTTTTCCACTAGCAAATGAGCATGTTGGCTACTATTGTCATACACATGGATTTAAATGCAAACCAGTTTTAAGTTGCACTAATTCTCTATATATGAACTATAATGAAACTTAAGTGAAAACAAAACCCTGCTGCTGTTTGTTTTGTTTGGATATTGGCAACGCTTGAGGCATGCTTTTTCTTCCTCCTTTCATAACTATTTCAATAAAGTGCAGACAAAATTAACGAAAAATTACTCTGCCCCTATTTGTAACTGAAAACAGGCATCTCTGAACTCTCTTTTGTTAAGGTATGCACAGTATTTACATAGTAGAGAGTATTTTATTCGTGCTGTAGAAGTACTTTTTGCAACCTCATTTTTGGGGAGTTTAACATGGAAAAGTGGATTTAGGTTTTTCATAAGAAGAAAGAATATTGCTTTAAAAAGAACATTTAAAGTAAATGCAAAAAGGCTTTGAAGGTAGCATGTGCGTGGTCTGATGTCTGAAGAACTCCAAAGTAAGTGTGTTTTATCAGCATCGTTCACCCTTTTTTTTTTCCCTCCCTCTGTCCTATGGCATCCTTACCTGAAGTTCACTGTTCTGACTGAAGGGCAAGAATCAGTCTATGCTGCGTGCTGACAGAACCTGAGAGCCTAGCAAGGGAAGTATGAAAAAACTTCAGGTGTTGAAAATACTTGCTTCGTTACTTAACCTGTGGCACAGTGTCCTCATGGTAGTTTTTGTTTGCCTTCATACTCTCCAATGTCAGGTTACTCTGAGCCCTCTGAGAAAGGCCTGTACTCCTTTAACAACATGTTAGAAGTGCTGCTTTTCATTGCCCCTATCTCAGATAAGTTTGTTTCAACTTCTTCCAGGGCTGTAGGTTGTTGCTTAAACTTTTTGAGGATGAAGCTCTGATTTAAATGAGAAGCCATTACCTTGAGTTTTACCTTAATGGGGTATGTTCATATGTGTCTCAATACAGTAGATCATCTCACAAGCTCAAAGATGATGTCTTTTAAACTGTAGCCTCTTTTTTCACTACTTTTGATACTTCACTCATCTCCTTCATGTCTGTCACCTTATATTTTTGATTTTTTTGAAGTTGCAAGTAAATGTTTTCACAAAGGTTTTATTTTCAGTATTGTAGTAAGAAGATATAAAAACGAGGTACATCCACTGCAGCCTGGTCTTAAACCAGATGTTGTGCTAGAATGGTGAAGTGGAGAATCAGGATCAAAATAATGATTAATTTTAATTTATTGTAAACATGGGATTTTTTTTCCAAGAAGCAATTTTTTTGGATGAAAAGTGCCCAGAATATCTGAATTGACTCTAACATTACAGCCATCCAAAACATTCATAATAAAATCCAAACCAGCTCAAATGTACTTGGTTTTTAGTGTTTCATTATAAACCCCTAACTCCAGCCAAGGTTAGCAACCCTCCGAAAACCCAGCCAGGACTGTGAGGGAATCTAAGAATGAGGGAATCTAGGTCAGGTTTTGGGGGTTTTTTTGTGGATGGAAACATGTAAAACTTGATGGTTTTACATGGTTTCAGCTTTTTAGCCATACAAGAATACAAAATACAAAACATTAAGCTCCAAGTGACAGGACAGCTAAAATGACTGGCCTGCTTGCTGTGTTGTGCCTACATGGCCCTATCTCCTTGCCTGAGCTGATTTAGGTTCCAGTGCCGTTCACTGGGTCAATGAAGAGGACAATGCTCGTCACTAATCTACATGGCACAAAAGACATCTGCAATTTTAGTCTTTATTTGGCCTTTTTGGGCATTATTTCAGAACACAGGTCAAATGGGAGAGAGAACTCAGGGCAGATTTCCCCGGAGAGGACAATGGATTGACCCTCTGACTGGCAGTGCTGTCTCTTGCAGTATCCTCCAGCATCACAGGACATAGGAGTAGAATTTTCTTGGAGCTGTAGCTGTGCCTATATAAGCAGAGTACACTATCCAAGCACATGAGTAAAAGGATTTTCTGTCCCCAGCACAGAACGCTTGTTTATCTCCAGCGATGGCGTGTTCTGGAGGGTCTGAGGAAGAATGTGCCCAGTATGTATGCTTAGCTATGATCTGGGGAAAAAACTGTTCCTAGCTGAGGTAGTGGAACATTTGATGTCATCAAGCATAAGATTTAGTAGTATTTCTTGTAGTCTTCATCTTTAAGCGTTAGGAATGTATTAATGGGTAGGTTCATTCCCAGAAGGATTAAACTCTGGTGATAGAGAACCCCTTTCATGCTGGCAGCATGTTGCTAGTTTGAAGGCTAATCAAAGCCTATTTTGAAAAATGTAGGTGGAAAGGGTGCTGCTCACATCTTATCTCATACCTGTTTGGTCCTGTCCTGGGTTAATAGGTTGTCATGGAATTTCTAAATGCAATGGATACTCAGATCTGCACACTCAGCTGTTCTTTTCAGTGGCCTGCTATGACTTATGGGCTGTGTCATGTGGCCTTCTGTGAAGTGAAAAGATCTTTTGTGGCAACTTCTTAACAATGACTGATAAATCTTTACTTTTTAAAGGCTTCTATTGTAGCTGCACTGTAGCTGGGAGAATTTAGGAAGTTTCAAAACAAACATCATGATTATGAAAGCAGTCTTTCAATGGGATCTGGACTTAAAACCATTCTGTATCATAAATCACCAGGCTAGTAGACAATTCAAAGTACCACTCATGTCCAGAATTATTTTGGGTACTGTGACATTATTAGTGCTAAAATTCCTCTATTGCCTCAGCCAGCAGAAACTCTCAGTGGGGTTTTGTTTGTTTTGTATGTGTGAGAGATTGTTCGGTTTCTTTGTTTAGAGTTTTTTGGTACCTTTAAATCAAACTCATCTTCAGTGCTTTTGTCAGTACTAGTCATTACAATACTCATAGGATGAAATTAATACCTGGATAAAAAAGGAGACCATAAAAAATGAAGTGTGATTACAAGACATCCTGAGAAAGCAGATTGTTTTATCAGAGGAATATAAATACACTTCATAATAAGAATGGTAGTTTTACCCTTCTTACAGTTGTAGTGAGGGAGAGGGAATATGAGAAAAGCAAAGTGTGAGAAATGAAGAGTCACTGAAAGAGAGGTTGGTATTTCTAATTTGGTTCTCTGTTCTGGGAGCTGCTGAGTAACTGTAGGAATGGACAGAACAAAAGTTTGTTTCTGTAGGCAAACTATGAAGAGAAGAATATATTAAATCTTCTTTGCTTAAATACTGTTTCCAACTTAAAGCAGTTATCTACAGAATTCAATTCTTCTTAGGATTAAAATTAATTTAATAAGGCCAATTATATCACATTAGGATTGATGTGTAAGGCAAAAATACAAGAAAAAGAGATGGTAAAGACACTAAATAGCCAAGTACTTCTGTCATGACCTTACTTTCACAAAAATGAAAGATCTGATTTTCATTCAGACTCTTCAGTTAATTTTAATTTATTCCAACATACTGCTATTTTATGGAGGTGGCTACTGGATCTAACAGCTTGTAGCCAGCCTCCAGATTGCTCAGGTTGTGGAGCTGTGAACAGAGAGTGGACTGTAAAGTTTTTCAAGGTGTCCCAGCCTGCCTCTTAGAGAGGCCCCCTTTTCCTTGTGCAACTGAAAAAGCAGAATTTCCTTGTGCAACTGAAAAAGCAGAATTTCCTCTTGTGCCAGAGAAGCCTGGTAAGGTTGCCTGCTGCTCCCCTGCTTGGGGCCTGCCTGCTTGCCTGGTCATGCCTGGACAGGCACGCACAGCTTTTACACCAAAGGGGACTGAGCAAAGGCGCCTTGCTCTGTGCCAGGTACTCAGGGTTGGGCAGGGCAGGGGGTGGCCTTTGTGTGCACAAGTCTTGAGAGTCGGTGGAAGAAGGCTGCATGGGCTAAAAGCTGGGTCATTCATACTGGTGGTGCCACTGCTGAAGGCTGTGAGTGGGATGGTGTTGAGAAGTGACTGAAACTTTGCAGCAAGGTCTTTCTGGGTCATTATGTTATGCACTATAAACATGCTTTTCACCTTCACATTCATGTATGAAGACGTGAATATGAAATCACATACAAAGAAGCTGAAGCTTTCCATTTACACTTTAGTGCTCCTAATTTTCCTGAATGCACATAAAATATCTCACTGGAATCTTTAGAATGAATGTCTTTTATTTAAACTGCTGGTTTTCACTCCATGTCTTGGCTTTGTTGGGGGGAGGGAGTGGTGTTGGCATTCAAGTACTATTGACTCCCTCTTGTGGCTAACTTCAAAAAACAAACAAACAACCCATCAGTTCTAGTGTTGTGGTCATTTTTTGTGCATATTTTAATGCCTATTAAAGACTGATTTTTCTGTGTCTAAAACCTTTCTAAATGCTTTCCTTGTGGATGTCCTGTAAATGTTTAACACAGAGAGGGGAGGCAGAATATCATAAAAGGCTAATTTAATTAATTAATGGTAGCAGTTTATTTCAGGTGCTGGTGGTCATTTGAGTTTCTGCAGGTTTCTATGCAGGGGAATACTGTCTCTTTGCAAGCAGATAATCCTTACCTTTGGTCCTTCATCTAAATATTTCTGCATTTCAGTGTTTCCACATTTACCAAGCACAAATATGTGTGTGTGTGCATACAGAGTTACATACGGTTGCTGCTTACATTTCTGATCATGTTTTTAGTACATCACCAAAATTATCACTTCCACAATCACTCAACTGATGAAGCTGCAGCTGCAATAGGAAGTGTAGCTGTGTGGTCTGTGATTAGAAGATTTCCTTCAGATTTTTCTGATGAAATAGAACCTTCACCTGTGGTTCAGTGGCCAATATCTACTTTCCTTGTTTTCTTGCTCACTTTTTTTACTATCCAAATATTAGCATTTGAAGTGTTACATAATACAACGTTGCAGAATAGAGCCTGTAGATACCACTCTGTGTACTATGCTTGCAATGACTTTTTTTTTTTTTCCATTTTCAGTTACTTTAGCTAGCACTGAATTGGAGATAAAGGTCTCTAAGATGGCTGTGCATTTATGGTGCCTCTTTGCCTTGCATGGTTGTTCCTTACAACTTATCTCAAATATTTTTATTGCCAGTGTAGATTCTGTAATTTAGGATATTCTGCCATCTGATCTCTGCTGCTAAAAGCTTAATTTTTACAAGTGTCTCGTAGTGGACTGGCATGGCTTTTATTCCATCGCAAGATGGAATAGCATATGTTCCCCAGACTGTTCTAAGGCACTGTTTCACATGTCATTAAACTACATCATCAGATATTTAATGACTAGATTACACTGCCTTTGTTCTTAAAATAAAGGATTAAAACCATTTTGTTCCATCTGGTTTAAAAACAGTTGTCTCCATGACTAAAGAAAGTTGTTAAATGAAAAAATGCATTGGTTTGTTACAAGGCTTTTAACTTTTTTTTCTGGATGCCAGTTAAGATTTAGTTAATATTAAGTATGAAAAGAATGTTTTTCTTTCCTGTTGTCTTCAGGACTTGCTTAAAATATAGTAGACACAAAATACTTAGTAGAACTCTTAACTGGAGTCACTGCATTTAGCATAGTTTAACTGCAGGCTTGATCGTGGAAATATTGAATTGAAAATACAGAGGTCTTGGTCCTCATTCGTCAAAGATGTGGGGATCAACAGACATGCAGATCTTTATTAGGGCCATCCATTATTTCAGTTTTAGTCTGGAGCCTGCCCACTGAAGTTCCCTTGGTTTGTTCCATTAGATCACCCTTTCTCTGTAGCACTGCCCACATGCAGGTTCAGGGTTACATCGGATCCAGCTGGTGAGTGCTAACTCGTCAGCCTGGTACTGAAATTTGTTTGAAGAACCTGGTCTCCTGAAACACATCCAAAGCTGGTGCGAGGTACAGAGGACAGGGAAGCTAGGAGTTGACATTTACTCTGCTCACGTGCTTGTTTGTATCAAATGCACCATACCACTCCATGGCTTGGACAGCCCCTGGGTCATGTCTGTAGACACTAACATCAAAAAGTGTATATGTAGACTGCAGGGCACAAAAATAATGTAAAAGCTTTTACTCAGCTTTTACTTTGATTTCTTTTGCAACTCGGTAGTAGCACCAAGAGAAGACTATCACCTCACTTGGTCTTAACACTTGGGTTGTGCTTCCCTGTCAGCTGAGTTAGGAAGACGAAAATCTCCAGTCTGGTTCCAGCTGGCCAAAGCCTGGACCAGGACCACAGGTCTGTCAATTGACTGACTTGAGAAACTTACTGATTCTCCAAGGGCTGTGGGCAACAACTGCTTAATGATTTTAAAAGATTTTGGATGTGCATTTATGTACAAAAGGCCCAGTTGTTTAACTTGTGGAACGCTTAGTCAGGCATGTTTCAGCTGCTGATAATGCAGACATACAGTGTAAGTGTGAGTAAGTGCACCGAGATGAGTAGCAGTGGCACTGCTCTGTAATGAGCCCTGAGGCCTCCTTATCATGGCCTGTTCCTCCAAAGTGCTGCTCCTACTGACAGACCCCTTCTCTGTCAGAGAATACTGCTCCTTTTACATCAAGGTGCAGCACAAAGTGCTGATGCTCCCCCACGTCTCATTTTGATTTGGGAAGCAAATGTAAATAAGTTTCTAACAACACTGGAAAATGTATTTTTAACAATATTTGCCACACACAAAATTGATTATATTTTGAAAAATCTATCTGACTTTTGCTGTTCTATGTTCTTATACATTATGAAAATCAGAATTAAGACCATAAGAAAATCATCTTCAGACCACTTTCTTTAGAGGATATTTTTGCATTTTGTTAAATAGGTAACAAAGATGAAGTTTAAACTCTTAAAAACTTGTCATTGTTTCACCATATATTTTTCAGACATGGAGTTTCTGTATTTTACAGTATTTTAAAAGTCCTGGGATAAATATATGAGCACCATTATATATTCAAAGGTTATGTGTTTATGCCTGACTTCTAAGGCAAATCTAGATAAACATATGTACGAGTTAAATTCTGGCACATCACCCAGGCTTTAGATAGTGTAATACTAGATAGGCCACATAAATGCCAAGCCAAATTACAAAGTGGGCTTTGTTGGGTCTGGTATTAGAATAAATGTTTCTGGGTTTCTGCTGATTATACCGACAAAGTAAATTCTGAAACGTCTATTGTGCTTTCCATATTTTTGATTTTGATGGCACAATGTTTCTTCTCACATGGCTCAACAGTATGACATACTGTCTCACACTTTGGCATGTGTAAGTGTTGTGGTAAAGGAACAGGCTAGATATTAACAGCATGCATATTTTTATATTATGAGCTGCAATGCATATGTCTTAATTTCATAAATTGGGCTGTGTTATTTTTTCTTTATTTTGGCTCCTTTGCAAAACTCCTACATCCTTCTGAAAGCAGTCAAAGACCTGCTCTTGCTTTTGCAAACAGGCTTGTGCTGTACAGATTTGTTTGATACAGAACATAGTTTTTGTAGTTATTAGACGCATAGTCAACAGGGGTGTTTTTCCGCCAACTCTTTCCTGAGCAGAAAGTTGCCAGATTATTTCCTAGTCTTTTATTTGTATTCTTCAAACTGTCTCCTGGATTTTGAGTAATGAAGTAATTTCCACATGCAGATGGTTCATGCCTTCATACATGAACCTGCTTTTTCCTTCCGGATTCCTATAAATAACAAGTGAAGCTATAAGCCAGTGCCTAGCCAGCAGCATGCTCAGCTTCTCTGGTCTCTTCCAGACTCTTGCTTGGCTCTGTTGGTGGTGTTGGGTTGTGCTCCACGTTCTGCTGGCAGGGAGCTGGCTTCACATGGCTTCCTGTGGCTTTGCATGACACTAGTGGAGTCTCCGTTTAGTTTTTATAACTGTGCATGTCTTCAGAGGTGGCCTCTCCTCACTGAGTGATGCTGTCCTTTCTTCTACTTGAACCAAGAAGCTGCCCAGATTGGAAAGGGGTGCCAAGCTGGGTGCTTTCTCCAGGTGTTGGGAAGAACACAGGTAGCAGTTGCAGCCTGTCTGAGAAGGTGCATGCTGCAAAGCAAAGCCTTCATCATCTAAACTTTTCTTTCTTGTGTTCGCTTTTGTTGTAAATGGATTTGAGCATTTTCACTGGGTTAGTTTGATGTCTTGGGTACTGTTATTAATAAATTTGTTGCTTGGAAGGAAGTCCACTGGCTATTATTTTTACATTCTATAAGGAATATATTTAATTTTATAATATAAATTTACTACTTAATATGTTTATTATCTATAATTTTGCAGTGTATGATTTCATATATCATAAATAGATTTTATGTTCAAGCTTCACTTTTAATTAAAAATCAAAGAAAACTTCATGCAATCTATATGTAAACGTCTAGTTCAGGAACTAGGAGGTACTTAGGTATTTGTATATTTCATTTTATTTCAGTAAATTTGTGATATGAATTAATGGATAATGTGTTTCACAGTTATGTAATTATATATTTAATAATTTAACTATATGACTATAGATATATAGATATAATAAAAGTCAGCTTTCCAGTCTGTTGATGACCCTTCTGGTTCTTGCCAGTATATTTTGTTAAGATCTGACAGGAGACTGATGAGGTACCATATAACAGCAGTTTCCTTTGAGCAGTTGCTAGCTGTAGGGGCTGGAGTTTCTGCATTTGCTCAGAGACTTATTTTCCCCTTGAGCTGGAAACAGGTTTCAGCTGCTGACAGTTAGTGCCTCTGAGCCATGTGTTGTATCTGTGAGTAAAATGCTCAGCAATTTCCCTTTCAGTAAGGAAATGTTTGAAGCAGGGACCCTTTTTGGTGTGCCGGGGGCTGAGTGAGGCCAGGGCTGTGGCTGTGGCTGTGGCTGTGGCAGGGGCAGGGGGCTGCCTCTCAGGATCTGCTGGATCAGAGCCCCACAGTACCCAGATAATTTTTTTTAGCAGCAGAATGGTTTCCTTCCCTGGCAGAGTCTGTGGTAAGGTGTCTCATGTTCTGCACATGTGGCATCTCAGGCTGTGGAAGAGGGAGATCCAGTGGCAGGCTGTGGTGTGGTTGAAGGAAAACAACCCAGCCTCCTTTTCTGTGTGCATCACCAGCTGGTGATGTTGCAGGGCATTGGGTAAGTGCAGGGTATGTGAGCAGCCACAGCTCTTCAGATAATCCAGAGTAGCAACTTTGCACTTACAGAGAGGAAGGCAGTGCTCTGCAAGAGGAGATGAAAGGATGCATGTAGACTGTAGAGCTTCTGGTGTATTCCTGGCTGGGTAAAAACTGGCTGGATGGCCAAGCCCAGAACGTTGGGGTCAATGGAGTTAAATCTAGTTGGCAGCCTGTCACAAGTGGTGTTCACTAGGGCTCAGTTTTGGAGCCAGTCCTGTTTAATTCCTTTATCAATGATCTGGATGAGGGGTTTGAGTTGCACCCTCAGTAAGTTCACAGACAGCACCCAGTTGGGTAGGAGTGTTGATCTGCCAGAGGGCAGGAGTGCCCTGCAGAGGGATCTCAGTGGGCTGGATCAATGGACTGAGGCGAACTGTATGAGATTCAGCAAGGCCAAGTGCTGGGTTCTGTCACAACAACCCCATGCAGCACTACAGGCTTGGGGAAGAGTAGCTGGAAAGTGGCCCAGCAGAAAAGGACTTGGGGATGCATTGACAGCCATCTGAATATGAGCCAGCGTGTGCCCAGGAAGGCCAGTGGCATCAGAAATACTGTGGCCAGCAGGACTAGAGCAGTGATCATCCCTCTCTCTGGCACTGGTGAGGCCTCATCTCAAATCCTGTGTCCAGGGCCCCTCACTGCAGGAAAGACACTGACGTGCTGGAGCATGTCCAGAGAAGGGTAATAGAGCTGGTGAAGGACCTGGAACATAAGTCCTACAAGCATCTGAGGGTAGTAGCGTTGTTTAGCCTGGAGAAGAGGAGCTTCAGGAAACCTTATTGCCCTCTACAATCTGAAAGGAGCTTGTGGTGAGGTGGGGTTCAGTCTCTTCTTCCAAGCAGCTAAGTGATAGGATAAGGGTAAATGGCCTCAAGCTGTACCAAGGGAGGTTTAGATTGGATATTATGAAAAATTTCTTCACTTAGTGTGAAGTGTGGTTAAACATTGGAACAGGCTGCACAGGGATGTGGTGAAGTCATCATCCCTGGAAGCATTAAAAAACCAAGTAGGTGTGGTACTTCATGATATGGGTTAGGGAGCATGGTGGTAATAAGTCAAAGGCTGGACCTTTTTATGGTCTTGGAGGTCTTTTCCAACCTAAATGATTCTGTAGTTCTACAATCTGCATTGGGGATAGTTTGGTTCCTGCAACCAAAGGCTCCAGATATTACTGAACTATAATGAAAAATAAATGGTCTTGTTCCTTTTTATGGTAAGTTAGCAAATTATATGATTTAATGACATGGGAGCTGCCCTCCTTTTGTACTAGCTCTTGCATTAGGCTGTCAAATAATAAGGTAATATATTACTTTTTTTTCCCCTCTCTGTCATTCCTTTTTCATTCTTTGTTGTTACTCAGGGATATTGCTTACGTGGTTTCAAAGATGGTGGCAGAATATTTTTTCTTAAAAAGCTGAAACCAAATTTCAGTATGATGGTAATTATGTCCAGACCTAACTGGTCACGATTCTAAAAGAATAAACTCTTTGAAGATGTTGCAAAATATCTTTCAAGTTTCTCACTGCAGAAGGGACTGTCATGAGTGCATATTACCTTCTGCATGGACAGGAGACACAGACCTTTCCTTCCTTATGTAACAGCATGTCATTTTTAGAACTCTAAAAATAAGCTAAAAGAAATGGGTAGAGAGAATCCATCTCCTGAGTTGTTCCAGAGCGTCACTGAACTTGATGTTTTTAAAAAAAAGAAAAAAAAATCTTATTTCCAATAACAACGTCTACTGCAATTTCCAAATGTTATACATAATTACATGTTTTATATCCAAAGCTGAATGGTCCTTTATGAAATGTGTCTTCTCCTACTGGTACTTGCAAATGGCCATCCTGAACCTTCTTTGTGAGATAAATATACTCGGCTGCTTGAGTTTCCCAGTCTGCTGAAATATGTTTTAGTCATTCTTGTGGCTCTTACTGATCTCTCTCCAATTTTTCCATACTGTTTGTGTTGTGGACAGCAGAACAGAGTGGTATGCTGGCAGAGGTTACGTTAGTGCCAATAGAGACAGTGTTATCTTCCTACTTGGTAGTTCCTTATCTGCATACCAAACCACAACTCTGTTGTGGTTACTCGTGGACAATGATAATATTGGATTATATACTTTTTCTCCCCACACAAAACAGAGATATAAAAACGTAGGACCTTTGAATTGCTTCCGGTTAAACAGCAGATCCCCTGAATTGGAGTATATAAAAGATGTCTGGTTTGTGCGTATCATGTAGGCATTATTGGTGTGGGATTTCCTTACTGGATTATACTCCATGGGCATTTTAAAATCCTGATAAATATGAAAAACAGTTCAAAAAATGCTCTGTCACTGTGTCTGTTTATTATTATCTCTTTGGACACCTGAAGGCTATGTGCAAAACAAACCATAGCAGAAAGGTCTTAAACCCTTATATAAAATGAAGCAAAACCAGGAGAGGAGAGGAAAAGAGGCACCTGCTCTGCATGTCTCTCTGCCTAAAGAGACTGAAGCTGACCACCCTTCCCCCTGGATCAGTGGCAGCACCTCAGCTGTGCCTCACTTGCATCCAGAAGGACCTGAAGCACCTGAGAAATGGATTGTATTAGCTCTGCCAGGTGAACAAGGAAATAGATGAATGAGAGAGAGAAGATTGGCAGAATATGTTCATTTTTCTTTCCTTAAACCACCAAATTGGGTTTTTTAAGGTCAAGTAAAACCAAGCAACCACATAATACATTTTTTAAAAATAGAAAAACATATTTATTGCATTTTTTAAATAAGCCATATCTCCCAAAGGGATTTAAAATCTCTCTTACCACAGACTTACTTGACAGTTCAGTCACAGTTTGGCTGTGGTCTGATCAATATGGTTAGCCAAGAGCATCACCAGCCTGGAGGACATTTCATGCCTTAACAAACAGTCTGGGGTCTGTGAAAGGAAATACAATAAACAGAGAAGTTTTTAGTGTCAGTGTAGGCATGGAAAATAACACACATTCCTTAAAGACCTTGTACAGGATAAATCATAGCATTGCTTAAGTAAATCACATGGAGCTGAGGAGGGCCTGCCTGGCAGCAATAAGTAGCCAGGGATGGAAAACAATTAGAAGTGAGGTAAGGCGGTTGCTGGCTTGGAGGGCAACGCTGAGCACTGTCTTCCTGATACAGCTTTGTAACATCCCGCTTTTCCATGGGCAGGGTGCTTCAAGGTTCACAGGGAAGATTTTTGAGGAGAAATAGTTTATTTTTTTGAGAAAATAATATAATATTAATGGGTGGGAGGAATACATGGTTTTGGACGCACAAGCTGTTCTGTAGGTCGAAAATAGCTGCAGCAGCCTTCACAGCTCGTTAACAGTTTAACAACTGTTTGGAGTGGGGATAGAGTGTGCTGGTCCAGCCACCTGACAACGGGAATGATGGGTGACTATAAAGCAGGAGGAAAGGTGGACAAATGCTGAGCTCTTACAGAAAACAGTATGACCTGAAACTTATCCTGCCTGTGGATTGTGGAGAGGCTGTCTGGAAGGAGACAGGAGAGTTGGAAATACCTTAAGACCAGTATTCCTGTTGAGTCTTGTAATTTATTTTTACTTTTTGTTTTGGTGTCCAGTGGAACTTACATGAAGTTTTATTTCCAGCTTCTCTTCTGAAAGGATCTTATACTGTATTTCCTTAAAGTATCCAGGCAGAGCAGTCACTGGGTTGTTTGGGAGTTTTGCCTCTGGTAACTGGATATTTCTGGTCTTTATCAGCTGAGTTCATTCTGGTGTCTACTGGTGGTGGTTTCCTACCCACAGTTTCTCTGAGGGCATTTTGCCCACCAGATGACATGTATTGCTTATTGGAAGGTGCAGGCCTCTGCTCCTGTCATGTTTCTGATCATGTTGCGAGTAGGATTGACCACCATGGCTGTGAAAGTGCGTAGGAAAAACATGTTAGCCCAAGCACTGTTTAGTTCCTTTTGACACACAGAGTTTAAAAGCATTAATATATTTCTGATATTGTATGAATTTTGCAAACCGAAATCTTGTTTAGAAGTGTAATTAGAAATGGAGAAAAGTTTCTAGGGAAACCTTTCTTTCAGGCCGGCATGGTTTGTGGTTGCAGTTGGACTTAGCTGAACTGAACTGGTGGTACATCACCACTTTAGTCAGTCAGGGGTGAAACGCTCAGTCTGCTTCTGCTTGGCCACCATCTCCTTTGGGTTATGCAGAGGGCTGTGCAGGGATGGTGTCAGTACTGTGGTGAGCAAACTAGGCCATTTCTTAGCAATGCAAGTGCTACATAGTCCCTTTTCTTTCTTCTTCTGTGGAACAGGCAGGTAAAATATCACTATTTGTGATAAATAGGCTAACTAGGACCTTTGGTTTATGAAGTATCCTTTCCGATACCCCTTAATGGTAGTCAAGCATGTGACTTACCTCTTATAAAGAACAGGAACGAATATGGCCCTGGTGGGTTGTGCCTTGCACTGTACTCTGGGCAGAAGACTGATTGACCACTTGCATGACAGAGTTGTAACCCCCATTTCTGCACAAGTAGTTCACTTATTTGATGGACTTGATGGTGGCACATCTGCTTTTTGCTTCCTTCTTTTCGACCTGATAATGCCGTACATCAAGTCAGTTGGTTCTATTGACCAAGAGAAATTTTGGATGGAGAATGGATGCAACAGATCCTTCTTTACAGCATCAAACGTGTAACCGTTTGGAGCTGGTGCTGATTTAATCTACGGCTTCTTTAAGAAAAGCTGCTGAGATGTCCTTGTCAGTAGCAGAACAAAATATGATTTGATGTCTTAAAGCCCCCCTCAGAGCTGGAAGAGTTGTGATAAGACGTAGTCTGGGGCATCCTGTGCCTTGCGGGATGGGAGCCTTTGGGTCTGGTTTCCCAGGACTCCCAGCATTTTGCCCCATTTTCTCACTGCGTCGCCCTAGGCACTTGGCAATCCTTGATCCCTGGGGTACTTTTTGTACTGAATATGTGCCTGGTTTCAGTTACAGCATTAAATAAATGTGTCTGTGTTACCTGCTTATGTGTCCAATCCAGAATGGACTGATTTATAGGGCAATGAAGATTATTTGGAAATAATGTGAAGCTTCATTCTGGAACCCACTCGACAGTGTAGAACATGTGCTTGCTAAATTAGACTGGATTTAAGCACTTTGTGCTAAGCTTTTTATGCACATTTTCTCTTTTAATTCTCGGAAGCAATTGGAATTTTATATACCATGTTTCAAGAAAAAGAATTTAAAAATTGTGATTATAACTTGAATTCTGTTGTAAACCATGTAATTTTCTTTGCAGTCGCATTCAACATGGGAGCATGTTTTATATTAAAATGAGAGGGAGGATTGAGGGGAAAAGACTTTATTAAGAAAAAAGATAGCAGAAATGATTGCTTCTAACAGTCATCTAAACTGACTAAACAATTGAATTTGTCTGTGGGTAGCAAGGATAGTGTCTGGAGTAGTTATATGGCAACAGTGTGAGTACTTAGGTATTTTTCCCAGTGGATAGTTTGCAGTGGTTCTGCACTATTCATTTAAAAAACATTTGCTTAGGAACAAAAATATATTATTTCATATATCTAACAAGCCTGCAGAGGCTGAGAGCGTTTCAAAACCTATACCTTCATCTCTTTCCCAATGTCTGGATATTCTGTTTTTGAAAGCAAAGGTTAAACACTGGAAATCTTTTGCCAGATGTCTCCAAGTACCTTCATGTTACAGTTTCATTGTCATAAGTTAGCCTTCCATATGTCTCTTCAGGTACTTGATTTGTGGGTCTCGTCTTGTATCCTTTTTCATTCTTGTTGCATATATCCCAACTGCAACATGCCTCACTAGTGATGAAGGCACAGTGGCTCTCACAGCTTGCTTGAGCTCTTGACAGCAGAGTTACAGATCACATCTCTCTGCAGCAAACCTTGCTTTTCATTGTGACCCCTGGCAGAAAACTCACCAGTATGTGAGATGATGCAGAGCATTACATCCATTGACACTTCAAAGGGCTGCTTTTGGCCTCTTAAAACTGGCCTCATTTTGGCTGCAGCACAACACGTCCCACCTGGGGTTCACTGATCCATTTCTTCTGGCATGCAAGAGAAGAGACTGTGGTGCTGCCTTCCCCAAACATGAGCTAGAGCCAAACTTCAGAGAGGCAGGGCTCAGCTGTGCGAGTCATGCAGTGCTGTGACACAATAGGATGCTCTTACAGCTAAAGCATTTTGGCAATCCAGTGAATGATGTGGCTCCATGTGGAGTCGAATCAACCCAGCTGACAGGGTGGAACCTCCTGCATCTGGCTTGGCACTGAAGGAAATATATCTTGTAAATCTGTCCTATGGCGTGACAGGTTTGCAGTATCCAGAAGAGCAGAAAGAAGCTATCCTTGAAGTAATTAAGTGTTCTGCAAATAGCAAGAAATCCCCTGGAACGTTTCACCTTGTCTGTCCCTAAGAGCTTGCATTAAATCCTACAGAATCTCTTTCTTGAAGAGTAATTTCTTTCTGTTCCTTAATTCTCCTGATTTTGGAGAGCGTTTCTGTCCCCATATGTGCCAAAGTAATGCTGTTTTAATTCCTTCAGCTTGCCATATAGTTTCTCTAGTCTGAGTAATCTTAAGAGAATGCAGAAACCTGTGAGCCTGTCAAATTATTGGAAGCACTGGAAACATATGTCTGAGTCATCCAGAATCTCAGGTAATGGAGTGGAGGAATTTCTCAAGAACTGGTGATGTTTTTCTTTCCAGAGAATGTGAAAAGATTTGGTTTGTGCCTATGGATGATGTAGTATACTTCAGAGGTAAGCCCATCAGTACATTACTTTGGCACAAGTTTTGTCTGTTTTTAGAACTGTTTAGTTTTTAGAGAAGGAGGATGCTGTTGCATTGCATTTTTCCCCCTTAATAGGTACAAAATTCATTACAGTAATTAAAATTTTTCAGTAGCTGTTGTGGCTGGGTAAAATGTGCATGAAAGGATAATTTGATGACTTTACAAAAATGTACATATTTTATAGCCGCCATACATCTTTGCAAATAAATTGTTTTCTATAGGATAGGTGCTGAATTTAGGGCAGTCTCTTGGGTGCAGCTACACCAATGTCAGTCTGTAAGACTCTTTTTCAACACTAGTAGAACAAGTAATGAGGCAGAAATGCAGAAGATCCAGTAATAACAAAATTATGTTCCCAGTGAATTTCTTACCTATCATTACTTAATGACCGTACACAGGACTGCAAAGATTAGCCTTGTATACGAGTGACAGTTTTTACTTCCCTTCCAATAATTAATGTATTTTGGCAAATTCTTAATCATGAAGAACGGAAGCACCTATTCTCTTGTACTGTGTATGTGATCCACCTGGACACTGAAGGGACAGGGCTGTTCTTTTTGCTTTTACAATGAAGTTGACTTCAAACTGCACTTGCAGACCATAAATTGCTGTTTTTTCATTACACTCTTCAGCCACACAAAGTTGCAGTTGAAAGTATTTTTTTTTCACAGTATGATCTAAATGTGACAATGTTAGAGCAGGTTATGCTTGCATTTTCTTTCTCTTTCCTGTACCCCATTGCAGAAGCAGAAGCAACTGTTTATGGCAAGGCTTTGTGTAGTCACTCAAACTGAGCATGCAGAACTGGAGGCTCTCAGAAACCTGAGTTCTTGTACTAAGTATGGAAAGCTTGGCTCCACACAGAATTTCCAAATGGGCAAAAGCTCCTCCATGTGTTCTTGGGAAAGAGATGTAAATAGCATCCCTGAAAAAGTTAATGATGCTCTAGCTTAGCATATAAAGTTTACTGAGTTGCCCTTAAATATGCTAACGACATTATGGCTTGAGAAAGAAATTAGTGTCTGGCAAATTATATGTTTGCATGTAAAGAACAATGGTGTCTTAAAACAGAAAGTATACTTATGGGACAATCCAGGCAGTGCATATTTGTGTGCTGCAAATGCTGTGACGAGGGCAGAGCAAAAATGCCTTAGAGCATTTCTGGAAATTGCAAATGGAAATACTGAGAATAAGTGCTGAGGGTGATAGTGCACAGGAGAACAGTGTAGAGCATTATGGAGACTTAAACCAAAGAAATATAAAGACCTATGATCAGCTTGTATCACAATTATTTTCTTGTTGTCGTTGGGCATAATTTGGGCCAAATTATCATCTGGGAGTAGTGTGACTCTGAAATTGCCACTAATACAAGTTTCAGAACAGCTTTGCAGATAAATTTTAGTATTTCATTTCTACATGAATGTATCTGCTTCTCAGATACGGAATCTTGCAGTAACCAAAGAGGAATGCTTTCCTTGGTCAAGAAAAATTTTCCTGGAACTTGGGAGAGTGGAGGCATCCGTCCAGTTTCCAGCAGAATCTGACATTTTCATTGGCATTTTTTGTCTTATTTAGGGCATGAAATATTCCAAGAAGCAATTGGGCAAACATTAAAAATTGAAAATGAAACACCTGATTTTGGTGCTAGGATCTGATTAAGTTATTGGTCTTATAATGAAGTTTACTGTTTGAGGGATGCTATTAAAGGTAAAATTGAATTTTCACTGTAAAGTTTATATGATCATGTTTATTAATGCTGCTTTCCCTGGAGTCGCTTATATTTTGTTTAAGTAAAATACATAAAAAGTTAAACGCTCGTCTGGCTGGATTAAGGTGGTTATATGTTAGGGTCCTTTCCTTTCCTCATTGCATTTTTAGGGAGATCAAAAGTTTCTCTACTGGAGTAAAGGCCTATGTTCAGGAAAACTTTGTAGTCACATCAAATTAAAGTGACTGTGGAATAGTTTTGCCACTCTTTAATACAAGCAGTGCTTTCAGAATGCTCAGCAGTATAAACGTAAATTTCAGAAATTGAAGTTGCCATTGTACATATTGAGATCCAGATTAGAACATGTTTTACATTGACATTGAGTAGGTCTTTTGCAAATATATAAAATTTAAAAAAAATACTAAATATTTCTACATAATTTTAGCTTATCACGTGAAGGTTGAATATCAATCATTTGAATATAACTCGCATAAACCAGCACAATAACATCTAAATTTTGAGCTGTTGATAAGTTTGTGAGCTTCTGCTTCTAAGTACCTGACCTTTGTACTTAAAAAGAAAGGAACAAATTAAATTTTAAATTCTTAGCTCTTCTCAGCCTTGAACCTTGATTCTTTTCTATTTTCAGTCTTTAATATAATATGACTTGTTAAAGAAAATCTTTTGATGCTGACAGTGTTTTGGTTAGATATAGCTTTTGACTTTGAATCCAGCACTTCAGACCATACCCCTTTTCCTTCTTTTTGTGTCTGACAAGGGTAAAAATGTTTACTGCCTAAGTTGGGATGGCATCTGCTTTTTTTCTTTTTGTTTCTCTGATCAGTTATGTAGTGTTTCCTTCCTGAATGTGCAAAGATTATGGAGGCTGTAAAAAGCCAATTAGTGTGTAAAGAAGGGGCAATATAAAGCAGGGGTACAGATCTTCTTTGGAGTTTTTTTTACCTGAAGGTTTCGAAGGATGGAGAGTAACAAGTTTCCCTTAAACTGTGAATTGGCTAGTCTCCATGAATTAGACCTGGGTTCAGAGAAGAATTAAAATTACAAATGCTAAAAAGAGGACAGGATTTTGCATGACGTAGGAGAAACTGCTTGGGGGAGTGCCCAAGAGAAGCATGATGACCTGCCTGCTGCACAGGCAAGATGACAGTCCCTGGGTGAGAGAGGGTTGGTTTTTCATAGTAGAAGGCCAACTGGGGTATAGAGCAACTGCAAAAGGGCTGTGGGCTCTGGAAAACAGCAGTAGATAACACTGGCTTTTTAATGTGGTGTTCTGGGTGGCTTAAACTATTCAAAGACCTGAATTCATGGTGGCGTTTTTTTGAGGTCACTGGCTTCTGACTATAAGGTCTTTTGGGTCTGATGAGGATTTTGGAGGCTGTCCTGTGGCATATAAATTAAAATCTTAGGTTATAAAGTCAAATAGCAGGATCCTGTCCCAGGAAAAGGCACATTCCCAGAACCTTAGAATCATTTAGGTTGGAAAAGACCTCTTAGGTTATCAAATTTGACCATTAAGTCAGCATTGCAATTTCACCGCTAAAGCATGTCCCCTATTCCTGATGGAAGAAGCTCTGTAACTCTTAAAAGATATTGAACAGTGCTGTGCATTATTGCATAAGCCATTAGCAGTAGGAAACTCAAGGTATGATAAGCGTATCACATACACATTCTGGGGAAGAGGTCTTAGGTGATGCTATGAAAAATGAGGAATATAGTGGAAAACCTTAGAGAAGTTTAAGACAGTAAGCAGGAATTGCTTAATGTGAGATCTTTCAAAAGATGAACTGGTCATGGAGAAGAAGGCATGGAAATTGAGCAATGATATTGAGCAGAATTTTAATAGTAAGCATACCATTAGGGTCCTCTTACACACACATTTAATCTGGATGATCAAGTTGACACTGAATGGTGTAACAGCAGTCTTTCAAAAAGAACTGCTAGAGTAAGTAGCATGAAGCTCAAAAGATGAAGTTTGTCAAACGAACCAAGCAAAGATAAAAAGACTGAATGGAAAACTATTTTAAATAGCCATGCAGAATAAAGATGGCCATTGCCTTAAATGGAAGGGGTGAGGCTAAAGGCATGCAGTGACTCAGAGGTGAGAGGGAATTCATCAGTTTTGGGTTGGTTTTTTTTTCTGTAATTAAGTAATGGCAGGTAAACTTGTGAAGTTCTTCTCTGAGGTATGCTATATGCCCTTGTGCTCATACTTCTGGTGTGTCCTAGGCCATCACGTGTGGGACTGCATGGGTTGTAACTATCCTTGCAAATGAGCAGGGTTAATCTACAGGATGGAGCTGGCCAGGTTCTGCCTGTACTACTAAGCAGCTGATTGCCTTTGGTGGCTGCCCACCACAGCTCTTAAAATCATGGTGGTGAACCTTTTCTTCTGAAGGTCTGCATGAGAAAAGATAAGGATTCAATAAAGCTACCTTATTTTTTCTGCAAAAAAGTAAATAATATTTTCATGCTCAATATACCTCTCCTGACAGCAGCATTAGTTTTTACTCAATGTACAGCTGTTCTTTGTGTGTTGGTAATCACAGTGCTTTGCCTCACTGATAATTTATAATATAAATCATTAGAGAAAGTGGGGTTTGGGTTTTTGTTTTTCATGTTATGGCAGTGTACCTCCTTACTACAGGCACTTTGTATCTAGTAGTATGGACTGAGCATGCAAACATACTCATCATTCCTTTTCTGATACCAAGCCATGAATGTTTTTGTTTGTTCCTACTTAGTTCATTTCCCTTTTTTTTTAATGCTTTTACTGTTCCCTACAGGTGTTTCTTATTCTTCAGATCCTGTAATAAAGTTGTCAGGTGATACCTGTTTCTTTTCAAATAACT
>JAWWEW010000078.1:75164847-75184820 GCA_035583185.1 Anabacerthia variegaticeps | reverse complement strand
GTTCCCTACAGGTGTTTCTTATTCTTCAGATCCTGTAATAAAGTTGTCAGGTGATACCTGTTTCTTTTCAAATAACTTAAAGGGAGCCTGGGTCTTAGCTTATTTATTTATATGGCTCTTCATTGTTCCTGAAGTACAACAGACCATTTCAGAAACAGCAGTAGTGTTGAAAAAAATGTATTAAATATATGAAAACTGAACTCCGGTGACCTCTGTGCATTATATCTTTTGCTTTGCTGCTTTTTCATTACGTTACTTTCTTAGTTTCTTCCTCTAACCAAACTCCTTAAAAACACCTTGGTGGAGTTTCCTGGTTTTATCAGTTACAAACCCACTGTGTTCTCAGCACTACTGTTAAAATAATGTTTTTGATAGAGTTGCACATTATTGCAGAAGTGACCTTTCTGCACTGGCAAAATTAGGGCAGTCTCAAAGGTCAGCATGAACAATTCACTGAAGCTTCACTTCAAGCTGACTTCTCCCTTCCTGGGATTAAAGCACCTGTACAGGCATGTGCTCCCCTCGGCCACTTATGCTGCTTCATCACTAATCCATCTCTGCTCCAAAGCAGTGCTCTCAGCTGTGAAGCAGGAAAAGCTGCTTGCTGCTGCACTTGGGCACTGCTTAGGGCTGTTTGATATTGTAACTACATTCGACTAAAAGGACAGCGTAACGTAAGTACACTCAAGGAAGACTAATCACACTTTGGCTAGGCACTGTTTGGTGTCTGCACTACACATAACTACAAGACATGGAACTGTCTGGGAGCCTTTCTATGGTATTGTGGGCCCTGGAAGGATGTCTGTAATGACTGCAGAAGCTCAGGTATGTGCGTGAGTGGAGAGATACTGAAGGGGAAAAACATATTCTGTGAAAATGCCACTGCAGTTATTCTGTAAACTGTTCAGCAGCACCACAGCTGTGTCTTAGGCTGCCTGATAACTCTGTCTGCAGTCCTGGAGCAAGTGCGGTGACTTAACTAGAGGATCACTCTTCCGTTCCACTCTGGTACCCTGTTCTCTTTCCTTTAGGTGAAAACAGCAGCTTTTGCTGCTTTATTCACTGGAAATTAATTATTTTATCCACATCAGTCATTCTCAGGTTGGGATTTCTGTACATGAGCTGCTCGCGAGAGCCTGTTCCTCAGGTTCCATTGCCTCCGCAAAGAGGGGAGCTGTGTCTTTTTTATTACTTTGTTTTTTCTCTGACAATAACAAGCAATAACTTTTAGATCCTGATAGTATTAAACCTTGTCCTTCCTTGCCATATGCTATTACAATTCTGTTTGCTCATCTTGACATTTGGATAGCTGGGAAAGTATTCTCCTTTCTTCCTTGACTAGATTTTAGTAAAAGTATTGTGAAATACAAACTGTTTTCTGGATGTTTTTGTCCTGCAGGACCTTCTGGGGAAATTAAATTTTACTTGTTATCACCAGACTTCCATGTATAATGCTAATGGTGGTGAGACATGGATCACGATTCTCCTGTATGATTTTTTACAGATGGTCTTTTGACTAAAAATTTAAAAAAAAATATGACAGTAAAACTCTGCCAACTTTGCAAAACTCAAAATTTACTTGGAGTAATGCTAGCTTGTACTATTGACCAATGTATAGGACCTGGGATAGTTGTTTCCAAAAATTAGTCTGAGAATTAGTCTCACGGTTCTCTGAGCTTCAGGAAGGCATTTATCTCAGAATCATTTAGGTTGGAAAAAACCTCTGAGATCATCGAGTCCAACTGATCACTGAACACCACCACCATGGCACTGAGTGCCACGTCCAGTCTTTCCTTAGGCACCTCCAGGGACTGTGACTTCACCAACATCTTGGGCAGCCCATTCCAGTGTCCAGTCACTCCTTCTGTGAAGAAATTCCTCCTAACATCCAACCTAAACCTCCCTTGGCATAGCTTGCTACTGGGTCCTCTTGTCCTGTCACTAGTTGTCCGGGAGAAGAGGCCAGCCTGGCTACAATCTCCTTTCAGGCAGTTGTAGAGAGTTACGCTATTAACAAGCTGAGGAGCTTTCTTACACACTACAGCCACCAGTCTTCTGACTAAAATTCATAGTTTCCATGTGTATTAACTAGGTCTATCTCACCTTTGTAAGGCTGTTGACAGTAAATGCCCATCTCCTGCTATGTTTATTCTTTCCCTTATGTTCAGACATGTTTATTAGTAAGCCTAATATTTACCCGCTTAAGCAATTGACTGCACATTAATTTTTTTTAGTCCTAAATGCCAGATTGCCTGTTTACAACTTAACCTTTTCTTGACCCAGTTCACAGCTTACTTTCTTGACTTATGGCCCTCACCATTTTTTCGCCACCATTTGGCTCCAGCTGTTCATATAAAAAGAGGTATTTAATTGCACCTTCCAGTCAGCCTTCGGGCTTGAGAACACTCATCAGTTTTAATCATGTTTGCAATACCCTATATAGAAGAGACAGCAGCTCTTAACACTTTGCAGTATAATGTGTTTTCAGTTCTGTATTTATTGGAAGTGCTTATATGGCATTCTTACAGGATTTAAAAAAACACATGGGAGAGGAAGGCATGAGATTTAAAACTGTGGTGGAGCTGAGCAAGAAGTATAAGCAGTACAAATATGATGGGAGAAGAAGTGATTTCTGCAAATGTTGCCGTCCTCCAGCTACAAATCATTATACCTCTCATGTCTGTCTGTTTTGAGCCTGACAATGCTTGGTGTGATTTCTCCCTTCTGTTCTCTAGTAAAAGAAAATAAGTGAGGTATAGCTTTTTAGTGCCACTTGTGACTGTGCAGATCTTCATCATACTCCTTTTCACTTGTCCCTTCTTCTGACTGAAGAATGTTTAGGGTTTTTTTTGTGCAAAAGCTGTTCTTTAGTTTTCCTTGTCCTCTAAAATCCTCCTCTGAACTGCTTCTGCTTATACCAAAGTGTTTTGAGAGGAAAGGACCAGGACAGCATGCAGTACTTGAGTTGTATTTTTCCTCTCTGATGATGAGTGCTCTTTCCTGCTCATTATTCATTTGTGAGAGTTGTGATTTTGCCCTTTTTTTGTTTGTTTGAGTCTGTGTTATTTGGAACTACAGTGTGTGACTGTTTTAATCCTAAGATTTTACTTGTCAATAATAATGTCTGCTCAGTCTCCTTTGTGTGGAAAATTACATATTCATGCATGCATGCCTGCAAATCTATCCAAATTAGTTTTATTTATATTTAGATTAAATTATTTGACAATGTAATGTCCAATAACAGCGTGATTAAGACTTTTCTGCATTCTTCAAAGCAAGCCTTCATCTTCACCTTCTTGAGCAGTTCAATCTATCAACAATATTTATTGTTTTCCTATTAAACACATTGTCTAGATTACATATGATCATATCAATCCTTCCTTTAATGGCAAGAAGCAACTGATAACTCTTACTTTGTTTCCTGTTATCATAAATAAGTAAGGAGTTTATCTTTGATATCTTCCCACTTGTTTTGGCCGCCCAGTTTCTTTGAAGACCTTCAAGGTAAACTTTAATTGAGTATCTTCTGGAAACATGAGTGGAATATGGCCACCATATCTTTCTCTGTCCTTTAGCACCTTTTTTTTAAGACTGCTTCCTGCAGTGGTTTTGTTTGCCAGCTTAGAAGTAACCTTAGATTTTCCATATTTTGGCCCTCTGTTCAGAGCTCTCTTAAGTGCTCAGTGTGTGATAGGTATCAGGGGCTTTCTGAAAGGCCACTTTGTACTGCTCAGTATGAGTGGTTTCTCTGCTTTGTCTGTGTCTGGTGGAACTTGGGTAAATTCCCCTCTCCAGCTGGATAGCTTAAAACCTGCAGGAGATGCTGGTATCCATACTCTGCAGTCCAGCAGGATTGTTTAAAGCAGTATCAGTGGGAATAGTTCCAGGTTAGTCTCTGCAGCACAAAAGACCTACTGTGAGCCAGATCTGTGTCCAAGATGTATTCGCATTATGCAAGTATTTCCTGTTTGAGAAAGACTATTAATCAAACCAGACAACTCTTTTACAGCAAAAGTTTTCTATAAAATTCATATTTAGGACATGGCATGAAGTTACTCCATTAAAAAAAAAAAGTTGTTGATGGTTTAAAACAAAACAATTAAAAAAAGAGAGAATTGGAGTGAAAAAAAGACTGCTTCTGGAAAGTGGAATGGCATTTAGGTCTTGCATGAGCTCATCTTTATGCTTTTCATCATTAATTAAGAAAACGAGTCTTAGGAGGAGTGGCTGAGGGTTGTTTAGCCTGGAGAAAAGGAGTCTCAGGGGGACCTTATCTCTCCCTGTAACTACCTAAAAGGAGGTTGTAGCCAGGTCAGGGTCAGTCTCTTCTCCCAAGTAGCAAGCAATAGGAAAAGAGGAAATAGCCTCAATTTGCACTAGGGGAGGTTTAGATTGCATATTAGGAAAAATTTCTTCGTCAGAAGGGTTATCAAGCATTGGAACAGGCTGCCCAGGGAAGTGGTGGAGTCACCATCCCTGGAGGTATTTAAAAGACCTGTAGTGGTGGACTTGTCAGGGTTAGGTTTGTAGTTGAGCTTGATGACCTTAGAGGTCTTTTCCAACCTAAATGGTTCTGTGATTCTATAGTACTTCATATTTCTACCTAAAGATAACTGTGTTCATTTAACCTTGAAAGCAGGTTGTACAAGAGGGGGAACTTGTGATTTTATTTCAGAGGTGCATTGTTGACAATGCATTCTGCATCATGCAAGATAACCTCCTTTATTATAACTTGGCAAGTGTCATGAAGTCCCAGTACAAGATCCCTGCTAATCATTTTTGGACATGGAAACTGTATTAGTGAGTGTTGATGATTTTGGCTTATAAAGAGAAAAATGTACTTTCAGCCTGGTCTTCCACTTTCTGTATTGAAACATTGAATATCAGTGAATAAAAGTCACCCAGGGGAAGGATGCCTGGTACATGGAGAGCAAAGCAACCACTGAATTTTTCTCAAAGCCATGAGTTTTCCCTGTCATAGAATTAAGAATCCCTAATTTAGAAAATACATTTCATTTCTGAAGTATCATCAGCATTTGTTGAATAGCCACTTTCCTGGAAGCCTTTCCCCGTTCTGCATTTCTGTTCTTCAGTGGCTGTTGGTTGTGCAATGACTCTGCCCACCAAGCAGCCTACCTTGCACCCACCAGTCCTCTGTTCCTTTCTGTTGACAGTTTTGCAGCACTTGTTTTAAAAATACCTTCTTTTTTTTACTTTTTTTTTATTATTTTCCAAGATGAAGCTAAGCTACTCTAGATTTGTCCCATCGCCATCTCTTAGAAGGACCTCTACATAGTTTCACACTTGAAAGTGTACTGGAGGATTTCCCCTACCCAGGGCATCTGGAAAAAAAAGTTTCGCTTCTTACTGATGGTGAGAAGGAAAGATTACTGGGGAAAGAAGGAGCTACGTCATGTGTCTGTTTCCTTTTCCTACTGCTGCTGTGGCTTTTCAAGCAACTGAACTTTCTTTTTCATTAAGTAGATGATTTCAGTGGCTCAGTCTGGGTGTTGCCTTGTGTGGCAGAGGATGCAGGTTGCAAATTCTGGAGAGGAAGGAAGAACAGAGGTCCTCAGGGTAATAGCCATTTGGCTGCAGGCCACAGGACTGTTCAGGTCTTAAATTCTTGTTGGAATTACAGGAATGACAGAGCTGATAATGTAGGATGAGTTTTCTGAAACTGTTAAAGGAAATCCATCTATGCTTGGTACTTGACAACTTGCTGGGAAACACTGTCAAACAGCCAAGTGTGGTCACTTGCAGAGCTCAAATGTGCGTTATGTTGGCAGTATTAATTCTGAATACAGTAGTGTTATGAAGACATACTTTATTAGTTTGGAAGTTATAGCTTAATCCATTCTCCAGGAGTAACATGGTCTTCTTAAACCCCCAGTAGTACGTTTTTCCTTTCCATCTTAACAGCACAGACTACGGAAGGAAAAGTCCAATGTTCAAACCCTACCCTGCCCTAGTGCACAGTGACAAGAGCTAGTTATTATGTGTACTAGAATTTTAAAATTATTTTTAGAGCCAAATCACTCCAACTTTATAATTAGTTTTATAGAAGTAAAAAAGCAAAAACGTTATCTATTCCTCCAAACAATTCCTCTGCCTAACTCTCATTTGAACTGAAGCAAGGCTTGATCTCTCCCTCCTGCTCCTCCCCCTAGCCAATGGTTATAGCAGAGATTTCCTCTCATTAAGTGAACTTCAGATGGAGCCCACCCTCAAATAAAAATCCAAACATTTTGCTTTGTTTTGGGTAAAGGAGGCAGAGAGTCATGTAAAAGACAGGAGAAAGACAAATAGCCTTTCTAAACAAACAAAGGATAATTGCTCTCATAAATGTGGGTCCTCATAATTTAAGAGCAATAGTTTATATACTTGGTAAGCCTTATAAACAGAGAGGGGAGACCAGGGCCAGAGTTGTGTTCAATAAAAGGTCCGACTCAACAAGGCCCTTGATTGTTAAGTTGTGTATTTTGTGAGCCTCCGCCAAGTTTCCTCGCGAGCCGGGCTGTGCTGTGTGCTGATGGCTGCAGAGGAGCAAGCTCAGGGAGTTCCTCTGTAGAGCCTCTTAGGAGTGGGAGGGTGCTGCGGCTGAGAGAAGTTAGAGGCAAAACTAAACTGTCCTATGGATGACCAATCTCTGTTGTGGTGTGTAGCATGACATTTTGGGGTTTGCGGGTGTAAGGATCATATAAAAATCTTAAATCTAGTATGTGTTTGTAGTACAGTATGTAGAAAACTAAAATGTGTCATATATTGGCCAGATGGTAGAAACGAGTGATAAGGGCTTTAACCTCACCACAGGCCTCTAACAGTAGGTAATTCCATGTTTTGAGGGAGGCTGGTGGTTAATTTACCTGGTTTGACTTCTTTTTTTGTTTGTTTTTTTGTCTGAACTTTGTTTTCATAAGATTTCAAAACAGTTAATGGGTGAATGTGAAACAGTATTCCTCTTGAATAAACTTTGTTGTGACTATTGACTTACTAGCAGAATCCTCATAGCGTCTCTCAGCTTGGATATATTCTGTCATATGGGTAAATAAAACTTGAACTGAAAACTGAAACTATTTCAAATAATGAACCTTTGGGCTGCCAGATCTTTTCAGAGTTACTTGCAAGAATCTGATAATTCTACAGTGTTTATAGCGGTGTGTCCAGAGGGTTGTATTTCAAGTCTGCTACCACCTCTAAGTGGAGGTGTTAATGAAATTTTTGTTGTATTATACATTAGCTTCTTTCCTGAGCCTCTGCAATCTGCTTGCTTTTACTTTTTTTTCCCTTTAAACTAGAATACTTTGTGTATTCAGATTTTCTCTGCTGCAAGTTATCTGGTGGATAAGTTGCGCCTGACTCCAGCTGCATGATTTTTACTACTAATACTGGGAGGCAAACAACAGATTGCATTTCAGCAACTCTATCTGAATGTTCAGGGTATTAGAGGGATCTCAGGACAGAGAAAGATGCGTGGCAGGGTGGCACAAGTATTAGATGTGTTGCACTATGTAATATTCTCCATGATCTTCGTGTGATACCTTACAGGTTGATTCATGCCAACATAGAATATTCCTGTGAAGAAAGAAATCTTCGTAGGTCTCTGTGACCCTCACTTGACTTTAATCCTCCGGTACCAGAATGTGCAATTGCAAGGAAACAGACCTCTTCTCTGACCTGGCTGTGCTTGTTGAGAGCTGCCTCTCAGGCTGCTAAATGGCTCCTGGTGCCTAATTAGATGTGATAGAAGTAAGCTACCAGTACTTCAGTGGGGAGCACAGAGAGTGGTTAATACTGTGACATGTTCACAGATGATTGATGTCATTTAGGTGCCTGTCAGCTGCTTTGGGGGCATGGGTGTCTCAAACTGCCCTAAAGCTCCTTTGGTGGTCCATCCATGTCACCAGAAACACCTAAGTGCCGGCTCAGAGGAGGATGCTCAGCCCTGCTGTGTGCCCCAGCTGGCTGTGTGCTGAAGCTGGAGAGCTTGGAGGGTACTGATGGGGAGCATGAAGCCAAGGCTGAGTTGTGCTGTTCAGCTCTCAAAAGAAGGCAGGCAACTTACTTTCTCCCAGTCGTGAATCTGTCAGATGCAGCAGCATCAGGTCTGTTGCTTCAGCTTCTCAACCGCCCTGACTCATAAAATTTGCCTAGATGTCAAAACATGTGCCGAGGAAAGTCTTAACAATACATTTGATGCAGTGTTTCTCTTGGACACAGTCTTTTAAGAGAAGCAGAATATGAATTTACATCAAGGTTGCCAAGACATCCAACAGCTTCTGAATTCCTTCTAGGTTAGTGCAGTAGTTATAATGGCTTATTTTAAAATATGTAGTTAAATATAAACTGAATTTCCTAATCCAGTTTATATTGGTTAAAACATAATAATAAACGTCTGGCTTCATCCTCTGGCTCCACTCATCATTATCTGTATGACATTTTTGACATCATATTGTGCAGTGGAGTTACGGGCTTTAACGGAGGGCACAGAAAAGGGAAAAGAGTAAAACAGCAGCACTTTTTACACCCTCTTCCTGAAGCCAGCTCAGTGCACATGGTATCCTGCAAAACCACTGTGCTTCCCATCATTTGGGTCCATGTCCCATTTCTGCAGCATATCTCCAAAAGCTGCAGCTGCCCCCGGCTCTGGGCCATGCTCTGCGTTTTCCACAACTGGGAGTTCTGGTCCTGCATTAGTGCATCCCCAGGCTGCATCATCTCACTAGCTGCACTGGAGCTCCCCTGAAGACCTGATACAACTCAAAATCACTCTCGTGGTTTATTGTGTCTGTGCTTGTGAGACTCTGCTGAAAGGGAAAACATGTTTAATAAGGGAGAATTTGGTTAAGAGGTGGGTAGGAGCCTGAAAAGACCGTGGCACAGCTGTGCCTCTCGTAAGTTACTACAGCTCCAAGTAGCATTACTCCCAGGGAAGTGAGAAGGGTCGTGGCCTGGCTGAGTTACAAAGATGCACTGAACACACACCAAAAGCTGTTTTTCTTGCAGTGTAAATTTAAAGTTACAATATTTTGGTAGTTTGTCTTAAAGTTTACAGATCATATCTGTGTTTTCTGAGCAGTGCTATCTTGAAGTGTCTCCATTTTAAACAAAGCAAATGAAAATTTTGCAAGTGCCTCTTATTGTATAGGTATATCAAATATTTGTCAGAAAAATATTATGTGGCTTGCCTAATTCATTTTTCCTTAGCATAGTAAGCTAAATTTGACTTGGCTTAAAAAATAGTCGTTACCAGTGTACTTCTGGGTGTTTAGGTTTTTTTCATATTCATTTATTGTAGCATGTCAATTCCTGATGTTGCATATTTTAAGACCAAAAAAAAAAAAAAACAAAGAGAGAAAGTTACTAGGGTAAAATCATTCTGGTTTATATTGTGGGATTAGAATATCTTCATAAGGAATTTTACACCTTTCTCTAGAAAAATATTTCAAATTATTTAATTGTCTTTAATTTGGTTTCCTAATTATATTAAGTGTATATCATTAAGTTTTCCCTGGCTCACACATTTATAAACGAAAGGTAAGCTTTTTATTCAGTCACAGCTCTTCTGTGGTTTCCAGTACTTTCCCTACTTTGTAAGAAAATTCAGAGCCACTATTTCATTTCTGGCCATCTGTAATTATAGTAAACTGCCTATAGATATAGCCAAATTTAGCCATATATGGAAATAATACACATATATGTATGAAGACATAATTAGATTATACCAAGTTTGTGATTCCCTGCAGGAGAAACACAGAGTCTGAATCAGCTGCAATCCTTGCCAAGGCAGAACATGATCCCTGGGTGCAGGTGTTCAGCATCTCTCTGTTGCTCCACTATGCAGTGCTACCAGTGCTCCACAAATCCATAGTGACATCTAGGTTGCTTTTGGAGTTTGTCCACACCTTCTCTAAGCAATGGCTTATTGCAGCTGGTTAAACAACACTCTAATCCCTAGCTTTATTTTTAAATTCTTGTCAACACCTGATATAAATCAGTTTTCTCATCCTTAAGAATACAGCAGAAACAAACACCAGCGAGTGATGAATCACAGCCATGCACTGCAGTAGAGTACTACTCATTTCACATAGCTTAAACCAAAATAAAGGTCAAAGCATTTTAGTAATGACATGAAATTAGTCAGTGGTAGATGAACTGCTCATTTGGGATCATTATCAGTAATGCCACAGATAAATCACAACACTGAATTAATGTTAATAAGCACTTACAGAAAACAGCTTTAACTAATACCCAAAAGTTATAGTCTCTCTTTCAAAAGTAGACATGCATACTGTACCAGAACGTGTAGATTGCAGTCCCCCCTCTGCCCTATCTGAAGTGCACCCTTATCCTACAGGAGATGTGGGTGCTCTCACCTCATGGGACCCAGTGCTGCTCCCTGCAGCTGGTGAGGCTGCACCCATGAGCTCAGGTACATCCCATACATGGGACATGGTACATGGGGCTCTGCCTTCAGCAGCCTGCCTGAAGGCAGACAGCTCATGGCCTTTGACTGGGACAGTGCCCTGTCTGCATGATGATTTTCTTCTTTGCTAAGGTGAGTGGGTAAAGGATGATGATTTTCTTGCATTTTAACATGATCGGTTTTGGGAAGGACACGCTGGTTTTATGCATTTTTTACACATATACACCACAAATGATTCACTCACATTCCTGTATTAAAAGGCAGTGTTACCCAGACCATTTGCCAAGGTTGGGCCGTGCCATCATCCTCTGTTTCTAGATAGATCTCAGTTTATTGTCATCAGTACTCTTCTGCATTGACAGCATGTAGAAGCATACCCTCCGCCCACACCTTTGTGTACATCAAGGCTACTAAATGCAGTTCAAGTGTGATGAGATTGCTTTGTGCTCTTGACAGTTTGGGGGTTTTCTATAAACAAAAATCCAAATTCCCTTCAAGGAGCAAATACCTGTTCACAGAAAGGCTGATGAGCTTGCTGCAATGCACTGCAGACAGATGAGGCTTTGTTGTGTTACAAGGCAATTTGCCTAAGGAGTAGGCTCTGCCAGCTGTAGTCTCAGCTAAAATAACATATTCTGTCTGATTTGTTCCCCAGACATGGCTTCACTTGCATGAAACTCATTATACTCAGTAAAGAAGACTCAGTAGCATACTTGTGAGTGCTATAGATATAGAAAGCAATGAAGAGAAGTGGCCGATTGATTTGAGCGTGCAGGAATCATGACTCAGTCCTAAGGCAGGCATCCCACCTGTGTTTTGTAGCAAGGAAGAGCTGATGTCCAGCTGATGTCTGCTGGTGAGTCCTCGTGGGTGGAGGCACTGCATGCCTCTCTGAAGCCTGTTCTTACTGTGTGGTGTTCAAATGGCTTCTGGCTGTTTCATAACATAGCAGATCACTTGGGAATATATTCTCAGGTTCCAGAGCTATGGCATAGCTACTATGACATAGAGTTTTCTAAATCAACAGAGGCCATTCAGCATAAAAACCTTCTGAGTCAAATATCACTTCAGCAGTGTATCTGTTTGTTATGTCATTTCAGTAAACTCAAAGCTTTATAAGGTTTTTCCTTAAATAGGTATGATGATCAAGACCAGGGTTTGTTCAATAAGAGGTAACACTCCATGTGAACTGGAGCATCTGTCCTTGTGGTCTGCTATTGCAGAACCTTGAGCAGACACCTTTCTCTAAGGTATGAGCTACTTTTGTGCTAGGATTTTATGCAGTTAAATCACAGCCTGATGCTATAGTGGCAGAATTCAAATACTGCAAAAGTCACGTGTAAAGAAGCTCAGTGGAGAGACAAGTCATTGACAGCTTGGTTTCCATCCCCAGGCTCAGGTACAGACATCCCATTTCAGCAGATAGTGAACAGAAGTCCCGTTTCATGTGGTATGGGGATGCTTCTTGGGAGTACTCTAACTCCTGAGATTCCAATGGAAGGACTTCAGTGCTCTAGTACTAGAGACAACTCTGCAAGACCTAAGCTGCCACATACACTCCTGTCATTGAAAATATCCTGTCTCAGTGCTTTTGTCACCTGTTTCCTTCCATGTCTCATGTCAAAACAGTCAGTCCAAACCAAACCAGAGGGATGTCTTGTGATAGACCTTATTCTCACAAACTATAGTGTGATCATGAATTTGGAACAGATTTTGCTGTCTTCCAAACTGGGCAAGGTATTATATAGTGAAAGTTTCAACATTTATATTAGTTTTTGAATGACCCTCAGGGCTACAAAAATATTTTCCTGAATCGTGTGTAATACTGGTATTATCACTGCCTTGCACACCGCTCACGTGTTCTGTAAGTGGAATTAGTGACAGAGCAAGTAGATGTATAACTGGATTATAGCAGATTAGTGGCCCAATGTTTGTAATCTCATCTCACTCCTTGCTTTAGCATTTCTCATAGTGGCACTTTTGCAGTGTAATGTTCCTATACGTAGTTCATGCTGTAAATAGTCACGAATACAGCATGAGTGGAGTGTAGCTCAGTATAACAAAACGAAAGCAATAATTTCCAGGCAATTACTGATGTTACAAAGGTCTCTTTGCCACAAATAGAACAGAGAGAGTGAACTAACCTGGCAGCGTTTCAGATTCAATGTGTATTGAGAGGAGTTGTGATCCTGTGAGGTGCTGGCTGCTCTGAACTCTCAGTAGCCACTGGTACTCTGCACATCCCAGACAGTACTCCAGGTACTGCAGCATCAGCTTCTGTGCTTGTAAATCCAGTGAGCTGGAAAATATGAAGTCACTTCACGTTTCTAAAATGTTTCCTAGTAAAAAGTCTTTTTACCTTCTCATTAGAAATTTTTAAATGTGATTTTTTGATCTCTGTTGGCTGTGTTCCATGTTTCCAAGTTATACTGAGGAATGCTAGAAATACATTTTTATAAATTTATTTTTTGGATTAGTCTTCTGCTTGAAGTCTTGTATAATTAGGAAGGAGACGATGAAGTCATTACTATAATTTCTCCACCTGAAAGCTTCAGTACCTAGTGGAACTGCGTTAAATGTCTTTTCTAGAACCCAAGCCTCATTACATGTACCTTAATTTACATCACACATCCTGTAAACACAACCTTGTCATCACTTCACTGCTTAAACACACAAGTGGTACAGTAGTATGATGCTGCTTTGCTCTCTCTGCAGCTTACAGAGCATAACTTTCCCCTGTGCTATGTGTCCATCGCCTCATTTCTAAAGCTGGTCTAAGTCAATTCAGCTGAAGGTAGTCTGAGTGTGGATTCACTAAGACTTCAGTACCAATTTAGTAGTTCATGTAGTCATTGTCTACAAGCTTAACATGGTACATCCCACCAAGAAATCTGTAGCCTCAACTCTGCCGAGAAGGAGAGGACATATTAATTTTTCTGTGCCAAGAAAGACTGGCAATGTTGACTGCTCACAAGTCTCAGAACTGAGGCCAGCAAATGCTGTCTCTGAAACTCAAGATGTAAGTTACAAGGATCTTTGGTATATTTATTGTATTGTAACAAAAAGAGAGCATCTTCAGAAATTTTCACTGAAGCTTAGCAGTCTTAGCAAAGTCCAAATGAGGAGGGTTTAATATGCTCCTGTGGATCATGTGCATTGCAGTCAATGTCATCCTCTTTTCTCCCAAAATGGAGAATGGTCTGCATGTTATGAATCAGGAGTACAAAATCTGTAAAAGTGTGTACTGAAACAACCTTGAAAAAGCTGTAGCAAGAGCGTTGCTTCTCAGCCAAAATGTGTATCTGTGCCAGCTTGACGGAAAAGAGTGGCACTTTGCTGATGAAAATAAGCACCAATTACTCAATGCTATTCTGTCCTTCATTTTTCATGCCCCCTGACAAATTCTTTCTGTAAGAGTTTTACTTCTCTATTTAGAAAGACAAGGATGGCTGACAAATCAGGACTGGCTGATGATTAAGGGTGGGAAAGTTCTTGGGTCATCCTGTCTAAACAACAGCTTAAAGCAGAATTTTCTTCATAGATTAATTCCTCTATTGTGTTTTGCATTTGTTTTTTTTTAGTCTTGCTTCTTCCTAGAAAGCTCTAGATGTCAGTCCCAACTCACTCAGCCTATGCCTTGACCTGTTTGTGTACTGAGTGATAATTTCTAGCCCTCAATTACAATGTTTTCTCTAGGTCAGGCTTGGCTACTGCTCCTTCTTACATAGCTTTGCAAGTACAGTAGCCTTTCTGTCACCTCTGTCTTCTATCTATGTACATTGGAGGTAATGGTGCATATTAGCATATCCCTTTTGATCTTCAGCTCCACAGGTCAAGATTACTTAACCTTTCCACTCAGAGTTTCTGAACTAATGCATTTATTATAACATTTTCACAAGGGTTTGATTTGCTTTAATTAAGCATACTTTGTTCTTCTATGCAAGGCCTCAAAAGAGAAGAGTCTTGTTAAATTCCATTGAATTAGTAATTACAAAATAATCAAGTTTAGAAGGGATGTTTGGAGTTTATCCAGCCTTTGTCTCAAAGCAGGACCAAGTACAGCATGTTGCCTAGGACACTTTCTTCAAGGATGGAGACCCCACACCTCTCTGGGCAACCTGATCCCATGCTTGACCACTCTCACCATTAAAAATTTCATTTAGATTTTGTATACTTATCTCTTCTGTACTTTACCAGCTTGATAATAAGGAAGGTATGGGAGACAATGTCTATCTGATAGCTTAAGAAAATTGTTTTCTATTGCTAGATGACTATCTTTATGTGCAGGTAAATTTGATACTGTCTGTCACATGTGATGAAGGTCCTAGTGAAAGTTTTGAGGTGTTTCAGCTTATCCATTGGCTCTGGTCCTGTTCTTGGGCACCACTGTAAAGAGCCTTGCTCCACTTCCTGTATGCCCTGCCATCAGGTGTATATATATATATTCATGAGACTACCCTGACAAGTTCCCTTTTTTCTTGGGCTTTGTGAAGAAAAGGGCTTTCCTCCTCATCTTCCTCTTTCTTTGTTACGATGCCAAATATATCTTGATTCTAAATGCTGCTTCTGCTGCTTTCCTGTCTTAAAGTCTACTCCCTAAGATATTGGTGGTACTAAATCTGAGGATAAATATAAAATTCCATACAGAGCTAGTGATGGTATTTTATGTAATAAGCTTAGGTTGATGGGAAAAATAAGAGGCTGAAAGATTTAGATGATGCCGTTGTTCTTGCTTTGAATAATAACTCAGTGATTGTGTAGACATAAGCGTCATATTTTCTTTTTTCTTTTGCATAATGATTTTGAGTTAATGAAGTCAAAATGACATTAAAACAGTCAGTGAATAATTTTGTTTATCTCATTTCTCTAAATTAGAATCACAATGGATTGAAAAGGAATAATTGCAGTCAGTTAATACTTTATGCACAATAAGGCAATTATTTATTGTGGCATTCAGTAGACTGAGAAGTTATTGAAATTGCCATAAATACAGAGTGCTGAATTCTTGACTTACTTGCACGTATGTACATCTGATACTCCTCAAATGTCAGAGTACCATATGCTGTTGCATATAAATAGCAATCTGCAATTTATACATCACAAGTCACAGACACAGCAAGTGGGACCTCAGACAGCAGGGCTGGGTTTCAGAGGGTGGCTAATGTGCTGCTTTTGCAGTTTTAAGGACCATCTGTTTTGACACTGCTTCACACTGGTGGTCAGGAATCCATATAACTTAGTGCACTTGGGCTTCAGCCAGTTACATTTTTCTACTAGGAAAAAGCTGCCAGTGGCCATGTCTCTTTCCTAGCTTAACTCCCAAATTTCCCATAAACAAAATTTTAATCCTTGTGGTTCTGAATAAGCACTATGTGCTTGCTCAGTGTGTTGTTATGTGTATATTGTGTGTGTGTGTGTGCATGTGTGTGTGTAACAAGAGGGGACTGCTGACTGTCACTCCAGGGCTCTCATAATGCAAAGTGTTTATTATGAAAAATCCTTGGTTTATGTATCTTTGCTGGAGACATGTTGGATCAGTTAGATTGTCCTGGTGTCCTGGGTTTCTGCTTTGGAGGCCTATGTTTCTTTTCTTTCATCCCCTCCAGAGTGGTCCTATCACCCAGGTCCCAAAGGTGATTTGTTGGGGAATTGGCTTTGGCCAGCTCTTTGCTGAATGCATTCTTTTGTCTGTCTGCATAGTGGTAACATTGTGGGCTTGTAAGAAATGTAAAACTGTGGATTAAGTGAAGTTTTCTACTGTTCCTTCAAAAAACTCTGGAGACCAGCTTTGCTTTTCTCCGTTTGGCCATGTATCAGAAGGGAGGAGGGATGCAAGCCTAGAAATTTACTCTCAAAACACAAGAATGCTTGCCAGGATGCTAGCAGGTGCTTTTGAGGGAATCTTATTCCTGGAAAGGAAAATAAACTTTGGAAACTGGAGCGTAAATGGATCTGAACTGATAGGGAGCAGGTGTTGCAGGTTGGCCTTTAGTTATGCTTTGCACAATTCTACTGATTTTCTGTACTCCATGGCCATCCTACAGATGCAGACAGGGCTCTTGATGGAGTCCCTCCTAATCTGCAAAAACATTAGTTTGTGAGTAAACATTCCTTTGAAAAGTCAGGAAAACTGTTACTGCCTCAGTGTAAATCTCCTATGGGATTGAAGAGAGCTCACTGAAATCACCCTGGAGTGACATGGTAACTATGACATGGTAACTTACTAAGCAGTTTTTTAGAAGAACATTATATTCACTTGTCTATTGGCAGCATTTTTTGTTGTTGTTTCATTATCACTCCCTTATTGATAACTTAGATGGTAAAGGGATGTGTCTTCTGCCTTGACATATGACTCATCAGCTGGGATACCAAGCGGACACTTGCAGGTATCTCACAGGACAATCCAGAAGGAGCTGGGATAAACCAAGCTGAATTGGGATTGGCTTTACCTTTTCATTGGGTTTTCTGTTGTGTTTGGTGGCGCTTTTTTTAATCTAGAGGTCTCTTCTTGTGCTGCATACAACTCCGTCTCATAATTTGGAGGTTTATCTCTTCCCAGATTATCAGCAAAGTTTTCAAAGCCTGCAATCATTTTAGGAAGGGTATTTGGACTCTTCTAAATTATATTGATTTAATGAATCATTAGCATATGGAGAGAGATTATTTACGAGAACATGTAGTGACAGGACAAAGGGGAATGGCTTCACAATGAAACAAAGTAGGTTTAGATTAGATATACAGAAGAAATTCTTCCCTGTGAGGCTGGTGAGACAAGACACTGGAACAGCCTGCCCAGAGAAGCTGGAAGTGTTCAAGGCCAGGTTGGATGGGTCTCTGAGCAACCTGCTCTAGTGGAAGGTGTCTACCCACAGCAGAGGTGTTGGAACTAGATAGTCTTTAAGGTCCCTTCCAACCCAGACCATTCTATGATCTAAACTTGAGTGTTAATATAGAAGCATAACTTTATGGCTTTAAGTTTCTCATTACTGTTTCTTCTTCTGTTTGGCATTTGCTTACTGTTTGTTTCTCCACTTTTGGAGGTCAAATTGTGGATCCCCTGTTAATTTGAAAGTGTATACTTTCTGAGAGTTTCATGCTTTTAAAATGCCAACAGTTGATTATGAAAACCAATGTTCTTTTACTCACTTATGGTGAATGTGCTGGAAACAGTCATTCTTGGGGGAATTATTTGTATAAATGTAGCATTTGCTACCAACTGGATGCAAGTCATCTTGATTACACAACAAAGTGATTATATTGTTAGCTTTTCCCAGAGGCAAGCATTCCTCTGCTTTGTATATTATTTTCCATTTAGAGTCACGCACATCTAAAAGAACTACATTTCAGAGCTCTGAGGATTCTCTTGGGTTTGATCCACGTGAACTAGGGATTTTGAAAATGTTTCCCTCCCATAAAATTATTCCAGTAACTTGTCTTGAAGTTCTGTAATAATGTAAACTGATACATCTTTTATTCCAAATTCTTCCATTTTTGTGAGGTGAAATAGTGGAGCAGCTACATTTGACTGGAACAGCTGACTAGATTTCTTCATTTTGAAGTTGGGAGCCGTTAGGTATTTGTTCCAGTTTTCTATATAAATTGCAAAGATGCATTTGCATCAACACAAACTTAAAGTCAGCATATCATTGAAAGACAGAGTAGGATCTCTTCGCCCTAGACCAGTGTCACTCTGACTGGTTCTAGCCATGTGTGTATACCTTGAGAGCCAGTATCAAGCAACGTACACTCATCTTCTCTACATTTATGTTAAGTTAGTATTGAATGAAAAATAAAGAACAAAAAGTGGAACAAAAATGGAAATGTTGTCTAGTCAGGTGGAAAAGTGTTTTACCTGACAAAATGTTGATCTTGCAGCATCTTAGAGTAACTCAAAGAAAAGGTAAAATGTAGTTGTAAGTCTGTTTCACTGAAACAAGTAATTCTCCAGATGAATTGGGGATGTTTTTTGTATTCATCAGTATCAGGCTCCTGGGTTAATTAAGACTTCTAAAAGCTTATCAGGAGACGAGGGAGAGATGAAAGCAGGCTCTTTAATATATGGAAATTAAGCAAACTTGCTATTTTTTCATTGTCTTATTTAAGCATGTTGTAAATGCTTATTTTCATTTTAACGCCATTTGGTTTGCACATTTCAGAGCAATGCATTCATCAGAACAGATCCCTGTAGGTGTGATAATCCTGAAAATGGGGGATTATGAAATGCATTGTGTCTGATCCATTGATAATCCAGCCCTGAGAACCCAGCAGGGCAAAGGATGCCTCTCCTCAAAGTGATATGGATTAGATTGGGAGCTGGTAACTCCTGATTTGGAGGTGGACAGGGGGTTCTTCTCTCACCAGTGGGTTCATCTACATTAGCATTTTTGTTCAAGTCCAAAGCTCACTTTTGAAATGCCTCTCCTGCTTACCCTGGTTTAGTTACTACCACAGCATATATGAACCTAGTTACCCTCAGGTAACACTAAAGCCAAAAACTATATTCTGGCAGTACACCTAAAACACCAATGGCAACCCCAACTGAGCATTCAGGTTTGGGGATTAAATTAAATATTGGCTAAAAAAGAACACTCACTTCCCAGGTCTGTGGATGTTGGGGTTTCAGCAGTATTAGTTTTGCTCCACAGAGCTCCTCTTTCTGGGCTGCACTCCTTGTTAATGTAAATATAAACTAACTCAGCTGGAGGAACTCCCTGGCATACCACTAGAAGTTGGGAGAGGATCTGACCTGAGTGGTTTAAATGGAGCTTGTACTCAAGCATGTATGGAATTCATTTTGGGGTTACATATTTACTGAACCTGGAAGAAATGCACCATCCAATCTGTCTCTAAAATTTCTCAGAAATGATGCACTCTGAAACCCCTTTCTCAGAGCTCATGGGCTAGTATCATCAGTGGTACTGAAGGCAAAATTAAGATGCTTTGACTTCCTAAACTAATGGTGAATTATGTTTTTACTCTTCCCCCCTCAGTCTTCATATTTTTAGCTCCGTTCAAAAATCTGGGAATAAATTCAATTTTTGCCATGTGGCAGGGGACAAAGTCAGTAGGGGGGAAATTAGTTCCAGCTTTTGACAAATACATTATAAGGAAGAATTATTTGCTTAATAAAACTATAATGATTACTTCAGTTGAAGTGGTGTTTGACTTTAAGCATCTAGTGTGAATATGCCAGGAATGCAAGATTAGGTCTCCAAATATATGTGGAGGAGTTTATAGGCTAAAGAAAACTGGTGCTTTACATCACAGAGTAGTTACACCAGTATAATCCAAGGTGTAAAATGTTACACAGAAACTACTATGAAATGCTTTCAAATTTAGCTTAACTTATCCCTCTTCCACAATGCCTCTATGTGGCAGAAAACCTGCAGTATCAGAAATGGGAAAAATCATGTCAGAGATGGGTTTCTGAAGGAAAAGAAGAAACTGGCCAAAATGCTTTAAAAACTGGGGCTTTTACTGTGTTGTAAAATGGATTCTTTGTCTTTTTTACTTAGTCATCCTCCTTCTTCCCAAAAGCCCCTCAGAA
>JAWWEW010000078.1:75119858-75164747 GCA_035583185.1 Anabacerthia variegaticeps | reverse complement strand
TTGGTAGTAATTTGGATTCCCCTAAAACCTATATATGCACCCTAGTCATGTTAATAAACTCTCTCTCTCTGCTTCCCTTCCTGTGGTCTCCGTGTGTCTCTCTGGGGCATCTCAGGGGCCCTGAGCGGGGGGGCAAAAGGGGGGGAGCGTCTCCCCTCAGCTGTCGTACCTCTAGTCTTATACAATAGGTACAGTTTCTTATTACATTCTATAGGATGTTTTTAAAAACTATAAAAGGTTATTTTAAGTTCTTTGGAACTGTTCCTTCCAAGAGCATGTGGATGTGATTACTTCATAAGCTCCAAGACTCTTCATTCTTACAGTGACAGATGGAGCTTTGTCACAGGTCTTTGCTGTCAAAAAGAAAGTTGCGTGACCTACAAGATATCATAGGGTAAGAAATCAGTTTTCACCTTTGTCAAGGTGTTCTTGTTCCTTTGACCTCAGTTTTCAGTCTAATTTTCTGTATTGGCAAGAATAAATTATCTGGTGAGAGGGAAGCAGTAGCTGTAACCTATCTCAGGTTTATTTTATCTGTTGCATGTGTGTGTTGGAAACAAGCTGGTGAAATACAGACTAAATGAAATCATCATATAGTTGCCACTGAAGGTGAATAGTATATTTTGTCATTATCACTGTGCATGTTTGTCAACTCTGATGATGTTTCGTGAAGGGCCCTGTAGGAATCACATAATGGTGGAAGGGGAATTGAACCTGCAACTTCAGTGTTATTAACATCATGCTCTCACCAGCTGAGCTAATCTTATCATACCTTGCAGTATTTGTTAACAGGTTGCCAAATTTCCCCTTTGCCTCTAGAAGCTATCTGTTTGAATTGAGTCACAAGATTACCGATATATGGAGGAATGGGGTAAAATTTATGATACTGGAGCTGCCGTATATTTGGAAAACTGAAATTGAACAATTTCAGAAGTTTGGTCAGTATTCAAAATACTCTTGAAAAAGCAGGAGATTAAGGAGAGAGAAGGCATACCATTCTCTAAGGAGACAGGTGTAGGGAAGATGAATGAATTCTATAAACATGGATGAAGAAAATAAATGTCCAGGCAGCTAGCTGTATGGCACATGGGAATTCGGGCAATATATGGAATCACATAGTGAATACCTCAGCCTTCACAGACTGTTGAAATCTGGAAGGTCGACAAAGTGGTTTCCATGAAATAGAGGTGAGAAGGAATCCACTTCAGCTGCTGCTGATGCGGTTAGGTGGTGTGTGGTACTCGGTTTAAAGCATTGTGCTTTAAAAGAAAATCACACAGATTGGAGAAAATTTAAAGGAAAAACTAGGAGAACTGTGAATATTAGTAACACAATCAGGAAAAAAGGCAAGTGCATGTGATAAAACCTTACAGGAAGAATGGAGATGTCTCATTCTTCACAGTCTTTAGGAGAGAGGGCAAGAAATGGCTTTGTATATGAGCCAAGTAAGAGGAAAAACTTAGAAACCTGATACAGTGGCAGCAGTGGAACAGGAACCTCAGTGAGCTCAGTAATAGCTGTTAAGAACAAGGCAGACATGCACATCAGAGATAGTTTAAGTGTGCTTGGTGTTCTTGGAGAGAGATGAGAGAGCTCATCCAAGTTTATTTCTCGTTCTGTATGTTCTTTATTGTTCCTACAATCATGTAGGTATCTCTACCCGGCAACCCTTTCCTTCTGGCTTACTTCACTGCTGCAGCCTAGCACAAGTTTGCATAGTGAGTTTTGTTCCAGCTGCCTCTTTGTTATCGCAGCCTGTCCAGTTCCTCCCAGCCTCCTGGGACTGGGAGGAACCGAGGTCAGTAGGGTAGCTTAGCCTGAGAGAAATGCCGGAGGATGTTTGTGATGTGGATGATGCTGCTTTTTTTTGTAGGTATAACTTTTTCTGGAACTTTGTCCATGCCCATGACCTTAGAAAGAAAATGGTTGTGTTGTAGGCTTCGGTGCTAGCTAAGTCCTTTTCCTGCTCTCATCTAATGGCACACAGCCACATTTGAAACCTGTCAAATTCACAACTCTCTTTTTGAATCAGCCAGCACTGTTCCTCCTGTAGAAGCCTGTCAGCTGCTTCTGTTCCCCTTTGCACTGTTGACTGTAGCTGCTACAACCATTAAGTTCCCCATGTCATTACTTACCCAAGTCTCTGTAAGAGGAGTACTTCCTTGGTATGCACAAAGTTGATGGTGTTGTGGTAAAAATTGAAGTCTATAACCTCATTGCACTTAGTAAAATATGTAATAGCTGTGCAACACTTATTGAAGAGATGCTAAGTAAGTGATGTTTTGGTACTCTGGGTAAATGCTTCGTGCACACATTACTTTGCATCTAGTGTTTACAAAAATGACAATTGCTTTCAATTTTTTTCAGCTATACTGACTTTTCAAAGCTTGAACACAGTTTGGTTTATTTCTTGCCTTAGCTTTGCTGAAAACCGCAGTGATGACAGCAGATCAACACGAAGAACCCTTTTTAGTTGTCAGATAAGAATCTGAAGTTTGATTGATATTTCCAAAAATTCTCATTTTAATTTTGGTAACTTGAAGAGCTCAACATAGGATTCATTTTTAGAAAGATTCACTCACAATACCATAGTGGAAGGTGTGGATGAATGGAGTCACGCCTTAAGCATGGAAAATGGTTTCAATGTTAAAAAGTACGTACTGGGATCCAGACATCAAGTGGCCTGTGTTAGTGTACATTGCTGGAGTAATGAAAATGCAACACTGTTTTCTCTCTCTGGTTCTGAAATAAGAGACTGCATATTGTTGTCAATGCCAGAAGGAACAAGACTAGGTCTTGGCTCCAATCATATGTATTTAAAAGGGTTTTTGTCCCCAGATGTACGTATTAATTGGGAAACAAACTGGGGAGAAAAAATTGTTTGAAATAAACCAGATTCCTAATGGAATAAGAAAACTCCCTCTAGTGCATTTTCTCCCTCTGTGTCAGCTTTTATAGTTCTGTTTCTGGCACACATCTTTTGAGATTTCTTTAAAGATTGTTAAGAAATTTTCTCTTACATCAAAAAACAACTTTCAGATCCTGATCAAAGCTTTAATAAAAGGCATCTTTCACAGAAAATTGGAGGCAAAGGGACAAGAGGTTGTAGGGAGGAAAGTGCAGGGCTGCTTTCTAATTTGTTTTTACTTTCTAATATCACCAAAATGTAGAGCTGCATTCAGGCTTGTATGGAGTTGTGTTTTTTTCAGGAAGTGTAATGCTGGTATAGGGAATGTATGTGTGAAAATTTGTATTGAGAACTGTAACCATTGACTTCATTTGTGCTTGCAGCGCTGTATTTATTAATGTTACATTGTCATTAGGTTGCTCTTTCTCAGACTGATACAGTGTGTTAACTAGCACTCAGTAAATGATGAACAAAATTTGAAGGGAACTCTTAGAAGTTCAGACAGTGCTACAGGAAGCCCCTCCCAACACCATTTGAAAAGCCTGGAGAATGTATGGCAGACCAAGTGTTTTGCTGAACCTTTAAATGCTAGCAAAAAGCTTTCCAAGTTTTTCCTGGCAGAAAGGTTCCTGGACTCACCTGCTGTTTTTTTCTTTTCCCCTTAGGGGTGTACAACAAACAGTAAGCAGGAATACCTCTGTACGGAGTTCAGCTGAGCTACCAGCAAAATTCCTCTCTGAGAGTATATTGCATTACAGGCTCAACAGACCAGTAATGTGTTCTCGACTCTCTTATTTAAACGTAGTGACAACACTACAGTCTTTTTCCAAAATACTTCATCATGGGGAGACATTTATGTATGTCAATGTGTCTGTCTGGAAGTCCATGCCCCCAAGGTTTCACATGATGCACCTTCAGGACTGAAGGTAAAAGAAACACAGAACGCACATCTGGAACTGCTATACTAATGAGAGAATTAAGAGAGCACGAAGCAAGCATGGAGCATACCCATAAAACAGAAGGTCAGGCCTTTTTTAGCTCTAGGTCTAAGTTAAAAAGCACATTTTAGTAATTCATTACACACCCAGAAGGTCTAAGGTATTGAAGGTCTAAGGTATTCACAGTGCCCAGGAGTGATGAAGGAATGCCACTTCTGATCCAGAATGAGTGGAGATTAGCCATATTAGCTTGGTGCGTTGCTCACTGAGGGAAGGGGGGAAAATCATGGAGCATTAAGTGCTTCTCTGTGCTTAGGTAGAAATGAAGACTGGGGAAGACTGTAACCCTGCAGAAATTTTAAGGTGTTTTCACCAGTAACTGACTAAAAATGTATGTTTTCAAAATATGCTGGGTCTTACAGACCAGTACTCTCACAGTACTAAAAATTGTTTATAGCGGATGTTAAAAATTTAAAATTTTTGCTTTTGATTTTTGTTCTGTCTTTTTTGTGGTGTTTTTATTTATATCATTTTGTCTTTCTTTTGTGCTGTTTTGTGTAAAAACAATCAAACAACAATCAACCAACCAAAGAGCCCAAAGCAAATGAAGAAGTAAAAAGAAATATATGTAGTAGTGGAAGATAAATCTAGTACTTGAAAATACTGTGTATTCTTTTATATTAGAAATGTTCTTGTCTTAAAATCCCAAGAAAGAGCAAAAAGTAAAGGCTCCGAGTCTGCCACGTCTTCTGCACTTTTAACTTCAGGCACTTTCTCTGGTTTTGGTGGTAATGTGAGGGAGGTCAAGCATATGGTGAGTCCTTGCAAAAATTTATCTCGGGGACTGTTGCCTAAGTGTTCTGTGGAGTCAGTGCTTGTCTGCAGGAACCTGGCTGCTGCTGGTGTTTTGGCTTTTTTCTCTCCAGCTGTAAATCTCATTTTTAAAGACTGGCGTATACCAGACGCTTTCCAAATAACACTCCTCAGTGCAATTATTTGCAATAGCTGCCAGGGGGGTATTAGGAGGTCTCAATGGGAGTAGAGTGTCTGCAAAACCCACTCTGCATGAAGATATGGTTCTTGCTCATAAGCACACAAATCCCTGTGTTAGGTCCATGTAGCCATAGCACAGGCTCAGAAGCCTTGGGGAAAATGTTTTTTTCCTGTCACTTGCTGAAATAATAAGTTTCTAAGTAAAATAAGATGCAGAAGAGAAAGAGGGAAGGAGCTGGGTAGCACAGGTTTTTTCCTACATGGTGTGAGAAGATGATTTTGAGCTCTCTGCAATTCATCTACGTGATTTTGAGTAACCTGCAGGACTTTGTGTCTTAGGTTCTTCAGCTACATAGTTATGCCTCTTTCCCTTGCAGACACACTGCAAATACAGATCTGTGGTTGCTGCTGTTGTTGCTAGTGAGATCAGAGCAGGCCTGTGCTGGGCTAAGTAAAACCTTGGCAGGGAAGTTTATGTGCAATGATCAATTTCATCTAAAATATGCTTAATTATTTTAAAACTCTGCCTAAACCCAGAGCAGGTTTGTTGAATGCATTTCTGGCTATACCTTGCTTAGCCCTTATCTGTGCTGTCACAGTCACAGACCTGCAGAATTGGTGTTAATTAAGGAGATGCCTTTGTATGCTTCCCTGAAATGCCTGAACACTGACGTGATTGAAGGAGATGCAATATGGAGAAAAGGTTGGTGCTCTAAAATGACTGTTCTTACTCTATTAAGTGAAATTTGTTATTCTACTGGTCACTAAATTGTGGTTCCGGTATTCGTCTCTGGGTGGTGCTTTCCCTTATAAAGAATTTGTGTTGAGATCTGAGAGTTCAGAAGTGGAGGGAGTGTGCTCAGCATCAGCATTTGTCTCATACACTGCTTGTCTCTTGTGTAGTGTAGTGCTAAAATAACTCAGAGTGTCTAAACCTATTGTCCATGGTATTTCCTTGACTATCAAAGTGATATCCTAGTTGTCTTGCAGTCTTTTACTGGGTTTGCTTGGAGAATTGGGAGGAGGAGTAGAAATTACTTGTGGCCAGCAATGTCAGCACAAAGGGAAAGCAGTTGAAATAATCTTACAACAAAAGTAACCTTTCTTAGTAGCAGAGATTTTTGTGCCTGATTTTTGACAGTAAAGTGAAATGAAGAAAGTAAAGAAGTAGTGAATTGTTCTGGGGAGGGAAACTACTTGGTTGACTACTTTCAGTGTGACAATTAGGCCTAGCAATAAGTGTGTGTAAATGTTGTGCAACAGCTCTCCAAGTTTCCAGTCATGCTGTTTCTTCATCATTTAGATTTCTAGGCTTGTTTTTTCAAACTCAACTGAAGTTCACTTTAGTCCATTGGAAAGGAATGCTTTCTGTGTGCACATGAAGAAGAACTAATCACAGTGTTCTTGGTTAAACTGCTGAGTTTCAGTTTGCTTGAGTGAAAAATGAACTTCTTTAATGACACAATGAAAATGAGTGTATGAAGTTGTGCTTCTCCCATCTGCCCAGGTCTGGTGAAGAAAGCGGTATTTGCCTTGTGAGCTCTCCTTTGGCCTTCCACTGAATGGTGAAGGAGCTGAAAGACAAAGGACCACAGTATTCTGCCCCTAACAGCTCACAGCTGTGCCAAGGTTATGGGCAGTTACTCTCTGTTATAAAAAGCCTATGATTCAAATGTACTCATTTCTTACAGTATTTAGTTGAGAGTATAAAGAATTAAAATCTCTGAATTTCCATTGCTGTCTCCTCTTCATTATGGGGCTCAGAACTGCAGCCCCTCCTTTGTTCACATGGCTTTTGAAATACATGTTTTCTCACTCTCACCAGTAAAAATGACTGTTTAATACCCCAACAAACCCTAAAGTCCATCATACTCTGTTAACAAATGGACTAGTGGGATGCTGTGCTGTGCAGAGAGCTCTGCATCTAATTGAAGCTTTGTGTTCTATCTTACAGATTCCGACCTGAGCATGCGAACACTCAGCACACCCAGTCCAGCATTAATATTTCCACCAAATTCCCCTGGTTTCCAAAATGGCAGAGGGTCATCTACGTCTTCATCCTCAGTCACTGGGGAAACTGTTGCCATGGTCCACTCACCACCGCCCACCCGTCTTACCCATCCTCTTATCCGGCTGGCATCCAAGCACCAGAAGGAGCAAGCCAACATAGACCGGCTGCCCGACCACTCCATGATCCAGATATTCTCCTTCCTGCCCACCAACCAGCTGTGCCGCTGTGCCCGTGTGTGCCGCCGCTGGTACAACCTTGCCTGGGATCCCCGGCTTTGGAGGACTATTCGCCTGACTGGCGAGACAATCAACGTAGACAGGGCTCTTAAAGTGCTGACCCGGAGGCTTTGTCAGGATACTCCCAACGTATGTCTCATGTTGGAGACGGTAATTGTTAGTGGCTGCAGGCGGCTCACAGACAGAGGACTCTACACCATTGCCCAGTGCTGTCCAGAACTGAGGAGGCTGGAGGTGTCTGGATGTTACAACATCTCCAATGAGGCAGTCTTTGATGTCGTGTCACTGTGCCCAAACCTGGAACACCTGGATGTGTCAGGTAACAGGAAATGTTTCAATACAGATGCCTCTGATTCTGAAAGCATCATGCTTGTCAACCCCCACAACTGCACACTTTCCCTTCCTGTGTTGTCTTTCCAAGTAGAAAGACAGTCTCTGAACATAGTGCCTGTGAGAGAGGCACCACTAGAATCTCAGTGCCCCTAATGCCAGCAGCACCTCTGGAGTGGCCAGGCCTCCTCCAAAGGAGGCAAAGTAGCAGCGATGGCCTGTTCAAATAGCATGAATACTTTTTACGGATTTTTGCACAAAGCACCCATGCAAGGGCCCATGTTGCAGTCAGTGCTACATCATGTGGCGAAAACGAGTTACTTCAGCAAAATTTATCTTTTTCACACACACACATATGTATAAAATTTATATGTAGATTATATATATGTAGTATATGTATCTGTAGTCTTAAGTGAATTGAGGAGGAGCTCAGGCCTTTTTTTCTGGGCATTAGTATCAGTCATCATCCCTAACTGATCTTTGAGGTTCCCTTGTTTCCATTGCTAACATGACTTAGCTGGCTTGGACTTTTTTTCCTTTCTTTTTCTTTTTTTAAAAAAGCTGCAGTTGCAGCTGTTTAGGTCCTCAGAAATGTTTTAGACAATGTTCCTCAGACCTGCACTGGGGAAACAAAATGTTTTTCCCAAGATCATCCACACAGAATTTCCTATCTGCAAATACGCTGGCACTGAATGGAAAGGATGTAGCCAAGCAGAGCACCGAAGTAAATTTGTTGCTCAACGTTTGTTTTGTGATTGCCTTTGTTATCAGTCTAATGCAGTTATTAATCATCTAAAGCAGATTTGCCATTGCAGAGGTACCAGTGGCAATAGGCAGGATAAAGTGGGGATAGGAAATGATGCTATTGAGTCATTGGTATCCAGATAAACTGATTTTTTGAAGGCTACCTATCTGGTGTGCACTGTTTTGCTTTCTTTTCTCTGCCCTTCTATTTTATTTTTTTTAAGCTAATTTATCCAGCTCTCTCACCTCATTCCCAAGATGGCAGAATGTCATGGAAGGCATAAAAACAATTAGCAGCAAATCAGAATTATTCAGTTCTTGTGTTTGCTTTCTGAAACCACCAGGTGATAAGGAGTCTCTGTGGGACTTCACGGGAGTCCTGTCCCATGGAGTCTATTTGCAATGACCCTGCGTATGAATTACTTACTGTTGGTACCTACTGACATTAGTTCTGGATTGCTAACCACACATTCAAGTTGAAGCATCTCCAACACCAGAAGAAAATGTATGTACCTATGTGATTTAGACCTAGAGCTTTGAAGTTCACACTCTGAGCATACCTGGGAGTTTGTAGGTGGCTGAAAATGCTTTGTTCCACAGCTCCTATTGATAGATATGCTGCAGATCAAAGGTGGCTTTTTCAAAAGCAAGGAAAGAGAAAAGATAATCACAGGTATTGAAATAGGTTCTTTTGGGGTTTATCTTCATTTGTGGTTTTCTCAAACCTGTCACTTAGAGACCTAGAATGTGGTGTCTGTCCCTAAGAGCTCATCGGTTTGGTACTAAGTGTGTAGAGGGCAGATAAAATACCTGTCTTCCTTGAATTTTGTCTCATCAATGGGATAGGAAAGTAATTTTAATCTCAATTTTATCTAAGTTGTTCTTTCTATTTGGAGCGCGTGAAGGAAAAATCTTGGTTGAGAACATACTCAGAAGTCAGGGTGTTTGGGTTTTGCTGCATGCACCTGCATATGCATTGAGAGTAATCAATCTCTGGGCTCTTGTTTTGAGTCCACTTTTATCATTCCAATGTGTGTAATTTTGGAGGAAGTTTTGGAAGCAGGATTCCATTTTCCCCTCCTTCTCCCTGTGGTTATGAGGACAAGGCTTGCACCTACATGCTCAAGCAATTCTGAGACCTGAAGTGGTTCACTGGTTCGGTTCCATACTGAGCAAGAGAAGTTGGGTACGTGTGCTGGGGGTGACACTAGTTTCTAGTTAATTAAATCCCAGTTCACAGTTGCACATCTAGCTGAATCCCTTTGCCCTTTGGATAGCTACTTGGTGGCAAAAACGTACCAAAATCTTTAATGTCAAAACCAGATGTTCGTATTAACTTTAAGAGTTTTCCACAGTGTAAGTTCTGTCACTCTCAGCAGTCAGTCTCTGGGCAGGTCTGAGATATCTCTAGAAGTTGGTTGAGCTTGACTGTAAGTTATTATCTAACACACTAGCCAACATTTTTTTCAGTCTGTTTGGAAATTTCTCCTCCGTTTTAAAAATCAGTTATACCTACTTTATGGAAAAATGTTACAAGAGCTTCGTTTTTACATTTTGTATTATCTAGGACAGAAAAATTGTTGCGGATCCAGTAACCTGTAATTTTGACTAAAAATCAGGCAGTTCTATATCAGCATGGACATTTTCTGGTGAAACCATTTTGAATATCCTTCCCATTAAATATTTTACAGTGTAGCCAGAGTAACTAGACAAGGCAATTCTGAGCTTGTCAAAACAGTGAACACACAGTGATGTATATGACTCCAGCCCTGCTGTGAGACTTCTCACCCATTCACTTTCTAATTACAGTCATTAAAGCTTCTTGGATTCTCAGCAGTAAGAACCTTCTCCTTGGCCTAGTGGACCCATCATTCTCACTTAGCCAAATTTTAAAATTGAATTCTGGTCAGAATATAAAATATCCAGGCTGACTCCTTAATCCAGCAACCTCCTTAGCCAAATGCAATAGGTTCAGCAGAGCTCTGCCTAGGTGCCAGCTTCTTCTGTGGAAAAGGCTCAAGGATGGGGACTCCTGTAGTGTATTTTGTATCACCTACTCCAAAGAATACACTAGAGGTGAAATTTTCATGCCATTAGTATTGTACTGCTTTCCTTTAGAAAAAATCACTTTGCATTACTGAGCATGTATGTAGTACTTATCTGAAGGCAAAAGTATTTCCAAAGATTGCACCATAGCATAGATGGTTCTGACACACAGTCTGAAGAGGAAACAGCATTCAGTCTTAAGGCGTTTGCTGCTTTTAGGTGTTTTGTTTTAAGGTTTTGCTTCTGCATGACCTGTGGACAATTTGCCCATTTCATTGTGTGAGGTGTAAGGTAAAATTTGTCTCTGTTCAACTAAATTTAAAACCTAAATTAAAGATCCAGAGCAAATTCAAATGATGAATGTAGAAATCTAATTGCAGGTGGCAAACAGTTTCAAGTTCATATCCCATGCTTCTTTCAGCATTTGTGTGAGTCTACAGGGATTCTCAAGAGATTTTTTTTTCCTTTTTAAGAACTGAAGCATATTTATACCTTCCACCAAACCTCTGAATGAGAACTTGTTGTGTCAATTGGTATACATTTGGGTCATTAAATTTTTAAGGTGTCTCTCTACATTGCTCTTTACTTCCACACTACAGGATTTGTGCAGGTTTTCTGATATGTGGAGCTCTAAGGTCATCACTTTTTGTGGGTCACTTCATACCGGTTGGCCTGTGTTTCAGCAATACAGAAAAGGTCTTTTTATCTCTCCCTGAGGGCAACCTCTTTAGGCATAACTGACAGAATTTGTCTGAGTAGAGATTTATGGCTAAAACTGTTGGGCCTTGGTCATTAACAGGTAGACCGTCCCTTTGTTCTTGCAGCTGTTCCCAGCTACGCTAATGCAATGTGCCCAGCTGAACTTGGCACAATAAAGAATTCTCTCAGGAGCCCAAGACTGCCAGTTTGCATTGCAGCAGAAATCACACTTTCCAAAAAAAGCTTTACTCACCACCATGCATGGAGTGGAGGTTAAAAATGGGGAAAATCTGTGAGCATGTTTTTCCCTGTCATCTAGCTCTTTGTCTTTTCTTGCACAGTCTGGTGTTTCTTTCTGGTGTAGTTACCTCCATTCATGGCCAGATGTTCTCACTTGACACAGTCCTTTTCTGCATTTCTCCGTGTCCTCCCATGACCTTACTGATCTGTTGGCTCCTGCCAAATGTCCCCATTCTCCTTAGGTTATCCTAATCTTCACCTTTATGCAAGCACATAGTCCTGCCATAGTTTTGCATCCTTCACACATTGCAGAGCTGGATTCACATCTGTTCTCCAAATGCTTTTGGTAGGGTGGGTGGGGTTGTCTTTTTTATAATGAGGTTGGATGGTGAAGGAGCCTCTGATGTTGGTTTGCAAACTCAGCCAGTCAGCAATGAGACTGACTGATCAACAAATGGCATTGACTGTCACGTAGTGTCATTTTCTCTAATTGTCACTTGATCTATATTGCAGTAACACATCAAAGATTGTCTGAAGATAAACATAGGGCCATTGTCTTACATTTGGGATGTGGACAATATAAGTCTGTTGCTTTCCCAGTGCTCAAAATCTCAAAGCAACCTCATTGACTCCAGTGGAGTTTATTATTTTCTCTGGCTTGGGGTTGCATCACAGCAAATCCTGACTAGTCAGTCAGGATGATTCTGCTCTTGCAAAACGAAGATACCTTCATCGCACCCACCACACCATTTCACACCCACCTTTATGGCCTTTCTGTGTGATTTGTTTTCACTGCTTGCTTAAACTTGCTGTGTTTTTCCACTTAGGCTGCTCCAAAGTAACGTGCATCAGTTTGACTCGTGAAGCCTCCATCAAGCTGTCTCCCTTACACGGGAAACAAATCTCCATTCGCTACTTGGACATGACAGACTGCTTCGTCCTGGAGGACGAAGGACTGCACACCATTGCCGCTCACTGCACTCAGCTGACCCACCTCTACCTGCGCCGCTGCGTCCGCATCACCGACGAGGGTCTCCGCTACCTGATGATTTACTGCACATCCATTAAGGAACTGAGCGTGAGCGACTGTCGCTTTGTCAGTGACTTCGGCATGCGGGAGATTGCCAAGCTGGAGTCGCGTCTCCGATACCTTAGCATCGCGCACTGCGGCCGGATCACAGACGTGGGCATCCGTTACATAGCCAAATACTGCAGCAAGCTGCGCTACCTCAACGCGCGGGGCTGCGAGGGCATCACGGACCACGGCGTGGAGTACCTCGCCAAAAATTGCACAAAACTCAAGTCGCTAGATATTGGCAAGTGCCCTCTGGTCTCAGACACCGGCCTGGAGTTTCTAGCCCTCAACTGCTTCAACCTGAAGCGTCTGAGCCTGAAATCTTGTGAGAGCATCACTGGGCAGGGCCTGCAGATTGTAGCTGCCAACTGTTTTGACCTGCAGATGTTGAATGTGCAGGACTGCGATGTCTCTGTGGATGCTCTGCGATTTGTTAAACGACATTGCAAGCGCTGTATTATAGAGCACACCAACCCCGCTTTCTTCTGAAAGGACACCCCACACCTGTCATCACAATGCAGTATTAAAAACACTGATGTATAAACACACGCTCCCATATTCAGTAATGCTGTCTTTTCTGTCGCTCACGGGAGTCAGCTTTTCGTGTATTTTGTGTGTGAAGGGGGTTTCTAGAAGACTATTTCGTTTGCTTTTTGTATGATCACTTTTTAAAGTGCTGTGGATCTCTGTGGAGAGGCTGCCTTAGTGCAAAAGCAATGAGTGCTCAGCATCCCCACTGGGGTACCATTTCCATAAGAGCCATGATCTTGTCCCAGGCTACAGTAGCTGCCACCAAAGGAAATAGCACATAATCCCTCCTTTGGAAATGCTACTAAGATGTGTCAAATACATCTGAATTCCAGCTGTTCTCATGAAGCTGACTATGCAATATGTGTCTGTGTTCCCCAACTTTTTCCAGTATGGCTGATAAAGCATCCTCTTGTCTCCAAGTAGTTTCCTTTTGGTAGTCATCCATCGAAATCCCTCAGGAAATACTGGGTAATGTTCTTAAACATACTCAGTTGAGGCAGAATAAGACCTTCTGGCCATTGCCGAGCACTTCTGCTGTGTGAATGTGGAGATTGTGCCCAGGCATGGATTCTCTTGAAAAGCCCACCTCCAGGTCACTTTTGCGTCATGGCTACTTGCCTTCATTTCCAAATTTGCCCTCTCCTGCATGTGTAGTACAACCCTCTGGTAGTAGATAGGGATTTCTGGCTCTGATAAGCAGTTGACACATTCACCTGAGTGAAGAAGAACAAATGAGATATTGGCAGCCTGGCAAAACGAAAAGCCAGCAAATGAGCCTGAGAAGCTGCTGTAATTTTGCAGCAAACACAGTAGGACACTGGGGAGACTCTGAGGCATTGTGGAGCAGCTTGCACAGGGCAGTCGCAGTCACTGTGCTGTGCAGTTGTCAGCAGGAAGTCTGTCTGTGTTCCTTCGCTGTATCTTTTCAGCAGCTGTGACACCACTGCAGTTGGTGCTCCCTGAGCAAACCAGGCACGTGTGTTGAGGTAAAGTCAGTACGTGCCTTATTACACGTAGAAACCCAATCCTTTTCTGTAGCCTTCCAGTTCAAAGGATAGATGGCTGATCTCGAGACTTCTAAGACATTAGCCTGATGTTAAATAACACCTCTGGGGACAGAGGGGCTTCGAGTGTTAGTCAAAATAGATAGAGGTTTTTTGCAACTTTGTCTGTGTGTGTTCCCTTAGGCTGAAGATACAGTTGCTGTCCAACACCAAGAGTTAACCACCAGCATTGCCATGTGACACTGGGAGCTCCTGGTACTCTCATGGTCACTCTTGCTCTTGCATGAGCAGGAGTGTTTTGAAGGTTCCCCATCTCATTGCCTCCCTCCCCAGAGTGTGTGGTTGATTTATGGTTGCTTTCTTCACAGGTTTCTGGCTGCTGTTTCTCTGCATTTTCACATGTAATGCTCAGATCTGAAAGCCAGGCACATGAGGGGTGATGGTATTTTCAGGCAAGCCCCCTGTGCCTGACTAACAGGTGAATTCATACATTCAGCTCAAACACTGTAAGTGTCTCATAAGAAGGGAAGCACTGTGTCTGGTTTTCATAAGCAGTAGTTCCATCATGTCCAGACAACACTAATAAAGTCATTGGTATGAAGTGAAAATCAGTATTCTCGAGAAAAATGCATAACCACTGAGGAAATACTTAGAGCAATGTTCTCTCAAATTGCAAAAAAAAAAAAAAAAGCAATGGTTTGAACATGTCCCTGCAGAGGGAACTTGTCCTACTGCTGCAAAAATTCCTGTAACTTATGTATGTTTCTCCAGTTTTGAGTTGCCTAATATAGAGGATGTCATCAGCTCTGAATTATAAATCAAATTGTACTAAAGCAAACTGGGCCATGGAAAATGAATTTGTCATTGCTACTGTTACTGGTCAGTGACTAATAGGGAGTGATACCATCCCTTGGACAGTTAATTTGACTTTGGTTTTCCTTTCTATATTTTTAAAATAGGAGATTCTTCTCAAGCAAGTAATACAGTATATTTTTATTTGAGCCAGCTATAGTCTCTGTTTATCCTTTATCTAAAAATGGCCTCGAGGAATTTAAATGTTGAGCCCATTCCTGAGGATGGTGGGATTTTGAGCCATTTGCACTCATGAAATATAAGGCCTCACTAGTAACATTTAATTGTTTATTAAAAAAAAATAGCTACTTTTCTGGCTATGTTAAATTGAGTGAATAGCGTTACATGGGTTTTAAAGTTTCTATTGTTTAAATTGGCCTGTACTGTACAAATCTCACTATAAAGCCTTAATTTGCTACCAAGAAATAAAGCAATATATTGGTAACTGATGAGCATGCATTGTCGTTTGCACTCATTGATTAACTGCTGCTGAAAAAGCAAAGTTTAAATAATTTTAAAACTTTCCTTGAAGGGTAGGTGGGTGAGTGAGCACATAAGCCCGACAGGTAGGTGGGTGACTATATTAAAAAAGGAAAAAAACGGTTGTTATAAATCATGACATTGCTTATCTCTCTCTTTAAATTTTGATTTTCCTCATGTAGTTCTTCTTGACCCTGAAACATAATCAGAAACTGGAAGTGTAAGTAAAAGAAAAAACAGTATATAAAAAGCACATGTACAAAAATTTCAGGAGGGCCTCTGCATTGGTAAACCTGTTCTGTGGGGGGACTGGTGGAAAATGAATAAAGGGAGTTTTTCGAACATTTTTAAGTACATAGTCTTATGTGATCTGAATTGGCACTCTGAAATTGCTACCTATTTCAAGAAAATTTGAGTGTAACTTATTGATACAGCTTGCCTGTTTTGACTTTTAACCTTTTTCCCATGTCTACTTGCAAAATGACAGGACCACGAAAGGAACTGAAGTAGTGTGTGTGGAGCTGAGTTTGCTTGAAAGGTTGCAGCATGTGACTGATGTGCCTCCTAGTTTAGAGTTGGCAGAGACCATAAATTTCCTGAGCAAAAACATAGGTGATTCTTGAACCACAAAATTTGGGCTCAGGCACTGAGGCTTCTTCTGCTCTGCAATAGCATATGGTGATCTCATCAAAGAAAGCAGCAATGAATCACATCAGTCAGGCTGGCATGTTGTTTATGTCTTTGGAATTTGTGTCCCGTAGAGAGAGGTCTCTTAGAAAAGGCACATCTAAACTGCCATGCACTGTGATTATAGCCAAAACTCTGTGTCTAGGTATTCATCCTGCCTTTGGCTTTTGTAAGAAGTGAAATTGTATTTTCCCCATTAGCAGCACGATGTTGATGTGAAGTGCAACACTTTTGCCTCTTTGAGCTATGCTCATATGGCTTCTTACAGAATGCAAAACAGCTTCTGTTGGATGTCTTGGACTCAAAACCATGGTCCAGACGGAAACCTTCAGTAGTGGCTTATGTGGTTTCTCAAAACTTCTAGACTTTGAACTGAAAAATTAAAAAGCTAGTAAAATACCTAATTTTAGCACTAGGCTTGAAGCAGATCCAAACTCTTATTAAAAAGAAACACGGGGATCATTTGGTCTGCAGGCTGGCTCCCCCTCAGCTGCCAGCATTAGTTTAGAGGGGAAAAGTTCTCTGACAGAGTTGGTGCATGGCTCCTCTTCCCTCAGCATTCCCCAGGAAAGTAACCTGCCCTCTTGTTTTTTATAATTTTGTCAGTTTAGCTATTCATGCTGAAACTTCCCATGCTGGGCTTTGAAAATGTTAGTTGAAATGGTTCATCTGATTCTGTAAATAAAGCTGGAGGAAATGTCATTTTGCTCATGTTAAACTCCAGGTGACCTTTCCTTTGAAAACGGTCCATTGCTCTTCATCTCCTCTGAGGCCTTCAGAGTGAAAGTGTGAGCCTTGCCAGGAGGTCAGTTTTGGGACAAGGATGTGTCTTACTGATCTCCCAGTTGATTTCACCCAAATTTAGCTACATTAGATGTCTTTGAATATCTCCAACTCTGTGACCAAGGAGGAAAGGGCGTGCTCCAGTCTTCTGGAGCTTGTAGTCTGGAAAGGCTGAGATTTGGCAGAGCTAGGAGCTGTTTATCACTCCTGCAAGTGTGAAGGAGGAAATGATCTGAATTATATGGAAGCTGCCTGGAAAGTCAGGGTAGGGCTGAAAGATGGGGTTTTGAGTACTGGAACAAGAACAATGAAAGAGATTTCCTGGGCAAGGGGAACTGGGACTGAGATGATAAGAGATTGAATGATTTTCAGCAAAGAAACTGTGGTTAAAAGAGGTGGGTTTGTATGACATGTTGGGCACAGGAAGAGTTGGGCCAGAGAAAGTGTAAATAGTGAAGAATGACTTTTGGGGTAGGAACAGAAACATGAAGAAAAGGAACTGAATATCATGTAAATACAGTACATTTCCTTGGCGCAGGCTCTGAGAAAGGCTGACAAACAGTTTCAGTGAGGATGCCTCAAGTTTGAAAGAGCCTCCCAAAAAGGAAATAATATTTTGCATCTAATGCATCCGATATCTACCTTTTTTTTAAATATATTTTGGGAAGCCAGAAAATTTTCACTGGCAGAACTTCTGCCTTTACAAGCAAATGCGTATGGAGGTCTAAGAGATTGTCAGCGTCAGTGTCTTGTTCCAGCCTTTACACCTTTTTTACACCTTCATATGAGACAGCCTACTGAGAAGAACAAGGTGAGGCAGGTTTGTAACACCTATTCTTCTTTGACATTGTATTTCAGCAACATCAAATGCTTGGCTTTGCTACGGTGCAGGCATCAGTGTGGAGCCAAACTCATGCCATTTTGATGACTGTTAAAGGGCATAATAATTATAGGTTCATGTTACTGCCAGGCAGAATTCAAAGTTAGTTTAACAAAAAATACATTTAACTGAACAGCATTGCTGCATTCTATTAAACAGATTAAATCAGTTTTCTCCGTAAAACAGCTGAGGGATGTTTATTTTCATGCACCCCTGCTGTAGAGATTCAGAACGGGTTTTTCCTCTATTTTTGTCTTCTGTGAAAACTGGATAGAAACATCAGGTCATTTTTCCCTTGTCCTCTGGATGATCATAGAGGCGCGACTGAGATTTAAACTAGTTCATGGAAATCTTTTCCAAGTAGGCTCTACTAATACAAACTTTAAAAATATTATGAGTGCAACAGTCCAGTTGGCCATAGATATGTCAAATTAAGCCAATGTAAAAGTTACTAAGCAGGCACCAGAGAAAGAACCAGAGGGAACAGAAGGAGGGATCTTTTAAAACAAATAAACCACCCCAAGCTTTTATAAATGACCCTGATACTTTTAATGCAGAACAGAAATCTTAGCCATTCTTTCTAGCAGTAAAGCTACTGTGTTCTTTGGGTTAGAATAGATTACTTTTCCTTTGTTTTTTAAAGAAACATTGCATGCTGTAGCCTCAAGCTCACAAAACTGGGAGAAATGGAAAAAGTCTTCTTATAAAGAGAAGAATGCGAAGAGGGATTTGTGCCAAATGGAATGAATATTTTTAACAGTTTCATGTTGCATTGTCTGTCTTTGATGGCTTTTAAAATATTTTTTTTTTAAAATCAAGTAAATGGCCATTCTTGAGAAGTTTCTGTTGCTTGAATATACTCCATTCACATGATTGCCTCAGCAGACAGACATCAGAGCTTTAGAAAAATTGAATTTCTAGCTATGAAAAATAAGTGTGGCTCATGCATTATAATTTAATTTAAGCCTTATCAAGTTTTTCTCGTCTTAACCACTTTTCAGGTAAAGGATATATCCTAAGGCATTATGAGGACAGCTGAAAAAAAATACAGTTTTGCTGTAGTTGTTTGTTTCTGGTCTACTGTATGCTGCGAAAAAACTTTCAAGAATAAGGCTTATTTCTGGACTTGAATTACAGTCTATTTGACTACTTTATGGTCATGTATCTCCTGTGGTATTACAGTTGCTGATGCATCTTTCCTGACATGACACTGCAGAGTGACTACCTGTGTTTCAGGATGGCAATAGAATTGCCTAACCCATGATGTGTGTGACATGGAACAGTTGTCAGAGCCCGGATCTCATGGGTGAGTGGCTGCTGCCAGTCTGAAAATACCCATGCAGTGCAGTGTTGGTAATTTTGTAGTGATTTATTCCTCAACTGCATGAATCATCTTCTGTTTTATTGGGCATCAATTACAGGAGCAAACTCTTAACTACAACACCTGCTTTGGGGAAGGGAGTCGTCAGAAGCAGAAAAGGGAGCTGTGACAAAGAAGAGGTGACCGTGTCCTGATAAGCTGAGGGGAGGTTGGTTGAAGATGCAACACAGGCACGTGTTAAGAAAGGCTTCAGGCTCTTCAGCCAGCTTTTGTAAAATGAGGAGGAGAGGGTGGTTTTTCTGTTGTTTTGGGGTTTTTTTAAGTAATGATCTTTTAGAGTTGTTTGGTATTTACTGTCTGTAGGGGAACCTCGTTGAAAAACACTGAGACTGGCTTATCTTCAGATCAGAGGGGTGTCTGATTTCTGAACACTGGTGTACATTTTTGTAAGATAAATTGTTGAAGACATAAGACAGCCTTGCAGCCTGAACTTTGGAGTTCATAAACCTCTGGCAGGTTACATTTGAAAGCATGATAAAGCAGCCTTACTTTTCTCTTGCCAAAAAAAGAAAAAAAATGGCAAGAGAAAGTTGCATCAAAATTCCCAATAAAAAGAGTAAAGGAATTCAGGGCTGAAAGCTGAAGTGCAAGTGGTAATGTGTAATCTCCTTATAAGATATTTTCTCCCATGGGAGTCAAATGTGGTTCTGTGAAGCTGGGGGGTAAATTGAGTTATCAAAAAGATTACGTATAGTGAGAACATGGATAAATGTGGCTGTAGGGAAGAATCAACACAGCTTTTCTACAAGAAACCCAAAGGGTTAGTAAATACATGGGGGGACCTGTCAGGCTGGGGTGCTGAGGGCATCAGACAAAGGTTTGGGAACGGCTTCTGTGGCATCACAGTGTGGGCTAGGATGCTTCGTCTGGAAAAGAGTTAACTAAGGTGAGATATGACACATATGACAAAGGTCATGTAATCATGGATGGCTTACTGGATGAAGGGACTGAATGTTTCCATGACTAATAGTTTAAAAAAAAAGTAGTTTAAGGGCATCAAATGAAACCAGTAGGTAACAGATCCATAGCAAATTAAAATAGTCTTGTTTGCCATGTGTTAAAGCCTTGGACCCTTGCCACAGGGTGTTGTGGATGCTAAATGTTCACATCATTTAAGAAAAGACTGGACTATGTTGTGGAGGAAAAGTCTGTGCAGCTATTAAATACAACAGACAACCTCTGGCTCAGGAAATGCCTGAGGCACCAAGTGTTGGAGCCTGGCAGGCTATGCTGGGAAAATACGCTTGCTCTATTCTTGTGCTTCTCTCTAGGCATCTGGTTTTGTCTACAGTCAGACAGACTGTTCAGCTACATGGACCTTTTGTCAGCAGCTGCCTTCGTATTTGGTATTTGTCTCAGCAGATCCCTGACACAGAGCACATGCTCATTTCTTGCTTGCAATGCTGTTATTCAGAGTTGCTTAAGGCTCTCCAAATCAAAGGTTTTCAGCACTCTCTTCTGAAATCGTTATGCTTCTGAATGGAAAACCCAGTCTGGTCAGGAGCTAGCATCCTCATCTACTGAACCTCATGGGAATAGGCACATGAAACTTTGCTGAGGGCTTGGTACCCTGCAGATTTAGGCCCTGTTGCTACAGGCTGCAACAAAAGCATATCTGTATGTGGAAGAGAGAGCAGGGTAAGGAGAGCGTTTTGTGCTCCTTCAAGCTCCTGCAAGTTGGGAAGCTGGTCACTTGACACACTGCTTTTCCAGGTCTCTCTCACTCCTCATTTACAAGGAGAATTTTGGAAATCAAGAATTCTCTTGATTTCTGTAAGACAACTGTGCTGCATCAAGACCAGAATCTGCCTGGAGGCTCTGGCCAGTCAAAGAAGTTTAAGCATCTCTGTTTCCCTTTATTAATTTTTATCAAGGCCTACCAGGTGTCAGATGCAAGCAGCCGTGTAAGGGCAGTTGATGGCTCAGTCAAGTTAAACAATGGGCTGTGATCCTCGGCATCAAAATTAAGTCTCCTTTAGATGCCTGAAAGGCAAGTCACTGCCAGTAAATATAGACTTGGTAGAAACTATACCATCACCAAGTACCAGTTTGTATGTGATACCCAGAATCATCTGGACGAGGCAGAAATGCTGTCCAAATCAGCAGTGCAAAGTTCCTTCTCTTCTTCTTCAGACCCTTTTCTTGCTTCTGGCCCTGGGCCCACACAAATACCCAAACACAGCAAGGAATATAAATTTTCAAGAGTCTCAGCTTTCATAATATGACTAAGTTGTTTTGATTTACGAGTGCTCGTCTTGCCAAGATTGGAAAAAATTAGTCCATTCTCTTCATGGCTGGATGTCAAGATACACTCAGGTTTTCAGACAAATGCCCCAAGTGCACAACTGAACCAAGACCTGAGTGTTGGAAGACTTAACTCTTTCTTCAATACTGTTTTTAGGGAAACCTGGAGGAAAATAGGAAAAGCAAGACGGTTATCAATCTAAGTCTGAAATAGCGCTAAGAAAACGTCATGTCTTTGTCTTACTATTTTCTTCTGAGGCCAACAGACCTGTTTGGTTGCTTGGGGTATTATTCTGTAAGGGCTTAGAGCTTTGGTGATTTCTGGAAGCAAAGGAGGAGAAAACTATGGCAGTATGAGAGGATCAAGTCATTGCTTTGTGTAAGGACTGAAGTCACCCATGGTGAATCAAGAAAATAGAAAAAATGGTGCATACAGAATTACTGCGCTGACCTTGGAATACTGAGATATTATTTGAAATGTTCCTGGACTTCACTTAATTTTCTTCATGGAATTTGCCTACAGTGATGCAATACTTCATGTGTTAAAGAGCTTTGATTAATTAGTCCCTTCAGAGCACAGTGCATGAAGAAAAGGTAGAAACAATACCTCCGATATTTAAACATGTTCTGGGTCATCAGTAGCTACTCCTTGCTGCATGATCTCAGCCTGCCTTTCATTTTTTATAAAGGTGTTCTGTCAGTAATACCCTTACAGATTAATGTAAACATAGACTCATATTGGGGAAAGTCATATCAGTGTAGAGCAGCAGTTTGCAGGGATACTTGTCACTGTGAAGCCATCTACACACACATGGATTCCTGACACTTTTGCAGGCTTACATTTATTCATTATTAGAGTCAGAGTTTCAGGAAATCTGTTACAAGAAAGACTCAATTTAATTGTCAGTACAGAGGTATTGGATGCCACTAGAGATGCACAAGGGTATCCAAGACATCCCCAGAAGGCTGGCAGGAATGTAAGTCCCTGAGGAAGACTTTGACCTTTTGCACTGGCAGAGGGAGGCCAGGCAGATGCCATCAGGCATCTCAAATGCCTTTGGTTGTCCTTACTTGGGCAAACATGCCTCTGAAACTTATAGGGAAAATGGTTGTGGTTAAGGTCAGATAAGCTGTTCACTGCGCCACAAACACACAAAAAATAAACCGTGAACGATTGACTGTGCAGGCAAATATAGAAATGACTGTCACGTGAGGATGGGATCATTTTGTAATACTGGCTGTGGCAATCTTTGTGCAAATATTTGTTCTTGAAGAAAGGACAGTTTGGGCTTCCTTTTCAAAACCAAAATGTTTCTGATGTTTAAAAGAAAAGAAAAGAAAAATCTGAGACATCTTAGCTCTTACTGCCTGGGCTGTGCTGAGGGTCTCTGGGATCTGAAGGAAGAAGTCATGTCAAACTGCAGCATTGGCTCGATCCCTGGCTGAAGGAGCAGGGGTGTAGAGTCACAGTCTAGGAATCACTGAGAACATCAACACCTAAAGTAGTTGTGGGGTTACAACTCTGCTCAGGTTTTGGTTCTGCCATTTAGCTACCAAGGAAAGAGCACCTCATGTTGGGCCCCGGGGTCACAGGAACCAGTTGCACTTTGCAGTTACATTCGAGCTCCTCTCCAGCCTTATGCATGAGATGGTGCATAGCTTGATATGCCTTGCCGAGGGTGCTGCAAGGGCTGGAGTGTTAAGCAAGACCTGCAGGGCTTGTCCCAGAGCCTAGTGTGGGAGAGTTCTAACTTACCCCCTGACTGGAGACCTCCACGTGGCAAACTTCAGGAGGTTTTTGTGTCCCTTTCCTCCTCCCTTTCCTCCTCTGCACATCCCAGGTGTGACTGGAGATCAGAGGGAGGGAGGGATGAAGACCTGCAGCCCAGCTGAGTTCTTGAAGTAGGGACCACAGTGCAGGCTCCAGTGCTGAGGGACCTTTTTGGCCAGTGGCTGCATAACATCTGTTTGAAGCATACCCAGGCACTTTAAGGTCTTGCAAGTATTATCCTCGGTTTCTTTTCCTGCATTATGTTCTACAAAGTACCAGGAATTTACACTGTTTTGCCTGGTCTTCAGCACTAAATAATTTGCTATTAAATAGTCTTTGTTCTCTCTGGTTTTTGTTCCCTAGGTATTTTTGCTTTGTTGGGGTTTTTCCCACCTCATCTTCCCTACTTCTGTTGTGGCTTTTACACCCTACCTGCTTCATATTGGTTTAAAATCAATTTAAGAATATTTAAGAATATTTTCTCTCCACCTAGCAGGTGAACTGAAGATCTCTTAGAAATCCTTCCTTTTTTCTTTTCCCCCCAACTTTTCCCTCAAAAGGCTGGACTAGGAAAATTTTACTACAAAGCACTAACTGCATGTATGAAAGAGGAGTTAGTGCCTTGCTTTCCATGATTTCAGACTATTAAATGCTGAAAGTTATCCTCCAAATGTTTTGACTTTTTTTTTTTTTTCTGGTAGCTAAAATAGTTGATAGATTCTTTGCAAGTAAGGGCAAGTTTGTGTGGAAAAATCTGGCAGCTGATGACAACATGAAATTAATTTACTTTTGTGAATGAATGTTTTACTGCAGAAGAATCATAGCAGATCATTACCCAGGCTGAATGATTTATGTGAAAATTATAAATGTTTGTGCTGAATTGGGGTGTTTAGGATACTCATCAGTTCTCATTGCTAAGCAACACTGCCTATTAAAATAAAACGTAGAGATGCCTTTTCTGTCTTCATAATATGAAGAAAGATTATTCTGGTTTATTTTGTGAGAAGAAAGTGTTAATGAGTTTATTCTGAAGAGAAAATTTCCCATCTCTTCTTCATCCTTTCTAATAAGATTACATTCTCTTAATGAACAAAATGTCAATTTTGTATTTCACTTAAATACAAGATACTAGCCTAAATAAAGCCACTTATTGTCTCAACAATGTTAGATTAGAAGCTATGGTTCCTAGAAGAGTCCATTCTCATACTGAGAAGTTTAAATCAGTAGGAAAAATCATATCAATCATTAAAAGATACTTTATATTTAAAACACCAAATTATACAAGTGTCAAATAACAAATATTATAGCTATAAAAAGTCTTCTGGTTGCGTGATCCTAGATGTTCAGGACAATTTTGAAAATTAGATTCTACTGTTTATATTTCTTTTATGTAGTTGGTCTGAGGACCTTCTGCTGACTGAGAAAGACAGCACCTCTGAGGGCAAGGGAGACTTCTTCCTTAGACCTGCTGTCCGGAGACAGTGATCCTTGAGCAGATCCTTGCAGAACAACCTTTCCTCTGCTGCGCATGGCATACAGTGGTTAATTGGAACTCTTCGGGTTTTGAAGGGAAGGAGTACACGGGTTCTGTCAGAAAGACTTGAGACAAGGTTTGGGTGAGAACTTGAGAGGTTCAGTTCCAAATTGATTTCACAGATTTCACAGAATATTCTGAGTTGGAAGGGACTCACAAGGATCATTGAGTCCAAGTCCTATGGGGATGGCCCATACAGGGATCAAACCTGCAATCTTGGTGTTATTAGCACCATGCTCTAACCAACTGAGATTGTGGTTCTGTATTGTAAATGACTAAATATTTTTGCAGTAGCACTTAAAGTTTTGCAGTTGTGGAGGCTTGGCCTTCATTGCTCACCCAGTGTGAAAGCAGTACATTCAGTACATGTATTTACCTTCATCACGTTCTCTGAGTACTGACATTAGCTAATATCACAGCTCTTGATTTTCCTGGAATGCTCTTATGTTTTTCCTCATAGCCTGACCAGATTTAGAATACTGAGGACTCTCTTATACTGAGACATGTAGTTACTTCTTGGCCTACTATTATTGATAACATCTGTCTCAGTACTATAATCTAGTTCTCTGCTGCACTGGCAGCCAAAAAATGTGGTGCTTCGGGATCAAAAATATTGCTGGGTTTCTTCTTGAGAAAAGTTTTTTTCAGATGAAACTATTTAATTCCCCATGAATTGTGAAATGAGATCAGTTTCACTGACACAGAACCAAAATATTTTCAAAATTATTTTAAAACATTTTTTTTAAAAGCTGGACTTTTCATTTTGGCTTGGATAAAACCTATGTTATGTTCCTTTCCTTCCAAGTCTGACCTGCCTCTGACCAACCTGACCAGCTTCCCTCCAAAAATTTCTCCATTCACTGTTTGAACAAAACCACTTAAAAAACAATTCAATTAAATGGTAGAAGCTTCCAAATAAAACATTTGGAGTTCATCAACATATATCACTTTACTGGGTTTTAGTGTGATTCATTCGGATGATGCAAACACTTTTAAAAATTGTTTTCTCCTAATTCAGGATAAAACAAAATTTGAAACCTGCAGTGTCTTAGGGAAAATGACCTTAGCTGATTTGTGTTGGCTCTTTCCAGGCTGTGCTCAGCCACTCAGTGCTCCTCATTCAGGAATGGCATAGTATGGCACCCACACACACCCCCCTCACCTGGGTAAGCACAGTGATCCATAAATGAGTCCTGCAGAAAGGGCGGGGGCAAATCACAAACACCGATAGGAAAAGGGATCAAACCACCATCAGATTTTACAGGTTCTTGCAGAAAGGGATCTTTTCCTGGGGGGAAAAAAGAAAAAAAGTCCCAAAACAAAACTAAACAAAAACAACTGCCAGCCATGGTTACTTGACAACTCTGCCTTCGTACTTCCAATGTCTTTTCAATTTCCCCTCTTAGGCTGGCACTGAGTTGCGGGTCCCTCTCTGCAATTCGCCACCATCCTGGCTTCTCCTGGAGCTGGCTAATAAACCCAGCTCATTAAATACAAATGTCCCGGAGTGCAAATAAAACCCCAGTCAGACAAAGCCGAGGGAAGGAGCAGCCGAAACCCGGCTCTGCCGCAGCCCAGGCTCCCCCGGGCCGGGGCTCCGCCAAGGCTCGGCTGCTGGCTGGGGCAAGGGCTCCATCTGCGGGAAAGCACCCGCATCCCTCCCTGCCCGGGGATCTTACCTCCTTCCCAACAGGAGGCGAAAGCCCTCCGAGCGCACGGTGAGTTACTGGTGGGCTAAAACTCATTGCCTACAAAACCCGCACCGAAAAATTAACCCTGGATCCGTGTTCCCGTGGTGAGCTGGGCGAGCCAGGCGCTGCTGCAGCAGTGATGCTGGTGAGCAAGGATTTTCTTTTCTCTGATGTTGAGTTAACACATCTTTAGGGCTTGCCTGGAACCAGTACAGATTATCTGAGGATTTCATGTGTGAGAACAAAGCAGGAATGGTCCTCTTTCCCTTTCCATCTGCATTCCTACTCTTTATTTTTTTTTTAACTTTGCTGTTGCCATTTGTGCAGGCTTTTGATATTGTACCTGTCAGAAGGAATGTGTCTTCTGTCCATGACCCCTACCATGACTGTATCTGTCCAGTGTCACTTGCTGGCCATGGCACCTGGTATTCCTAGGTAGTTTTACAGTGGGAGAGCAGCTGAATGTCAATGCTCCTGGAAATGCCTAGCAGGGTGAACATTTTCTTACAGCTATTCTTCATAACAATCCAACAGGCAGTTCCCTTTTACTTTTTTTTGTTTTTACTACCTTATGCAATTTTTCTGTGAGTTGTCTGGAGTTAACACATGGCTAAGTGCACTCCTGCTGTTCAGCAAAGGAGAAAGCTCACTGATAGTTGGAGTATCTTCTGCCATTATGAAAACAATGGTGGTTTATTTCTGGGGACAGACACCACCACTCCATAGCTCTTTTCTGCTATTTCTGTCATCAGCCAGTGAAGGGTCCCATCTTTTACCGTGTTGGATGGTCTTAAAGGGATTTATGTTTTTGCTGTAGGAGATCCAAGCTCAGTTCCTTGTTGATAAAAGAGAGGTCATTTTGTTCAAGGTCCCCACATATGGACCAGCATTTTGCAGTCTAGGTTTCACAGGATACCCACCTGGCTTGTAAAAAATTATTCCTTAGTCTTTAAAGGCTGTGAATCCAGTGATATCTTCACACAGGAACCCTCCTAAAGCTTGATAAATGGTTTAGCATGAGCCCAAGGTTCAGTGACTCCGCGTGAAACATGAAACAGCGCTATAAGAAAAACAACAAACCTATCAAGTCAGTGTCCTTATTGCCACAGGCAGTAAAATCCAGAGTTAGCACAACTGATTACATACAGAATGTTCAGTTTTCAAACCACATCCTCTCCTAGCCAGTACAGTGTCAGCGCTTAAAAGCCCAGGCAAACTCTCTGCTCCTTTTCTAGGAGGTTGTGCTGCTCTTCTTCATCATTCAGCCTGTTGCTCACTGGTCTGCTGATGCTACACGTGGCCTCCTGCCAGCCGCTGGTCAGTCGTGGACCAGGGTTCCATGTGTACATGGAGGGACCAAGCCAGTGCTGGCTTTGGGGGGTGTGTGAATTGGCTGCAACATGGCTTGCATTTCTATCCAGGTATTTCTCTGAGCGCATTTCCCAGGCCTTTCTTCCAAGAGGATTTTTATTCCTTTAAGTAGCTAATGTATTTCTACCAAAAATAAAAATAAAAACCTGGTAAGTAGCCATGGTTGATGCATGAAAGTGGTAGTTTTTTACCTGAAGTGTTAGCAGGAATCTCTTGTGCCTTAACAGCAATCCTTTTATCTCCATGGATTATTGCAGCTGACCAAAAGGTGTCTTCTGATTGTTAACTACAGTGCAGTTCCTTCTGACTTTAATAGGAAAAAGTCTTTCCTTGCTATAGCATGTCAGTTTCTGAATTCTACTGTGTATTCTTTTCTGGTATAAGTTTTCTTATGAGACCCATCACAGAAAAAAATGTAAGAAATACTTTTAGTGGTGTCCCTCTGTGTAGGTAACTGCTTGCTTTCCCTGTAAAATGCCAAGGCTATAACCGGTAGCAGCGTCACTGCACCATTTCCCCCCTAGTGTTACCAAAGTAAACATTTCCATAATAGGTATCCCAAAAGCTCTCTAGGGAAGAAAAGTATGTATTGTAATGTGGGAAGGTTTCCTTTGGTTGCTTTTAGCCCTGCTAACAGCATGTCCTTGTCGTGCTCTGATTAATTGCCCTGCTTTTATCATGATTAGCACATTTGCCATTAGGCTGGCCAGCTGTCAAGCGAAGCTCAATCACAGCAGACGGGCACTAGCTGCCTCTGTGATTTTACAGCTCTAACTGATCATCCCAAGATACAAGACCCAAGTCTTCCAGCCTTGCTTATTCCGGGCACAAAATGTCTCATCCCCGTGCAACTGATGCTACTGGCTTAATTAACCTAACTTGAAGAGAGCATTGCACAACAGCTGAATAGAATAAACTTTCTTGTTTTTAAAGAACAAATTGTATGGAATTTAGACAGTGGGCTTGCTCATGCATTCAATATTCAATTGCAACTGGTTCTAGAGGAGAAAACACCTATCAGACAAATTGCATGTCACTTTGCCTACTTCTGCAGTGCAATAGGAATTGGGAATATGGGGGAGAGGGGACCTGCTTTTCTTACAGGTCTTTGCATCACTATTTATCACTGCACTCTCACAACGGAGCGAGCAGACTCTGCTGCCATCCAGAAGCATCATTTGAAAAAGACCAAAACCTTATTCTTCCCATTTATTGGTAACAGGGAATGAATTTGGTGTCTTAACTGAGACAATCCTGCTGTAATTTAAGTCTAAATCTATATTAGGTTCCAGTCCTTGTATTATGCAGCAGCTTGGCACATGCATACTTTCTTTTTCCTCAAGCAACACCTGACCAGGTGCTGCTTCTCTATGTTGCTTCTACAGTATTTGTCACTACCAATAATGATAAAATTCTTCTTTTCAGGCAAAATGACTGTGGAATGTGTAAGATACTGTGGTTTATCAAGCTTAGATTCTCTCTCAGCTTTCAGGGATAAACAGATGTGGGCATGTATGCTGAAAGTCCAGTCCAGATTTCATGAGTAACCTCTTAGTCATCAGGTAACACAATCTGCTTGCAGACTGCAAAGCCTGAGCTTGGCTTCAGAAATAACGTCACTGAAGGGAGCTCCTTTGTGGAAAATTACCCATTCTCCTGTCATCTGTAGTAAAACTCATATCTACACTACCTAGAGTTCAAATGTCTGTTTGAAACACTTTGTTTATGGGGACAGGAAAGGAAGGCCACAGCGCATCTCTTAGCACATTGTCATCTGTTGCTGTCTACTAGTTTGTCTCTTCCTCTGCTGAAATGTGAGCTCTATTGGGTTGAATCAGTCTCTGGCCAATGTGTGTGAAAGAATAGATTTTCAGTGCCAGAACAGCAATTGCAGTCTAGGTCTAATAATTTTGACTTCTAGAGATTTAGTGTATGTAGGTTCAAACAGCCTAAGAGTAGCATTGTTGATTACAAGTGTTTCACTGTCCCAAAGTAGCTGGTATACAGATGGTTGGAGTTTAACAATTGTTGCTTGTTAAAACTTGTTAAGACCCAAGCTCATTTCAACAGGGACAACTGGTGCTTTTTCTGATTAGAGAGAGATGACTGGTAGTTTTCACTAAGTAAGCCCCCGGGAGCCTTTTCTGGGTTAAATAAGCCAGAGTTGTGCCATGTTTGTCGCTATCAAGTCACTTATTTCTTTATTGGTATATGCCACCATTCAGGGTTTTTAATCTTCTAGCTTCCTTCAGAATTTATAGCCAGCTATTACTGGTGGGTCTGCAGTGTGTGCATAGGGAAACTTTCATGAGATGAGTCTTTTCTTCTTTTCTCATGGTCAGTGTCTTGCTCTGACATGTATTTTTGATCCTCTTTAAGTAAAACTTTCACTTAAATATACTGTGATTTAATGAAGGTTCTCTAGAAAAATCAAACACCTCCTTTGTAGTATTTCTGTCTTCTGCTCTAATTTATCCTTTAGACAGCAGTATACAATTCACTGCCATTAATCTGTGGACTTCACAGAGCAAAATAGGACAAATAAGTGACTGCTCATAGTATAAGTATAAAAGTATAAGTATTAGTTATCCCCATTCCAGATACCATCAAGGCAGATTTATCTAACCTGCAGATGAGACCAAGGAAAGGTTAGACTGTAAGTGTGAATGGATTGCCCAGAAAAGCCGTGGATGCCCCGTCTTTGGCTGTATTCAAGGCCAGGTTGGATGGCACTTGGAGAAAGCTAGTGAAAGGTGTCCCTAACCATGGCGAGGGGGGGGGGGGGCGGTGAACTAGATGATCTTTAAGGTCCCTTCCAACCCAAGCTATTCTATGATTCTTTTTTATACAAGTGGAAAAAATATGTAATCATGGCATGCTTCTGCTCTGTATGTTATAGTATTCTCAGTGTTCTGGGTTAAAATAGCATTATTGCTTGCTTTTGTATAGCAGCAGCATCTCCGGCTTTAATTTTGCAGAGGAAACTTCTCCATCACTGCTGATGCTGAGATAGTAGGTTCAATGAAGTCCAAGACTAATAGCCCTGAGCAAACATGACTTCAGAGAAACTAATGCAGAGGAGGAAAGGTTGCACAGAGGAACCAGATTGCTAATGTTTCTATAATTAATAATCACCTACTGCCTGTTTCGCTTTACCAAATGCTGCTGAAAATTATGATGTACCTTCAGCATAATGAATTTCCCCCAGCTCATCTGAAAATCTCTTTATCTGGGTATTTTGGCTGTCTTCCACTTTGGCTGAGTAGAATAGTTTCGTCATTGTGAAACCACTTGAGAATTTGATTTGGATGGAATGAAAGGAAAAAACAAGAATCGGAAAGAGCAAATGGCAGTTTAGCTTGAAAGAGACTTCATGTAAGCAGAGAGGCCCAAGCTGGCAAAAGCTAAAATGATACAGGGTCTGAAGGTGCTTTGTAAAATCTGAATTATCATTTTTACAGAAATATGCCTTTCTTTTATAAAGGAAGGCTCTATAAAAATGTTTGGGGTTTTCTCCTTACCAAATCTATTCTCAAAATCATAATCACTGGCTTTATACTTTCTTTTTAAATTTCCCCCTCAATCGAAATGTTGGCATTTGAACGTGTGCATTAGAACAAGAGTTTCAATACACTTGTGTGTTACTGTAAAATCTACATTACTGAATCTGCGTATGATTTCTACACAGTATCGTTATTTATCAAATTAATTGCATTCAAGTCAGCATAAAATTCTAGATTTGTATTTGGTACAAGTTTAGCATTGTTCCTGAGATTCTGAGTAAGGATGCTGCTATATTACATTACATTATGTTACTTCTAGTTAGGCTTCAAAAGGCCCTGCTAGAGAGCAGAGGCTCCTTGTTATATGCTATGTATGCAGAGAGAGAAAGCTGTATATTAAAATAAAGAGATCTTAAAATCAAAACTCCAGCTACATAATGGGTAAGGGTAATCTAGGCACAGAGGAGCAAAATGAGTGAAAAGTCTTCACTGGAGCCAGGGTGAAAGCCTAGATTCCTGTTTGCCACTGTCCCTTTTCATCAATAACTGTTTTTTCTGGGCTACCTGGATCACTTACCAACTCAAATGAAGAGACTTTGTGCTTTATCTGTAATTTCTTCAACCAGTTGATTGACACTGTCAGTTTGCTGGCCTGTGCATGGAGGGAGTGAGGCAATATCTGGCTATCCTTAAGCCTGAAGTTGCTAGTGAGGTATGAAAGCAGTCTGTCCATTACCAGGTTGCTCAGTACATCCTTCCTTGAAGAACATGCCTGTCTCTGGCTGGTGGCAGTGGTCCCATCAGATCCAGCAACACTTTGAGGACTGGGCTTTGTCCATCTCCTGAGAAGCATCATCCTTACAAGCTGTTTGTGAGTTCACAGAGGGCAGCACTGCAGCCATCACAGCTCCTCACTGCTGCTGCTGAAGGTCAGCACATAACAATGGGCCTGGGCAGGGAGGGGTACAACTTCTGTCTCATTGCATTATCTGTCTCCAAGATATCTGGTTACAAATAACTTTCCTTTTCCCTTCTGGTGCAGCCACTACATTTTTACGTACGTGGGGCAAGATGAACAAGGTGTGCTGATGAGAAGGGAAAGGCAGAACATAGAGATGGAGTAAAAGAATAAAGTCTGTTCAGCTGATCTGTGCAGTGGGTGGTCATGTTTTCAGTGCCCATGACAGGACAGCTGCTGGTCTCTGATGGTTTTTGTAGAGCACATGTTTCAGCTCTTGAGGTTGCTGTGGCATGAGTAGAGTCCATGTCAGTTGAGGAAATGGGAAAATGCTTACATGCAGCTCCCTAACTACAGCCTTTAGCCCATCTTGGAGGTGCCTGGGAAGAGACTGTCTGTCCCTTACCACTTCCACCAACAGGGTGACAGCACAAGAACTGTGTGCTGGTTTGACCTAGATGGTGAGCTTAGGACTGTCCTACCATGTAAAGAATATACCTTTCAGTATGTGAGGCATGGGGTGTCTCAGGCTTTGCTTGAGTGATGGGTTAGAAACTCTCACAGAAAGCATGAGAATTTGGGGTGAGCACAGGAAAACTAATTTACCTTTACAAATTACTAGAAATGGTGGATAAGTCATTATGGGCTGTTACTTCAAGAGACTGTATTTGCATTGATTAAAAAGTGATTTAATTGATAAACAAAATGAAGCCTACTTTTCTCCACTGGAGTAAATGGGGGGTTTATTAAATATGTAACACCAAAATTAATATCCTACAAGGGTGATAAACACTCGATGTGAGGATGAATGTTGCACAGGCCTCCCAGAAACTCTAGTTTCCTGGACAAATGCCAAGGTGTCATTAGCAGCAAAGTAGGATGTGGATAAATTACGTTAATGTCTGGGAGTGAATGATAGCCCAGACATGTTCAGTGGGAATGAATGTCCCACCCCAGTGTGCACTGAATGTAGCTTGAAATGTATTGTTAATATCAGCCAATATACAGAAGACTTTTCATTTGAAAGTCTAAATGTTCAAACTGAAGTTCATGAATACAAGTTGATTCTGCCTGGGATGAGAGACAGCAAAGTCTAACAAGTTACAATACCCACGTGGAGCCAGTCTGTGCCTGGATGATAGATTTCCTTGTCTTCTCAGACCAGTAGATCAGGGACCTATTGCACAAAACACATCATATTAAAATTAATTGTGACTTTTCTAGATTTAATTGCTTACTTTATGAGAGACATGAGAGAGTTTTATTCAGAGATACTCCCAGATAGGGGAAATGCAGCTGATGCTGACTTTCTGTCCCTGCACCAGACCCTTCCTACTGTTCGTTTTGACCAGTTGCATTAGAAAAAACAAATTCAAGTGTGTCTGTGCATCTACCCAGAGGAGTTCACGTGTGTGCCCAGTGGTGAAACTGCTTGGCTTATCCAGGTTACTGTGTGGTATATGGGTTGTGGTGGCCAGGAGGGAGGACGGCTGCCTGTTTGTCAAGCCCCGAGCACAGCCATCTGGCTGAGCTGCCTCTGGGGGAAGGAAGGGACATCGTTCTTAGGGGCAGCTCTGCTGACAGGGATGTCTGAAATGGAGCAGAAGGGTAAACAGGGGCTGAGACCTGTGGCAGGCATCTCAGCAAGAACTTACCAGAGGCCTCTGCCTGAGCAGAGAGCAGAGCCAAAGCCAGCCCCAGCAATGGCAGTGCCAGCTGAGGCTTCCACGGACTGAGTGGGTTCCCAGGCAGCTGAGGGGCTGTGCTGCACCAGGTGAAGCCTCACGGCATGGCCGTGTCAAGCGGAAACATCTTTTACATTCAGTTTGTCTCCTACAGTGGAATCCAGTTTTCCTCTCTTCAAAGACTTAGCTTCTCCAGTTGAACCTTTTGAATCCTAGCCTAATTTGGATGAGGTACATATGGTTGCTCTAATATGCTCCCTTAGAAAAACAGTTTCCTGATTCCTGGTTTTGGTTGCATTTTCCCCCTCATTTTTTTCAAATAGGAGACATTAGTTAACTCAAATTAATCAATTTGAATTTTTTTCAAAACTGGCAGGGTGAAAGTTGAAAATAAGGGAGGGCAGGAGTACTCTTTCCTCAAGAACCTGTGGTCAGGTCTAGAAAATGAGACCCTTCAACCCAGGTTTTGCTTTCAGAAGTTTGGCTGATCTCTTTCCAGCTTCACGTATAAGACAAAGTGAGGTTTTGGGCTAGGAAGGAGCAGTGGATGCTGAAGAAAGTTCTCTGGGTCACTATGCCATCATAGTCTAAGCCCCTTTCATCCACCTTAACTCTTGCTCCTGCGGTGACCTCTGTGCCATTTCTGGTCTCGGCCCATGGCTGATCCTGAATTCTGCCATTCAGACAGACTTGACACATTTGGACTTGCTCCAGTATGGTCTCCTTGGTCTGGTGGTAAAACAAGTTTCTGTGGATGGCTCCAGCCAGCTGCTTCCTGCTGAAAACGTCACTTTATGAGGCTTTTACAAATTTCAGCCAAATTTTTACCCTTCAGAGAAAGCCCACTGCTTCTGAACTAAGGGAGAGAATAGTGACAAGTCAGGGTCAAATTCCAAGACAGCTTGTACATGAGGAGACTCCAGGGGAAGGAATGGCTTTGGTCTGGCAGGAGAGAACTCAAGTAGGAAGATGTTCATGAATTTCTACATGCCTGCAGGATAGTTGACTGGCCACAGCAGGAGGAAATTATGCTAATGAATGCTATTTTTCTATTATCCACAGGTGATCTTTGAAAGGTGTTTATGCTCCTAGTGTTTCCCTTTTATTTTTTTGCTATGTGACTGGTTAGAATATATGCATCACCTTTAACACAGACTGTGATTGCACTCTGCAGTGCATTAAAAGTATCTCTTCTTGAAATCAGTATCCACCTAACAAATTTCTGAATGGGAAAAAAACCAAAACCTCTTTCTGATTTTAATACATAAAATACAAATATTACTGGTTTTTAAAGATATTTTTTGTGTCCTTTTTAAGGTATTAAATTCAATCCTGAACACTGCATTATCTGTTATTATATAACATGTATTTCTAGGAACTGGTAACTCATTAGGGTTTTTGAAAGTGTTGTGAGGTTTGTGAAAATTAATTCTTTTTACATAAGGCAAAAAAGAAAGATTAAATGTTTTAAAGAGCATCTTCTTTTCATGAAACAGTTCATATTTTTCAATCATTAGAAAATGTTCATATCCCTTCTTACATGATTAACAGACTCACAGATCCAACAGATGATAGACTGTTTTCAAATTCAGCCCACTAGAAATCTTCACTACTTTTTAAAACACCTGTGAAGTTTTCAGAGGGAGAAGTATGCTTTGCAGTATAGTAGCACCAACTTGTGTTGTCTTGTGCTGCTGTCTGTAGGTTGGAGGCAGATTTCAGGATCGTTCCATGGGTATGCCATTTACAGAACAGAGATGCAATAAACTAAGATATTCTGTAGTTAAAAACCCTCAAGATATTAATCATGCAAGTGGTATGAAACGTCAACAACAAAATCTGATATACCCTTTCCTCAAAGCTCCTGTTGTACTGGACTCCAAGTTGCAAGGCAGTTCCTGAGGAGCTAACAGCAGTTCACATGGCACCATGTGAAGGGAGTAAAAAAATTCCTGTCAGGCTGCTGTGGCTTGGTCTTGAGTGTCATCAGACTGGCAGAGTTCAGTAAACATGCTGTGCTATTTGAATTGCTGAATTTGATTTACACACCAGACCAGGTTAATACCGATGATGCCTGGTTTCAAGAGGAGAATATGTGAAAACTTTTGTTTTAAATGGTGCATTATTTGTTTCAACAAGAAGTTGAATTCTAAATATAATTTCAAAGGAAAGAAATGAGAATCCAGAAGCTGTTCTGCAGAGCTAGCCTTATATCAGCCTTCTATGGTCAAGAAACTCTTTATGAAGCAGACTTATTTTGCTTCTATTGGTTTCCTTATTGATATTCAAAGGAATTATTGAGTGTGTGAAGTCCAGAGACCTCTGTTCAGTTTGACTCCCTAAACTATATATCTCTACTAGTAACCTATTTGTTATAAGACTGTGCTGTTTGTTTGGGTTTTTTTTTGCTGTAAACATTTTTAAACCTTATATATACAGTAGTGACTGGAAATGGTTTTTCCTTGAGAGTCTTGAAAGACTGTGTTTCAGCATTTACAGTTTTGGGATGATGATTTTTAGTTTAAGCAGCCAACACTGCTTCCTTGAATGAGCAGAATCCAATTCCTCCTTGCTTTCAAGGTGATACAAATGCATGGGCTGTTCCACGTACAGTCCTTGCTATTTCTACTGTGTCCCAAAATGGAAACTCAGAAGTTGCCCTTACACTCTGTGTAGTCCATTGTTTTACTGTCAGTGGGGACTATTGCAGGGGAAATGGAAAATCTGAGATGGTGTTGCAAACCTTCAGTCTGTGCTACACCTTGATTCTCTCTCGCTTCTGGTTTTAATATTCAAACAGGATGATGATGGAAATGCAGGGGTGACATGAGGTAAGGGCAGCAGCGTGGGGGAACCACGTTACTGACCATGGGATTAGGGTGAGGGAGGGACCTTACTTAAACACTTCGAGGGAGTCTGGGGAGGGCAGAGCCTGGTGCTGCTTGGGGCCATGAACCTCCCTGGCACCTGCTGGAAGGGCAGCATGTCAGGACACATGCAGGAGTATGTTTCTGAAGGGTGTCAAGGGTAACTTCTTGATACAGGGCCTGGTTGGGCCATCCCATGAGGTCACACTGATGGATCTGCTGTCCCTGCCAAAGAGGCGCTTCCAGGGGAGGTGGTGACCCATGGCAGCCATGGTCCATGAAATTAATATCCTGAGGAGAGAGGGAAGGGGAGGGAATGAGAAAGGAAGAGAGGAGCATTGCCCAGACATTGCCCAGGTGAGCAGCTGAAAGCTTGTCCAGGGAATGGGCAGATGACATCACACAGGAGCAGCTCTGAAGGGTGAAGGAGATGAGGGGAACTGCCATGATTATACAGACGGCATGAGAATGGTCCATCCTGATACGTAGGAAAACAAGCAGGTGTATCAACCTTAGCCCAGCTTGGCTAAGCCAAGAGCTCATGACAGAGCTCCTTGGGAAAACAACCACAGAGAAGAGGCAGACGACCCTGAGATACCTCAGTTGGTTAGAGCATGGTGCTAATAACACCAAGGTCATGGGTTTGATTATATGGGCCATTCACTTAAGAGCTGGACTTGATGATCCTTGTGGGTCCCTTCTGACTCAGAATATTCTGTGATTATTCTGAAAGGAGCACCTTAGAAATATCACCCAGACTTGCAGAGGTGTGGTTAGGAAAGCCAGAGCTCAGCTGGAACTGAAAGGGACATCAAGGACAAGTCAAACAGCTTCAGCCTCTGCATGAACAATAAAAGGCCAAACAAGGAGCTGTGTGCTCACTGCTTAGTGGGATGAGTTCCAGTGGGATTTTGTGTCAGTGGACACAAAGAAGGTCAATGTCCCCAGTGCTTTCTTTGTCTCCGTCTTCACCACCAAGTTCTTACATCCTTTGGTGCTTTGCAGTGCCCTGGGCAACCCGGGCAACCCAGTACAGGAAAGACATGAAGCGACTGGAAAAGATTCAGCAGAAGCACTTGCCCTGTGAGGGGAGACTGAGCAATGAGGTTTTGTTCAGCCTTGGAGAAAAGTTGGCTCAGGGGAGGCCCAAACACAACCTGCCAAGACTCCCTATGAGGGGTTATCACGAAGACAGAGCCGCCCACTTCCCAGCGGGGCTTTCTGGGAAAATGAGGAACTGCGGGTGTAAGCTGCAGAAGGAGAAGAGGTGGGTTAGAAGGAAATACTTTTTTACTCTGGGGACAGTCAAGAACTGGAGCTGGCTGCCTAGAGAGGCTGTGGGAGATTTTTAAAAGCTGACAGCTTAAAGCCCTGAGCAGCCTGGTCTGACCTCAGAGCTGACTCTGCAGTTTGGACTAGATGTCCTCCCACGGGTCCTTCCAACTTGAATTGTTGTCTGTGATTCATTCCATGAATATTTTAAAACTACCTTGAACTTCTAGCTAAATTTATTCCTGATCTTTTTGTGTCCTTGAGTTCTTCTGCTTTCTTAGGCTTGTCCTTTGCCTAAAATAAATTTTATTCTGCTGTGTATCAACTGAGAACACTAACATTTGCTCTCAACTTCTATTAAGCAGAACAAGCCATGCTCTTCTAATTCTGTGCACCTCCCCCCCTCTCTTCCCCAGGAGGGACTGGAATAGTCCTTTTTTCATCCTAATATCCCCTCTCTGCACCTGTTCTGATTTGAATTCATCTTCTTGCAGGTAGGCGATTACAGCACTACACAAATCCAAATACAAGGTCAATGAAGAAATATTCATATCCCGCACTAGGCACTCTTAGTACTGAAAACATTTTTCTGGACAACACGGTTTCATTATTTTTTTAGCAACTGCACCCTGTCCATACTAATCCCATCACTGTTTATCACTTCCTGATCTTGTTTTCTACATACAGAAATACATAAATGCACACATATGCAAAATTATTGTGCCATAGAAATTAACAATGAGTAATCCTACTGTTAAAAAAATGTTTCTGATATTGGCCATAAACATTTCTCTTACTAGCAATTTTCATTAATCTTAGTTGGACCATTTTTTCCCCTCAGAAGCTGTTAAGTGTTCTAGACACAGGTGTCTTTCAAATGTTTTTCCTCTCTTAAATTACATCTGTTGATCTTTTCTGGTGAGTCTTTTTTTTTTTTCCCCCAGCACCCTACTTAAATAAATGAAAAAGATTTCTTTACAACCAAACATTTTCATATAGTTCTTAATTTTGTTTTTAGGATCCTGTAAAAAGACCACTGAAATATTCTTCAAATTCCAGAGATCGCAAGTACCTAAAATGTGTGAAACATAACCTTTAAGTATATTAATCAGAGAATACCTTGTAATACTTGTATTAAAAGGGTTTTTTGAGATACTAACTCTGATTTCAGTTTGGTCAAGAGGGGCTGTGGTCCTCCTGGGAAAGCAGCCCTCATTTAAGTAGTAATTAAGAACAAGTAATTCCCAGTGATGCAGCAGGTTTCCCAAGTCCTAGTTTCATGTTATTTCTTCCTCCTTTGGGAAATTGTTTAAAGATAATCTAGAACTGAATTCTCAGAGATTTTCAAGGAGGTTGCCTGTTGCGTGCTGGTAATTTGCCATGCAGGAGGCAAACCGGCTTTTTGAGACAGCATTTTGTTGTTCATGGCTTATGTACTGATTTTCACGTGAGTTGTGAGAGCAGTAAGGGATCCGTAGATTTAATAAGTCTAAATTTGAGCTTGTGAGCCTTTAAGACAAAATGCTGGGCCCTGTGTAGAGTTCATCGGATAAATGTTTATGAATATATAAGGAGCTCTTAGCACCAATGATTAAATTATTTCTATCTCCCTTCCAAGTGTATTTACAGAGGCCTCCTGTGTCTGATCTTGGCACGTAAGCCTTTTATGAAGAGAAGGCATGCACTGATTGCAGCACTATCCTGTTGATCTGTCAGAGAGAATTGTCCAGCCTCAGCATTCCATCTCCTGCACAAAACAAAATACTTCAGCCATTGGACGAACGTATTTTGAAACAGAAAAATGTTTACTTGTGTAGTAGGTACAGGTGTCTGGGGGGGCAGGTGGGGATGGGAGCTGAAGGGGTGACCTATGTGAGGATAGGCTGGGACTGCCCCATGCCAGATACAGCCTGTTCCAAGCAGAGATTTCCCTGTGACCCTGGAGAGATCCTGGTGGAGTAGCCCCTGGAGAGGTCCTGGGATGGAGCAGAGAAGTGTGAGGAGGAGGAAGGAGTGGAAGAGAGGAGCTGTTAGAGACTGACTACAGAGCCCTGCTCCTCCCCCCCCCGTGCTGCTCAGTGGGGAGGAGGTAGAGGAGTTGGGACTGAAGGGGTGAAGCTGAACCTGGGAAGAACAGGGATGGGTGGAAGGAAGGTGGTTTAGGTTTTATCTTTGTTTCTCATGATTAAACTTTATTTTAATTGGCAATAATTAAAATAATTTTTCCCTTGCCATCTCTTTTTTTTTTTTTTTTTTTTTTTTTTTTGGCTCGAGCCACCAGTGACTAGTAAGTGATGCCCTTGTCTTTGTGTTGACCTCCAAGTTTTTTCATCTTATTTTCCCCCTCTCTTCTGCTGTGGAGGGAGAGAGAAGCTGCAAGGTCAACCCATCACTCCATCCTTGCCCCAGTTCTTTCAACATCTTCATTAACAACTTGGATTCAGGACTTGAAGGAATACTAAGTAAATTTGTCCATAACACTGAATTGGGAGGAGCTGTTGACTCCTTCAAGGCTTGAGAGGCCCTGCAGAGAGCCCAAAATGCCCAAAGGAGGGCAGCAGGGATGGTGAAGGGTCGGGAGGAGAAGCTGTATGATGAATGGCTGAAGTCACTTAGTCTGTTCAGTCTGGAGGAGACTGGGGGAAGCCTTCATTGTGGTCTTCAGCATCCTCACAGGGGGAAGCTGAGGGGCAGACACTGATCTCTTCACTCTCGTGACCAGTGACAGGACTCAAGGAAATGGCATGAAGCTGAGTTGGGGGAGGTTTGGGTTGGAGATCAGGAAAAGATTTTTCACCCTGAAGGTGGTTCCAGAGCACTGGACAGGCTCCCAAGAGAAACAGTCACAGCACCAAGCCTGACAGAGTTCAAGAGTTTGGCCAATGCTGTCAGGCGCATGGTGTGATTCCTGGGGTGCCCTGTGCAGGGCCAGGAGTTGGACTCGATGATCCTGATGGGTCCCTTCCAACTCAGTATATTCTATGATTCAACAAAACTGTTCTAAGTAAGCCAGTGCTGTCAGACTCATTTCAGCCCTACTTTTCTATCTCAACCTTCAACAGGCTTAATTATTAAAGGATTGCCAATGACCTGAAGTTAGAATGGTACTCAAAATTCACACGTTGCTAATTTTAGCCCCGCTGCTTGGAAAGTGACATAATTTCTGTGCACAGGCACAGCACCAGCACTCTGCAGACCTTAGAGATTTGAGAGGCACTGCAATACTCTTCCTCTGTGTCATACTTGTGTCTGACATCTTGCATGGACATCTGTGAGAGATAAAAGAAAAGAAGACTTTCCATCTTCCCTTAGATTTTGTGGAATACCCACTGTACTTTCTTTTCAAAGGCAAAGGACAATATATCCCTTACTTACTTTGACACACCTGAACTGTGCTACAAACCACAACAAAATAAAGACAGAAAAGGAAGAATACTTGACTTGTGTCAACATTCTTCTTCTTTTCAGAAGAACGTTGTCCAATTTAATCCTCATGAAAGTGGAAAAATAACAGTAGTGGATTAAAGTCAGAGTTTAAGAAAATACATTTAAATATATCTTTTCACTTAAAAATGAGTTTCCTCATCATTCAAAGACCTGAGTTAATCTATGTTATATACACCTCAGGTACAAACTGAGAAAAGATTCAATAAATCAGACTATATAAAAAGCAAGAGACTATTTTTTTCCCAGAAAAAATGTATTTGTGTTTTATCTGATCATATAAAAAGCATTAAATTTAAAAAAAGTGTATATACTTTTTCAAGTGTTAACGGTTTCACCATTCATCATAACTACATTCCATAGTCCTTTAACACCAGGGCACGTTATCCTTATCTGTGTAGCACAGTGAGCATAATCTTTACACTGAGGTAACTCTCATCACTACTTCCCCAGAGCAGTTATCCTCTGATGAATCTTCCTGAGGTCTCATGCGGTTGAACAGATGTAACAACACATAGCCACACTGAAATCTTGGTGAGGTTAACTGTGTTGGATGAACTAAACTTCTGTTTCTAAATGCAGCCAGTGGTAACCACAATGTCCTTCCTGCTGAGGATTCTCCTCTATTGCTCTCTTCTATGTCCGTGGCTTTATCATAATTTAACACATCCCAGTGTAGATTCACAGCCCTCCAGCGCTTAAACACTCGATAAACCGATGCACCTTCATGTACTATCAGTCCTGAAATTAAGGGAAGAAGAAAAAAAAGGAGTTTGTACAAAACGTCAGTGGATACCATTTTGAGAGCAAATAATGATCTAACCCTTTTTAATGACTCTGGCAATTTCCAGAGTAACAGTAATAATTCAAACAAACTGTATATATCCAATGTAACTGGTTATTCATGTGTTTGGGAGGTGGGAACATGCAGAGGAAATAAAATTGTTCTGAATGAACGCTCAACATAATCAATACTGGAATAATCTGAACATGCCTAACTAAATAAATTGTTTAGATTTAAGTAAACCAATGCAAAACTGACAGTTTTGGAAATTGGCTGTTTATGCTAATGCTGTTCTTGTTCATGGTAAATACTATATATTTACTGAGCTTTATACTGGTTTAAGTGGACCTTTAAGTAGATTAGAACTTCTGTAAGGAGCAGGATGTTAAATTCGCTTAATTTTGCTTGTGTGTGTTGTAGAATTCACTATAGATACAGAGAAATTTAAACACTTTCAGATCCTTAGTTTAACTTAGGAGCACAGAAGATTTATGAAAACCTGAAATAGCTGTAAGTATAAAGACTTTCCTGTCTTGCTTCAGCAGAACAAGAAGAGATTAAATTTTATTATTAACTATGATGAGCACGGTAAAAGATGATAGGCTTTCTCCTTTCTCTTCAATATTCACTGGGAAAAAGTTGAGAATCATCTTTTTGTTGAGACCCAGGAAATCTTTTAAAAAGGTCATTCAAGGGAAATACAGTTTTTCTGGAGTCCTCGACAGACCCATCTGCTTATGAATTTCCATGTAGCTTAATATTTATGCCTATTGTATGCATTAGAGAAAAGAAGTGAGGCTCTTAATTTTTTATATGTATGTGTAAGTATTTCAAACATGGATTTACTGGGGAGACACATGGGGCTTCAGCCTTCTTACTAGTTTTTTCCTCAACCAGCCTGGTAACTTACATGGTTCTGAGCAACCTCATACGTTTTCTTTGGCTCCCTGCTTTGGGAGGAGAGCAATCTGCCTGGCCTAAAATATTTACAAATTTTTTGTCCACTGTGCTTCTTGCCTAAAATTTTCCTATACATGGCCATATCTATATGATCTGTGGTGTCATAGGTTATAGTCCTTTATCCCAAGATATTGTATATCACCTGTTTCTACACAACAAAACTGTGATTTAAGTGTCTAAGGTCTTTTAGTGTGGTTAACCAATACCAGAAAGGAACTGTCAAACAAAGATGACACAAGCAGATAGGATGATAGAAGTATTTACATGAACTGCAAATCTCAGATTCAAGTGCAATTATTTTCAGATAGCTATGCCTACTCTAACACATTTTTAAAGATCATTACACTAAAAGATGGAGAAACACGAAGATTTCTTTCAGAAGGACATGATAGCAAATGTAGCACCTCTGTAAGGCTTTCAACTTGCCTAGAATTCATTGAAGCATCCAATGCAGAAAAAGTAACACAATATAAGCTTAAATAAATACCAAATATTCTAAAAGTATTTTGTAACAGCATAGCCTTTCAGTGTAAATTTTTCTTGATTGCAAGATTTCTATCTTCATCTTGTCAGATATAGATAAAGCAACCTGTCTTAAACATTTACCATGTTAATAATCATACAGTTAATACATAAATGCACCTTCAAGACTGGCCAGATTGTCTTAAAAAGAATAAATGTGTTTGATCACGTACAGAATCTACAAACCAAATAAGCCATGGTTTTACTGCTGTGACAAAGGTCCACCCTTTTGTTTTCTGTTGGGTTTCCTATAAGATGACAAAGGAGATGAGAATAATCTTCTTCTACCTGCCACTGTAACATAGCATTATTTGGCCCAATTTCTCTCAAGAGTCTGATAAAGCAAAATTAAAAGAATCTGTTTACTCCAGTGTAAAGATACACACCTGCATTCCATTTCAGAATAGAGAGGGAAGCATTTGGAAAAGGATCTTTGAGGTACATGAAGTACATTTAAACAGTCAGAAGCATCCTCCCAAAATTACGACAGAAAAAGGCATAGAACAACTTCTTTCAGAGAGCTGCTTTTTACTGTTTGGGGGCTTCAGAATTTATTGAAATTATGTTTTCAAAGCTTTTCAACTTTGGCAAGGAAGAGGAATTTTCCTTATGATGGAATCTATCACTCATGTATACTTTAAAAAGAGGTACCGAACAAAGGATCAACCATTGCGAGGTTTGAAATAAAGTTGTCAGATCTGGCAATGCTAAAGGAGAAAAGGAGTGCTTTCACAATTCCTCTCATAAAAAGTTTTATTTCCCTTCTGGTAGAACCACAGATTAAAAAGGACCTACATAGAAACGGCAAAAGAACTGGGGAGAGTGGGGGGAGGAAGAAAGCTCTCAGCAACAACAGTTCTAAGACCACAAACAAGAAGAAATCTGGATAAAGTTTAAATGCTGGAGATTTTCCATGTCCAGAGAAGTTCTGATGCTCAAAATTAAGTAGTCACTGAAGTGGAGCTGTAAGAAAATGGCAAGGAATATCCTTTCTCTTAAAAGTTCCAGAACAATGTATGTAGATATGAGAGAGAAAACAAGGATAAATCCATTATCAGTGTGTTCCAAATACCATGATTTCAACAGCACAGAGGACATTTTGCTCACTTGTAAGGGAAAAGAAATTTCCTTGTTTGACCCAGATGATCCCAAGTAGTGTTAGAATTCACTACTGTTAGCTGTTCTGATGTTCTGTCCAATTAATATCTACAAAGAACAGAATTTTAGGATGATGGTGCCATCAAAATGTCCTCGGATTCTAAGAAGATTTTACGTTTAGGTTTTATCTCTAGGATGTAAGGATTGTAGTGGGATCCAGGCAATAGGATTCTGGAGAATCACAATTTCTTTTTTCCTTTCTTTTTTCTTTTCTTCTCTTTTCTTCTCTTTTTTCTTTCCTTTTCTTTTCTTTTCTTTTCTTTTCTTTTCTTTTCTTTTCTTTTCTTTTCTTTTCTTTTCTTTTCTT
>JAWWEW010000078.1:75094948-75119758 GCA_035583185.1 Anabacerthia variegaticeps | reverse complement strand
TCTCCTCTCTTCTCCTCTCCTCTCCTCTCCTCTCCTCTCCTCTCCTCTCCTCTCCTCTCCTCTCCTCTCTCCGCTCCTCTCTTCTCTCTATTCAAAGGATTTCTTACCCTGATTTACAAGATTACTTGAAAGTTTTTTATACTGAATGGCTCTACAAATAGACAATTTGTCTTACATCATTCAGATTTGGTGGTATTAGCTTAAAACTTTCTTATTTATCGCAATAATCTTACTTATAATCATTTAGGAATGGTTGTCCCAGAAACATCACAAGATCTTACCTGGGAATGTAAGACCCTTTTCAGAAACAGGCTTTACCTCTGGACAAAATACCATGTCTTAATACTATTCAAGGGCCCACAGGAATAAATTCCTCAAAGCATTAAAATGAAACATGTCTACTCTAAAAATAGTAATATAATTCTTTATAAACTATTTAGAATTAGATTTAGTGGGGGGGAAAAAAAGACTTTCTGAGTAAAGACATATGAAGCACAGCTAGATATGCCCACTGTAAGGAACTTCAGCCTGTACATGTTTACAACTTAGGAGTTACACGAATGTTGCAGGGCATCAAGTTCCTTGGTGGGGAATAAAGAGGCTTTCAGAGGGTTATTCACACCTTGCATTGGCTCCCATCTCTTACTCTCTTGCTATAGTACTACTGGCACCAGTCACATTTCTAGTGCAATATTAAAACCTCTTTTCATGCTGTAAAGGAGCTGCACTGTTGTTCTGTGATTGGATGTCAGCTGTTACTATTTGTGAGAGATTTTGCTCATGTTGGAACTATTTATGACTAGTAGTTACGACTATTTTCCAGTGAAAATATATAAAATTCTATGACTTCTCTGTTACGAGAACTAATTGCTATGTCTACAAAGTAGAATGGCAAAGGTTTGATGCACTGTCCTTCAGTGGCTAGATAAGGGATTTATATTATTAATTCCTTTCATATTAACCCATGAATTCACTGTCTTTGGTAATCCCTACATGGATGGTCAGATCCTAGCACTATCACTGCAATAGCTCTGGCTTTCACAGGCCATAGTTCTACTTGATTGAAGTGTTCAAGGTTTGCCATAGAGAAACTTCTACCACCAGCAGATTTCAAAGAGAACAGCCCTACACCTAGCTTAGATGCAGAAAAGTACAAGCTTATGACTTTTAGGGTTAAAACCAACACTGATAAGTAAAAACAATCCTGTTTGTTAGGAAGAATTCTGGAAAAATTTAGAGTAGAACAAGGAGAACAATGAATACCATTAAAATACGTACACTGTAATAAATAGAACATATTATACTGAAATCTTTGGGATTTTCTTTTAGTGAAATGTAAAACAAAACTAAGAAGTAAAATAGAAGTTACATATAATTTACTTAATATGAAAGTGACTGGTGTGCTATGTATGATGTGTACATCAATAACTGGGAAAAAGAATCATTATGTGCAAGTTTTCAAAGATGTCATTTAAATATGTCAGTACCTTTAGGCATTTAAAATTTATAGCAAAATATTTCAAAAAGTGTTTCACACTTTTTCTGTGATATTTACACTTCACAAATGACCAAAAATATTCATATTGTTTCTGCAAAGCTATAGGGAGGCATAACTGAAGGCAGATGGAATTAATCTTGGCAATACCACCAAGCATTATCTTGAAATATGTGCTGCACAGGAAAACCTGTATGTCTGCATAGATTTTTCATTGAAATAAAAGAGATTACAGTGGAAGTATAGGTATTCACTCACTGTAAATCCTGTTGAAAACTAAGGGAATGCCATGGATAACTAAACACAAATGAGAGCAGAGGAAAGGAGATGCTAAGTGAGGTCTGTGGCTGGTTGTAAGCATTACAAGCTTTATGATATAAAAGATTATATATAACAATGGTAAAATCAGAAGTTGATGCCTTTGGGAAGTCATTAGCATAATGGAAAGCATTGGGGTTTTTTAAAATAACTCATAAATAATAATTACATAGTTTTATTGGAGAACTTTATTTGAATGTTTTAAATTAAAACTATCAATCTAAACCCTCTCGCTTTATAATAAAAGCGAAAGATAAAATTGAATAAAGTTGACTATATTAATAAATATTTTCAAGAGTTACAAGAACTCCTGATATTACAAGTTTACAGCATGCAGATTACTTCAAATGATATGCAGAATAAGTGGGTCTGAATGAATATGGATTGCCAGAATTCCTCAATTACCAAAACTCCTTTATACCGCTTTCTGAATTTCCAGACACAGTCATATCTGCACTGAACTTCATAACCACAAAACAGTGTTGAAATGCATTTAATTACAGCCAGTTTAACATTAAAATTTCCATGTATTATTTATGATAGGATTATAAAATACACATTTATTTAATTAGAGGCAAGTCAGTTTATCCTGTGGGGGCAGACAGCTGCATGTTTGCTTTGCTCCTGCCTGATGCCATTTCAGTCAGAAGCACCATGTTAATTCAGCAGCTTCCAGTTCAGCCGGGGCTTGGGCCTGGCTGGTTTGAAAGGCAGCTACATAACTGCAGGTACCAATCCATGGAAGGCTCACCTTCCAATACTTTCCTTCTATAGATAAATACAGCAATATTTCTGATCACCCACAGACGTTCAGAGTGCTTGAAGCACATTTTATCTTCACTTAGTCTCATTTTAAACAAAAGCAAACACTTCAGTGTTGAGTGTTAAGCTGGAATAGGTGATACTCAGAGATCAGCACATAAGAGGATGTGTAGCTGAGCCTTTTTATTCATTTAAAAGCTGAGCACTTGTCCAGAGTATAAGATTCTGCTTGCTTTTCTGTCTGAGAAGATTTGAGTTCACAAATGAAAGCCTGTGTTCCAAAATATCCCAGAGTGGGCTTCTCCAATAAAAATTACAAAATGAACAGAACTGCTGATCAAGCTGAAATCAAAATACTTTTACAGTAATTGGGTGGTTTCAATAAAAGATTATATGGCTTTAGAGTTGGAGGAGAAGCCTTAATACTAGGAATAACTCTGTTTCTTTGTCCCTTAATAAGCAGAATTCAGCACTGTCATGAATTCCCATATGTGAGATTGGGATAACTTCAATATTTATCTCTCAGAAATCTCAAAGCAACCATCAGATGGCATTTGACTTCTGAATTTTCTTGGAATTGCAATTCTAAGAATGTGGTTTAATGTGAACTAATGTTTTTAATTGTATAGATTTAATAATGTAAATTATTTAATTACGTAACGTTTAATGTAAATTTTCTCTGCAGATAATCATAGTTATTCCAAAAATCAATTCAAGGTTGTTACCAAATACTAAAGGGTTTTCTATTTAAATATTTCTGGTTCTGGTGCATTTTCAGAAAATTCAAAAGTGGTCAAGAAAGCTTTGTAGTAAATTGTATTTTCTTTTACAAGATTCTGTCTAGAGTTAAATGACTTGAGACTTTTTAATAGTAAAGCAAGTTACTATAGTTAGAGCTATGTGAGTGTTTCATAACTTTTTATGATGTACAAAGAACTCATGCCTGCCTTCTCTATTCTCCTCTATTACTAGCACAGTGGCCTACATAAGTCTGTGCAACTTAATTTTGGGTGTGCAGTTTAATGACATCCTTAAGATTTTCTGTACTTAGTGATGGTACAATCTAATGCAAAGTGGCATCGGTAGAAGACTTGACAGCACATAATTCTACAAATTATTTTATTTAAATTAATTTGTTATTTTCATCTACTTAACTTCTGAACTTTGCTAGTCATCTATTTTTTCAAGAAGAGTAAACTGATTCTGTTCTCACCACTAAGATTTTGGGAAGACACTGATGAACCCAGCAGTAAAACTTCTTTGTTTGTTTTCTCTTTGCAGTATTTGTAACACTGTAAAAAGGAGCATATGCCAAAGGTATCAGCTGAGTGAATCTGCAAAGAACTGGTGTGATCCATTAGCGTGACCAATTAGAAAAATAGATATAGTCACAGTCTTAAACCACAGTCTGTGCTGTTTAAAGATTTTGAGCTTACCTATGCACACTAGATCCATAAAACCATACATTCCATAGCAGATTTGAAAAAGGATGTCCTTTCTTTGCCATACTGCATAAGGGCTGAAGGCTGACCATAGAAGCCAAGTCACACTTGCTACTAAGAACAGAGATCCTAGGATTACAGCAACCATCTGCACTTTCTCAACCAGTGTTATAGTAATGCTTTGCCACTAAAAGAGAAACAAAGTAGTATGAGATAAAAATGTTATTTTCCGTGATTGTACATTCAACTCCACTTTTTTTTCCTGTAATCAGAAATTATTTTAAAATTTATACATATCTTCATACTAATATCGTTGTTACTGACATTTTATATCTTCTTTTCCTATCTCACTTGCAGTTAAAGTGAAGCTAATAGTCACTTCCCCATCTCCTCCAGCATCACTATCAATACCATCTAGCTGTGAACTTCGGAAGAGTTAATAGTCTTATTTCTGTTTTGAATACATAGGCAGAAAACAGATTAGGCCTTAGGAATGAAACTCAGTCTTTTGTCTTTGTAGGGTAATGAACAGAATAAAAAAATGGTGGGAAGACTCTTTCAAGTATGTTTTCTGTTAGGGTGACAAGTTTCCTTTTCATCCCACCCTCCTGAAGTGTGAAGCCATTTTCCACCTTCCTGCTTCTCATCGAAGAAATTCCAGACATACCAAGGGATTTTCTCTGCATAAACCAGTGTTAACAGTACAAAAAGACATCTGCAACCTAGTGTGGAAGAAGCAACCTGAAGACTCAGGAGTAGCCCTGAATATAGATAGCACAAACATTTCTTTTCAATACACCCCAGTTACGTTCACCTGTCCAGGGAAGGCTGTATCTTCTGTATGTGAGGTGACTGATTTATGACGTGCCCAAATTTAAATATAACAGAGTATGCCTACTGACTTTTGTCAGGATGAGCATAGAAATAAAATTATGTTAAAACAGAGTCACAAAAGCAAAACACAGCATAAGGAAAGAATCATTCTAGATTACCATTAACATATATGGTCTTTCTTGGCCATAATTATCTGAATTACCTTGGCAGACTCCCCAGTTCATCACGCATTACAGAGCTAGTATGCAGACTTTGTGGCCTGCCATCTTTCCTGGTCCTAATTTTGGACATACCTGCTCTCTTCTACAGCTGAAATAGGGAACAAGTGGAGAAGGCTACTGCAGTAAGGGCTTTATTACCTTTTTCCCATCTACAATAATTTTTCCTTTTTCTTATTACTTTAAGAAAGTCTTCTGTTTTGTACAGCAGTTGGGTACCCAGTACTGTAAAATCACAGGATAATGGAATAATTTGGGTTGTGAGGGGCTATGGGAGGTCTCTAGTTCAACTTCCTGCTCAAAACATGATCACTGATGAGAACAGACCAGGTCACTCAGGGGTTTATTTAGTAACATCCTAAAACCCTCCAAGTATGGAGATTGTTCAGCCTCTCTGTGCAACCTGTTCCACTTCTTTGCTGTACTCAGGTTGAAAATTTTTTTTTTTTTAAAAAACCACTTAAAATCCATTTTTTAAAAAACACCCTTCTTTGATCCTCTTATGCTCTCTTCCTCCTATCAAGTACAACTCTGAAGAGCCTGAGTGAGAAACGGGGTCCTCAACCCCCTTCTTTTCTTCTCTTTCAGCTTTTTTCATTAGCCTTTCTACTGTAGCCTAATTTGCACAGGTCGTGCTGTATGCCTTCTCTTGTTGCAACCTCCTGAATATAATAGTACAAAAAGATGTACAGTGATTTGTAAATTGTCTATCTTGAAATACTACCATTTTTATAACAAACTCATTAAACTCATACCCTCTAATTCATGGAACTTCAGGGTTTGGAATGGGGCTAATCATATTAAATACTACCTTTTTATGGTAAAGCAACGATGGATAGGCATTTCCTTTGTCAGAAGTTTTTTTGTAAGGTCAAGAAAGGTCATTAACCAGTAATGCATAACAATAGTGTGAGCTTCTCATAACTCAGATATTACTTGTATACAGGATTTAAAGTTCAGGACTGAAAATTACAGAACTCTCTTTAGAATCTATAGGGTTATGTTCAACAAAATTAGTTTTCATTTCTTAGCTGAAGTTACATAGTATGGCTTGGCAGAAAACTGTCAAAAATGCTATTGGCTATGTATTTCTATCTTCTTGCTTTATCAGTGGGAGACAGACCTGTAATAGATTTGTTCAGAATGCCTGAAATCAAAGTACATTTACATGAAGTAAAGCTTTAACTGTCACAAAATATTAAACTGCCAAATTCATGGAAGAAGCTGGCAATAAATTTTAAAGACTGTTACATCACTGAAATAAACATCAGATTTTTACAGTGCAATTTCAGCAATGCAGAAGTTCATAAATTCACTTCAACTTATCTTGATTTTCATTTCTTTTATTAAAGTTAGATTGCTCATAGTTATTCTGCAAAGACAGCACTGAGCAAAAGGAAAAGTAATCCAAACATTTGAGATGAGTAATGTAGCATATAGTCTAGATATATAAAGCTCATCCCTTTTTCTGGTGTTGTCTGACAACCAATATATCTTCCTCAGAGACAACCAATATATCTTCCTCAGAGACAACCATTCCTAGTATCATTTTCTGTCTCATGAGGGTTTTTGCTGGGTTTCCCCAAATCTTTTCTTTCTAGAAAAGCTTGACCTTGAAAAGTTCTAAGAAACATAGATATTAACATCACCTCTTTCTAGCCTCTTCTAAAGTATGCATTCTCATTATTTTGCTTTTCTTCTGATCAGATAATTGTCTGTCAAGAATGCAAGCAATCTCTAAACCTCAGTAAAGTCAGTAATTCCAAAGATTCAGGATATTAGCACACCGCTAACCAAGAAGGGGAAGCTGCTCCAATTACTGAGAAAATGCACAAGCATTCAACAAGCTGTAGTTCCTAACTCCTCTGCCTTTAAAAATCAAAGAACAGTTCAAAAAATAAACAACCAACCAACCAAACCAAAACGAAACCCCAACTCCCCAGCAAAATAAAAAAAAACAAGAAACCCAAAATAAAGTTTGATATTTTCTTCTATTACCCAATTACTTTAGCCTTTGTGGTATTCACTGTCTTTCTTCTACAAAAGAAAGTGTAGTCCTCCACCGTGCTTGGTATGAAGGTCAGCAATAACCAAGAAACTTACATTTCTTAGAAAGTTTCATCTCTTTTAGTGTCATCTATAAGTTAAACTAACTGATGACATTCCACAGGAGATGGAGGAGGAAGGACTGTGTGTGTGAGATGGAAGACATTAAAGAGGCCTAGAAAGTTTTATGTGAAACTGCTAACTCCCCTCCTAGCACTAGACAGTCTGCTGTAAGAATCCAACACCCTAAGAGTGATGGGGTGGGATGGACTGCTACTAAGCTCTAACATGTGATCAGCTTGGGGACCTCATCTTCAGTCTATGTTGGTCCTTAGTGCTGGTGGCAAGAAGATTGTGGGTGTTCCTGGGATAACTTACCCCAACTGAAATTTCCTCTTCCCTACCCCTTTCCAATCAGTTTTCATTCATAACAGTCTGAGATTGCCTCTTGGGAAATGAATGCCTTGATGTTTTTCCCATAAATTTGGCTGTATTTGGGTACAAACTATAAAAAGCACATAGATGTTACTGAGACGGGTATATTTTTCACGTAATGAAGGTTCAGTCCTTTACTTAGACAGGGACAGCATCAGCCATTAGGCAATGAGATAAACTGCACAGGACTGTATTGTTTGGTTGTTTTGCGTTTTCATACCAAGGCTTGTGAAGAGGAACTGGAGTTGGGGTCACACTGTTTCCTTCTACCTGAAGTCTTACTCGCAGCACAGCTAATATGTGTGAGTATACACACTGATAGACACACAGCAGCACAAAACTCTTTTTCTAAGAGTACGATTCTTTTTATACTATCAAAAGTCAGTTAAACTTTCTTTGGTGTCTCACAATCATTTACCTTGTTCCATATACCAACTTCACCTTTTAATGTCAAATTAATGGTTTACAATAGAGGTTACAAAAATATTACAGTAAAAAGAATTCAGTGATAGTTAATGTTGAGAAACTGCATTTAGAATATAACAGACAAAATTATTTAACATTGTACATTGAATGATCTCATTATGAATGTGTTATGATTTAAATCCAGTATTTCCATTAATGTTTTTCTCATTTTCTTCATATACCTTGTCTCAAGAATCTTAATTGCTCATGATAATAAATTATATTATGACTTCCTAATTTGTTTTTGTTATTTCCTGACTATACATCCCATAATCAGTAACAGTTATTTTAGCTAAGTATTTTGCCAAGTTAGAAAATATCTAGACAGGCTTTTAGTATCAACTTCTGCAAAATATAAGACCCTAAAAAATAAATATTATGAGAAAGGTCACCATTTTTGCTTAAGGACTCAAAATTGAAAGAAAATGTGAAATATTTTATATCTAGACAACTATGATAACACTGTAGGTTTTCAGACATATAGAATAAGATCCAATTTCGTATTTCTTTCCATCATACCTGTAGTGTTATGATGTACCATGTCATCTCTGTTCCTCATGAAAAGAATGCATTTTACTTTGGTATAGAGAGATAGCAAACACTTCCTTTGAAAATGGTGCTTTAAACAAAATATAATTAATGCTTCTGATTTTAGTGTAATACCGTCTCTCCCTTGAAAACTCTCTAGACTTTCACTTCTACTGGCACTTTATTATGTTTGGTTCTTTTAATCTTTTATTTACCACTGGTCTTCCTTTCATAAATCATTTGGGAGTCTAGTACACTAATGGTACATTAGAGTTCAAATGCTGACCCTGAAAACATTGCTTCTCTTTTCTTCTAAGAGCTCTGTCCAACAGAAATGCCACATAATTCCTTATTTTTTGAGGTTGAGACTTTCAGAAGTTGAAGGAAACATATTGCTTTGATGGATTAATTTTAAAGAATAAAGTTAATACGGTCATATGCATGTCTCTACTGAGGTAAAGGTGGATAAAGTACTCAAAGGTCTGTCATCTTTGAGATAAATAGATATTAACTTAGGTTATTTTTAATAATGCCTTGTAAAAGGGCATTGATTATTGTACACAACAGAAAAGTGATCTGAAAAGTGATCCAAAAAGTACTGAGACTGTGCTTATACTTAGAACACATTGCATGAAACATGTCTGTAAATAAACTATAGGTTTTCCTACACCCTTAATGAAGACCATGAAGTTTCCTTATGGCTTCCCAAATGCATACCAGCTTCAACTGTACCAATCTATAATGCACCAAAATTCCTTAAGACAAAGAGCTGCAATGGGGTTACCTCACTCCGTTTCTGAGAGAACAGAGCTTACCATGGACACTGCTGACAGAAATTTCGCATTCCCTCCAGTCATCCTGGAACGCATATTTTGCATAAAAGTAACTAAAAATACCTGGCAAAGACCTATTATGACATAACATGATTAAACCGAAGACGTACCAATTATGTGACTTCAAAAACCTTTTATTTGATTGCTCTGATTGCTAAAACAAACTCTGACAAGAAAAAGTTCTTTCCTACTGTCATGATTTAGGTCCAGGAAACCATTTTTTTAATATGTCCCTTACTTTATCTTGTTAGTGGTCTATGTGATTAGATAATTAGGGGTTCTAACATGTTTTGCAGTATGCACGTGTAGACTACATGATACAATATGCAGTAATATCATTAACTTATTGACCAGCCTGGACAGAAAACCCACAGTTTTGAGTACACACACCCCAACATTTGAAATGTCAGTTTTTGCTATAGGCTTCTATTTTTATGTCTTTTTCTTAAAAGAATCAATACCACAAAAATTGCAGCTCACCATTAATGCTGGCCTGTTTTGATATATTATTAACACATAGAGTGCCTGTAGTCATATTGTCCATTATCTTGTCTTGTGCCTGAGAGCTCATCAATACAGATAGGTTGGGCTGTATGTAATTTTTCCATGTGCTTGGCAGGCTGCACCAGAATTTTACTCTGGACATTCTGAAAGCATAACATTTACTGTGGAGATCCTGTCCTTTGTTCACCACATACGCAACTTAGTTGACAGTTCCTGGAAGTGTTGGCTTACTGCATGTACACAACAGAGTTGAACATCTACACCTACAGTGGATGCATCTTGGATTTCTGACTGCCCAGAAGCCTGGACACCCTAGTCAATGGAAAAGATCTTCACATTTTATTGCATTCACCTTTCAAAATCTTACTACTTACTAGGCAGAACAGTTTAACATTTTATCTTAAGATTATCTTAAACTGTGTTAGAATTGAGGTTTGAGACCACAAGCAGAGCTGTGATGACAACTGCATTGGTCTTACATTATCCTTTCTCTGGAGCATTATCAGTAATTATCTTCTGTTGCTGGCCAAAAAATAAAAGGAATAAGGCAAGGCTACAGGACTCTGTGACCAGCTGAGGCAGCTGCCCAGGAACAGCTCCAGTGAGAATACTCTGACACCATGGTAGGTGGGATCAATTGCTCAACTGAAGTGCATTGACACCAATCTATGTGACATGGGCAACAAACAGGAGGAGCTGGAAGCCACTGGGCAGCAGGAAAGGTATAACATAGTTGCCATCATGGAGACATGGTGGGATGGCTTGCACAACTGGAGTGCAGTGGATGGCTGTAAATGTTTCAGAAGGGATAGGCAAGGAAGAACAGTCAGCGGCATAGCCCTGTACATTAGGAGTGTTATGATTATCTAGAGCTCAGTGATGGTGCTGATAAAATCAAGTGTTTATGGATAAGAATCACAGGGAAGGCCAAAAAGGCAGATATCCTAATGGAAGTTTGTTACAGGTCACCCAACTAGCATGAAGATGCAGATGAAATATTCCATAAGAAGCCAGGAGAAGTCTCATGCGTCCTAGCCCTTGTTCTCATGGGAGACTTCAACAAGCAAGAACAGACGCCTGCTGACATACAACATAGCAGAGAAGAATCAGCCTAGGAGGTTCCTGGAGTGCTTGGAAAAAACTCCCTGACACAGCCGGTGAGTGAGCCAACTAGGGGAGGTGCTTCACTAAACCTGTTGTTTGGGAACAGAGATGAACTGCTGGGGGATGTGATGGCTGGAGGCCGTCTTGGGCATTGTGATCATGAAACGATAGTTTTTGATTCTTGAAGAGTCAAGGGTTGGGGTCAGCAGAACTGCTACCTTAGAATTCTGGAGGTCAGACTTTGGCCGGTTCAGGAGACTGGCTGGCAGGGTCTCTTGGGAGACAGTCCTGAAGGGCAGAAGAATCCAGGAAGGCTGGACATTCCTCAAGAAGGAAATACACAGAATACTTAAATATTATGGTGTGTTGTAAAGGTGTATCTGTGAGAAACATGTAAGGTTAAAGTGAATTACTCTCAAAGTAGCTTTTAACTCCTATGAGATTCTAACTAATTAGATTTAGTGGCTTAGTTTCTTGGTATTTCATACATTCCACGGATGTGCATATTTGGTGAAAACAAAATTACCATTCTGTGTGAATAAATACTATTCCTACTGTAAAGCAGAAACTGTTCAATTTCTATTGCAGCTTTATTGGGAAGACTGAGTTTCATTGCAACCTAGGTGTACTTTTGAAAGCATTATCTGAACATTAAATATTAATGAATGGAGGAAATTAAAGCCTGCCATGGTCACTGCATTCTCTGCAACTTAAAAGATGATCTGCAAAATTGAAATGAAAACTTAGCACTGTCATGTTATGGTCAGGTCCACGTTGCTGGAAGAGCACTAATAAAAAAAAAAAAAATTCATTCTAATTGCATGGAGAAGTAAGCCTCAGCAAGGCTATAAACAACCTGTATGAAGGAAGTATTAAAAATTTTCCTGCAATCTAGTTACTTAGGAGGGTTAGCCTGTTTTGCCCATACAGCTCTGTACTTCTCTTTGAGCACGAAAGATCAAAAAGGGTTCTGGAGTTGCTTTTTTCTTACCTCTCCTGGGAAACCAGCTGTTTATAAATTCTAGCTAAAACTGTTGACAACTTTTAAATGAAAAAACACCTGCTGAGCATGAGGCTAAGATTGTGCATTCATTATGGTATTGATGCACACCCCAAATGTATGTGAAAAACTGCTCAGCATGGAGGCACAGAACAAGCCCCTCTCACAGAAATGCCCTGGACATTAGTCACTATATGGAGGGATCATCTGTTCTTGATCATTTCTGTTGATGCCTTCTTGTCTATCATGTTGAAAATATTCAAGTATTAATTCCAGTTCCTTTACTGAAACTCACATTTCATCTGCTAGCTGAACTTTCCAAAAGTGCTGGCTACTCTTTCTCTGTCTTTTTGACTCTATGAATAATTAAATAATTCTTACAACCTGTGTGAGAGGAAGCACAGAGGTTTTATCTGAGACTACTCAACACCCTAATGGTTGGTGCATTCCCTTGTGAGAGACCTTGACTCAAACCCATTGTTTGCCTGAGTCAAAGCAAAGTTTTAAACTTTTACCTCCAAAAATACTATTTTAGTAACTGAGATTTATGTGTTACTCAGGATATTCAATAGTAGAACTCCTTCCAAGTAATTTATTGGAGCACTTCCAGTTCCCATACAATACATGGATGTTCACTGAACCAAAGGGAAAGCAAATGAAAATGGTAACTCTATTTGCATCTCCATAGGGATGAGCAGGGAGATGATTTTCATATGGTACAAAGCATCAGGAACTACTTCTGACTCTGGCATATTTCAGTGGGTTTTGGATGCAGAAAAGAAGGCCATGGAAAGGCCTTTACTGGAAAAGAACCATAGAAATTATGTGAAGGTGAAAGAAATACCATGTAATTGGAATTTTAGAGTTCAAAGTCCCCATTTCACTGAAAGAAGATGGAAAGAGGACCCAAAGAATGTAGCCATACAAACAAATTCAATTGGATAAGCACAGTTTAGAAGTTGTAAAGCGTCATTTTGTCTAAGGTACACACTAATTACTGCTTTCCACTATCTGCTTCCAGGCAGTCTATGAAATCAAAGACATGCAATCAAGAAGTGCATCACCATCTATTGTCATTGGGTTTCCGTGCATCCTGCAGCAACATTATTCACAGGTGAACAACAGATGTGGCATAAAACAATTTCCCAACTTTGGGTAGGAAGATGCACCTTCACTGTCCAGTCTTCTTCCTACTGTTATATGGCAATGACGTGCTGCAGCAGGGAAGGGTACAACCTCACCAGAAAACAACTGAGTACAAATACTGGCCTCTGGCCTTTTTGGCCCTGAACAAACACCAATTCACAAACTGTGATCAGAATTTTCATGTAAATATCTGAAAGAGACTCAACATGAGGGAAGAGACAATCCTGATTTCATGTGCTTCTTTGTAAGATATAAAACAAAGGAAACTTCAGATTCTAAGGACAACAAAGAGCCTAAAGAAACATATCCTGAGTTCAGAAGTAAAGTTTCTGCCTTGTCTAATCCCTAAGCAACATAATGTATATCCTGGTCAAAGGTTACAAGGCAGGATGATAGGAGTACCAGTGTATTACATACTAGCATGTAATCAGGAAGAAGGCTGTATGAAATCTGGCAGGGCATGCTTTAAAGGTAATTTTGAATCTAATTTATTAGATTAGATTGATTCTGTAGTCAATTAAATTAGAGAAAAATATTCACTTGAAGACAATTTAGTCACAATTATAAAATTTTAGACTGTGCAAATTAATATGGTAAATAATGTACTGCTTGAAATTTTGGCCTAATGGAAGAATGAACTTATTTATTTGTTTTATATATTATGCATTATGTATAATCATTAGAAGGCTTTAAATATGCAGAATACATTTATAAAAATTAGTATAATGTATTGATATTAAAAATATTAACAATATTTTTATTCTTAAATGTTATCAGTTGAACATATATTAAACAGCAAAATTCTAAAAGTCAATTACATTAGTTTTCTCAGGTACTGCTAAATAATCACAAGTACACACATATAGGTACTGTTGTTTCAGTCAATACTAAACCTTTTCTAATAGTTTGGGTAGGTCTGGTTTTGATTACTTATTATAAGACTCCATCTTTCTGGAAACATGTAAGATGTACTGCTTAATAACAGAGAGTGGCAATTTAGATACTATGTATCATCAAATATGATAGCTCTATCTGTAAAAAAAAGGAAATAGTTTCCTCTATAGTATACACTACACCAGAAACTCTGTATTTCTCTCTAACTATATCATAAATTTGTCTGAAATCCCTAGGAGTAATTACATTAAATTGCCCAATATGCTTTCAAAACTGAAAATACCCAGCTTCTGACTTGTTGTGCATGAGCATACATAGTGCAGCAAGAAGCAATGGTTATATTATCAAAAACTATAATATCCATTCATATTACTGTGTTTGAAAATTCCTAAACTATAAATTGTTCTTGGCTTAATGGTGCTTATATGACTTACACATAACCTATGAATCATCTCTTGCAGTACAGGTACAAATACAGACACAAAATAAAAATACCCTCAGTTCCTCTCAAATACCACAAGCCCCTAAAGAACGAAAGGTAAGAAAGTACATGCTGTTCATATGGGAAACACGCTTATCAAAGAACCACTAACCATTCTGCAAATTGTCATTTTTTAAGTTTATAAACACAGTCACATTTTATTGTTACTAGACAATAGTCCCCTTTTTACATTCACTAATTACCTATGATGGAGGTATTGGTTTTTCAAAACAGCAGCTCATAACATCGCTCTGTCCTGGAGGCAGTAGTTTCTGGATTCCTTAGCAAAATTAACAGTGACACTTGAGCTTCGATGAAATTAATTTAGCACATTCTTGGAAAAACACCTTCATGGTCCTATAGGATATAAGCCCTGAAATAACTTGCTACCTACTTGAAAAATTCTTTGCACATACACTGCTGCTCTTCTTAGGAAGAAATTCCTTACTGGTGTCGGTGAAGCACTGGAACAGGTTCCCAGAGAGGTTGTGGATGCCCCATCCCTGGAATTGTTCAAGGCCAGGTCAGACAGGGCCCTGAGCGACCTGATCCAGTGATCTGGTTGGTGGGGAGGTTGGAACTAGAGGATGTTTAAGGTCACTTCCAACTGAAACCATTCTATGAACCTATGTTTCTTTTTGACCTCTCTGGAATGGATAGAAACAGGGAAGTTTCAAATGGCCCTGGTTCTGCCACTGTAGTCAGACAAAAATTTCTTGATATCCAAAGTTTGTGAGCAACTCATCCTTACAAGGATGATAACTAACAAAAAAAGCAGGAAAAGTTCTCCATCTCAGATGGAATTATCAGTTACTCATTAGACTTTGGGAACACCTAGGCTGGAACCTGAAGAAGCGCAGAGGATCTAAGACTGGTGACAGCAGACAGAGCTCGTGGAATATGTCTCCGGACTCTGAAATAAATAGTGTAGGATCTCATGGCTCAAAGCACTCAAAGAGATAAGTGGCTCAACATCTGGCAAAGGGAAGGCCTAATACACTTCTTCAAGTAGGTTTGCCCAGTCAGACCTGGCTGCCTGTTAGTAACTTATTCAGCATCCAACTCTGAAGTAGAGAATACTGACTATGAATCAATATCATAAAAACCTACATGAAAAAAAATCAGTAAAATGGCCAGGATACTGACACCAGCTTTTTGCTATGCAGTACTGAAGTGTTTCTGCTGTATTGGCCTTAACTCATAGAGGATTCTAAGGGAAAAGAAAGATCAAAGGAAGGTGTGCATCATTTCTCCAGTCAGAGAACTCAGAATGAGTGGACAGCCTGTGCTGAAGGAGGAAAGTTCGTATTTTTTTGTGACTATGAAAACAAGCCTCTCCAACTTTCCAATAGAAAAGCTTTTCAAATGGCATTTGTGAATGCCTGCTCATGGTCCATCCAAGTGAAGCAGCCCAGGCTCTCAACCAACAGGATAATCGAGTTCAGTGGTGGAATTCTCCAGCAGGAAGCTAAGTAGCTCCTACTTAGGACTCACAGCATTCTGCAGAGATGCTGACTGCCACATAGAGCCTGAGCAGTAGGATTGTTGTCTTCCCGCACATACAGAAATTTTCAGAAAGTGCTTTTGCTTTATTAATGAAAATAAAAATGAGATGTGCAAATTAATCACTCCTTTGGAGCAATGCAAATTCCCACATAAATCTGAGTCTGTAAATAAAATTTAACTTTCTAAAGTAAGTTTCTTTTTCTCTTCATAAGACTTTTTCTGCAAAACCCTCTTCCCCTTTAAGGGAGCCTACAGAAAAGATGGGGAGGGAACCTTTATCAGAGAGTGTAGTAATTAGTTGAGGTTTAGCAGCTTTAAATTGTTAAGAGAGCAGATTTAGATTAGATTATTAGGAAGAAATTCTTTACAGTGGGGGTGCTGAGGTACTGGAACAGGCTACCCAGAGAAGTTGTGGATGACCCACCCTGTAAGTGCTCAAGGCCAGGCTGGATGGGGCTCTGAGCAACCTGGTCTAGTGGAAGGTGTCTCTGCCCACAGCAGGGGCGTTGGAACTAAATGATCTCTAAGGTTTCTTCCAACTCAAACAGTTCCATGATTCGTTGATTCCCCTAAAGTGAATGGAATTAGGTCTTAATTACCATAATTAAAAAAAGAGACAGTGTAACTCCTGCTGAAGCAGGTCTCTCTCCCTGGAATCTTTCTGACTTCTCTCACAACAATGGAAAAGGAGTCATCAGCATAGTTACTGAGGGGGGTAGAGACACAGTCACAAATTTAATGTCACAACCAAGGGTCACATCCTTGGGGATTCATATGCTAGAGGCAACAGTGGTTCAGTACTTAGACTACCTGGCCAATTCATCAGCACAGTTAGGGAAAGATGAAAAAGTGATGCTTGGACAAATACATGGCTTCATATCCATTCGCAATTCAGATGTGCTAATGCAGGGTCATAAGACATAACCCTGTGGAAATTCTAGGTTATTTTTAAGTAAATAGGTTGGAAACTTGTACCTTTGAACCCAAACAAGGAAAAAAGAAATCTTTTGGATGTTATCATGAGGACCTAATGCATGAAAATTGTTCAATGAAGAGAAAGACTCATTTGTGTCACATGATGAACACTAAGGCATCTCACAGTAACTTTAAAATACTGAAACTGCTTTCTATTCTAAAATAATCTATACTAGAAGACTGAAGTCCTTAGATCTTGCAGGTGTTAATTACTAAGGATTAGGTTCACAGCAATTATATCAGTGGGATCTAAAAACCATGAGGGAAAAACCCAGGGGAAAGATAAGGTTTTAAAATTTTGACAGTCATAAATTCTTCCCTGTGAATGAACAGCAGATTTCTCACAACTTTCCAAACACATTCAAGTACAGGGTATCAACCCTCAGTGGAGAAACTCTGAAGTAGGCACATTTCCCTGGAATAACCAGCAATTTCACATATTTTTTCGATTTTTAGCCCAAGGCTATAGGAAGGAAAGGACAGGCTGAAGTAGACGATTTTGAAATCCCGGAGATCATAGAATCATAGAATCTATCATTAAGGTTGGTAAAGATGTCTACAGTCTTTGAGTCCAACCATTGACTTAGCAGTATTGCATTCACCACTAAACCACATCCCCAAGTGCCATACCCACACACCTTTTGAACACTTCCAGAGATGGTCATTCCACTGCTTCCCTGGGCAGCCTGTTTCAATGCCTGACCATCCTTTCGATGAAGCAATCTTTGCTAATATCCAATCTAAACCTCTACACACACAACCTGAGGCCATTTGCTTTTGTCCTATCACTTGTTACTTACTCGGGAGAAGGGGCTCAATCCACCTCAATACAACCTCTTTTCAGGTACTTGTAGAGAGCAATGAGGTCCCCCCTGAGAATGCATTTCTACAAGATGTATTTGAAGGTCCTTCTGCTTATGTGGAGAGTGGAAGATATGAAGATCTTTTCCGTAAGTGTGACAGATATCAGAAAGGCATCAGTAATTAATCAAATTTCTATTTGGTACAAGCACCTAGAAAGTAATGAGATATGCAATACTCTGTAAGTGGTGCTTGAGGGGAAGTGACCCTCTTTATAAAGTTTCAGGAGGATTTAAAGTCAGCATTGTACAAACACTGGCAAAGTGTCCTTTTGGGAAGGTGACATTTAATGATTGGTGACATCATGATGATTCTCATGGTCACTGAAGAAATTGGTTATGTGGAGGACAGTGTTGCCAGTGCAGGAAAAGGCTGCAAGTGTAGGACACCTATATTCTATTTGCGTTATTCTGATGTGAACCAGTGAGCTCACATCAGCTGTTATGCCCACTCCTTCAAGTAAAATATGTCATATTGCTCTCTTCCTATGAAAGAGCAGCCCTGAAACTGAGATGCAGAATTTAGTCATTCAAGAAGGAACATAATGTGCTGGGAGTAACCACAAGGCATAATAGATTGGAAATTGCAGATTGCTCACATAAAGCAATGAGAGATACATAAAGTATTCCATTAAGAAGTAGACTCTCTGTCTGCCTGTTCTTGCCCAGTGAGCAGAGGGAACTTCCTTAGCATGAAAGAAGAGAAGGTGTACTGAAGTTTAGTCTGATTTCCTCCAGATACAGTTTCCTGGACATCAGTGTTTTGGAATTCGTCTTTTTCAAGATCCTTGAAGTCGTTGGAATAATATTCTTCCAGTGTTAGCAGAGTAGCTAAATACACATAAAGCTGGCCAGTATTTCATCTTGATGGTAAGGTTCAGGACTTTGGAAAACTACTAAGGAATTTTTTTATTATATCTGTTCCGTGGCCATAAAAGATGAGAAAAATGAGCCATAGCTGAGGAAATAATCTCCATCCACTAATATGGTTTGTGTGGGTAACAGTATAGTGTACTCCTGTGCTGGGAATATGCTCATCATAGAAATGAAAAAGTTTAATACTGCCCTGGAGGGAAGACACTGACAGAAAAATATGCAAAAATGGGACACATACATGCACACAGAGGAGGGGGAAAGGAAACAGCATGTGACTAAAGTTGGACTATCTCAATGAGCTTCACTGAAATGCAAACAAAAGTAGCAAAAAAAAAAAAAAGAAATTACAAAATAAAAGTAAATAAAAAGATGAAATCAATCAAAAGAAAAACAAAGAACCCCAAGGAAAAAGTGTCATGCAGGCAAAACTCACAATGAGGGTGCTCTGACTCAGACAAGTACTTCAAAAGAACTGAGGTCAAATTGTTCTTTCACTGTAGCACTGTTGTCATGAAAGGAGGTAGGGGCTATCCTCTGCACATTGCTGAAGCAATAAGAAAGAGTCTTCAGAATGAATACCAAGCATCTAATTTGAATCTATGTATGAGACAAAAAAATTGAAAAAATCCAACTGCAATAGGTGCAAAATCTGTCTCCCCAGTGGAGAAAATTAAGGAAGAATTAAGTTGGCATGATTGTTAGTCATTTGGATGAAGCACTGAAGACTTCAACGCAAACAGACCAACATTCAAAATCAATAAGTACTAAAAGAAAGTTTCAAAATTAATTTAATAAAACTCTGACAAATTTCAGTTGTGGGAAAAACTACAGGGACACTTCAGAGTTAACACAGCATGACTGGTAGAGAAGTCAGGAGGTTATGACAGTACTTGGTGCTCAAAGCAGGCTACTTGCATTGCAAATTAGGCATGAGCTAAAGAATCATAGACAAGAGGTATAAAAGAGTAGGAATTAAAGACCTGAATAATTGGGATTTTTTACATAAGACAAAATTCTGTATTGAAAAAACTCACAAATCTTTGATCATTAAATAAATGCCATCAATTTTAGGTTAGCAGATCAAGCTATTGGGAAACATACAATCAAATACTTATAAAATGACAAAAAACAGTAACACAAAGGTCCCCAAGTGCAGGTCCCATTTCTCCTAGTCATTTACAGGTATGTTTCAGTACTTGTAGTCAGTATCTAGTCTTTTGTTATTAGTTCTTCTCTATCCCTCCTATGCTCTCATTGTGATAGAATCAGCTCATTTGTTCACCTATTCTTCTTCATTTCATGACTTGCAGATCATTGGTACTTATGATAGTCTTCCATCCCCTGTTCCCGCTCACCTGTCATTAGTTATCAACTATATCCATCCTTCTAAACCTTCTACAGCTTTTTTTCTCCTTTCCACTGTAATGGCCTTCTTGCACTCCTTCAGCTCTGAAGGAACAGCCAAATATTTAGCTACTAGTATGGCAGCACTGCACCAGTGGCCTTCTCACTTGCTCCATGAGAAATCTGCTCTTTTATCTGAATGGCTAACCAAATGAATTGTACAAACTTAATTGACTTTTGTCTCCACATCATTTTGCTGCCTTTATTTTCCAATTCCCTACTCCTTTTATCTCCAAGTCTCTGCATTAATTACAAGGAAACAAAGAAAACACATGAAAATCATTATCTCATTAGAATTTTCTCTCTGATGCCTTCTATTTTTTGCATTTCTGTCTTTTATGCCACTGATGAAATTTTTACTGTTGTCTCTTCTTCTATAATCTCTGTACTTTGCACCACTGACACTTGCTTTCCACAATTCTCTTTTTCAGTCTCTCATTTACCTTCAGATCTTTCCCAGAAAGTACACAGGAAATGTATTTTGCCTTTCCCACCACACAAAAAAAAAACATAACTGCCCTTTACAACAGCTTTGCTATCCTTTTGTCTCTAAACTCATTAAGTGTACTACTTAGAACTGATCATAATCATCATTTACCCAGTGCAGTCACTGAGACGACTCTGAGTGTATCAGAGGAAAAGGTCTATCTAGCCCAGTATGTTCTCCCTAGAAGTGGTCAAAAGCTTTTGCTTAGGAAAAGAATGAGTGTGAGAAGTACAACTGCTATATCTATGCTGATGAGTAACATCTATTTTTCTGTTTCAGAACTCTCTCTCCTGTCAAAACTAACATCTGTTTCTAGCACTTTTTGTACATATCCTACCATCCAAGTTCATTCAAATCTCTGGGATTCTCATATCCCAGCCTTCATCAAGCCGTATAGATTCATCTTCCAATCCATGCATCTGCTCTGTAATCCAGCTATTACCTTAAATTTAAATATTTATTTGGATCGTCCTGCTCTCAATATTTCTAATACTTGCATGTGCTTTCTATGCAGCATATCTAAGACTATTCATACATAAAAAAATCTTTTCTCATCATCACTTTTATGTCTCACTTACTGTAAGCTCATGACAAAAGTAATTTTCTCAGCAAGTACAAGACTGCTTCAAATACATTTGCTTTTAGTCCACTGCTTTGACCACATTACTGGCCTTCTTTCCCCACTGTGATGATTTCTCTCTTCTGAATCACATCAAACAAAAAGACTTGATTTGATTTTTTAGATCCTTCCAGGCGTTTATTGACTTATTAATTACCTTCTAATGACTACTCAGACATTGAATCTCATCTCCATTCAGTTCAGGATACCTATCTCAGCCAAGTATTTTTTGTTCCAACAGCCCTTCTATAGTGTCTTCACAATCTAAGGGTGCCTGTGAAGCTTCATTATTTTCTTATCAAGAGGCCTCTAAAAACTCATTTTTGGCATCTGAGATGCCAAAAACTCAATGATAGTTAGCAATGGCTATTATACCAAGACCACTGGTTTTATATCTAGCCATAGATTTGTCCCTTCTCTCTTGTTCAATATTCTTTGTAAATTGTCCATGACTGGGACAATCCCTTTTTAATGTGTGTGCCTTTCTCTTTCTGCTTCTTAGTTATGCCTATAAAAATGAAATGTTTTCATCCAGCTGAGCATAGTCACCAGCAAAAACTTTTACTAAACCTTTACTCCACTTCTATATTGAAGTATCTGAAGAGCTTGACTTTGTATTTTTTTAACATAACATGCATATACGTACATGAAGTCTGCAGGAGAGTCTTGCTCATGCTTATCTAGTTGATGCCAGTGAGGCTTCTCAAATGAGTGAGGATTACTCACATTAACAAATTGAAACTGTATTGCAAGAAAACGGTTGAGCATACTAAATTTTGAGCTCAAATATTAATAAACACCATTCAGGCCATGAAAACCACTGAACTCATGAGCCACATTTCACCTCCAGTAACTACATACTTGCTTAAAAAATACTAAGTACAACCTTAATTTTTTTTTCTGTTTTAAGAAATTAGGCCTAACAAGTAAACATTTACTTTTTAAAATAATTGTTTTGTTGATTTTCCTGACGTCAGAAAAGGTGTTGAATTGCCATGCACTTAGGTCTTAAATTAGCACATCAACCTACTGTATCACTTTCAGGATAGGTCCATTTCACCCAAGTACCAGAATATAAAGTTTTAATGAACAGGACATATTAAACATCTGATGTAATACCATTTTGTGACAGACTAGAAAAGCCTATTCTCTAAATATCTTTATCAAAAAGTTTCCTTTGTGGATTTATAAAGAAAAAAATTGAAATCAATTGGTTCTGAAAATACTTGAACCTAATCTGAACAGCTGTAAGCAAATACTCCAGATATCCTATATCCAAGGAATGCTTATCATGTTCACACAACTGCCATTACCATCCAAGCATGTCTTTTCTATAAAACTCCAATCAAATGCAGGCACAGAAAAGTGACCCAAGTGCTCTGGCCTTTGAGAGCTCCATCATCTCCGAGCTCTTAGGATCAAAACTAAAAAAAGACACAATTATCTTACTAAATGTGTTCCTCAGATGTTATGAAATACAATTTCCAGGATGGAATTTTAAGCCTCTAAAGAATTCTGATACGCAAAGTAGTATTAAGGCTTCCCTAACAGATCTGCTGAAGCTTTGAGTTTCTCCCCCACCTCTCCCTGAACATCTTATCACTATAATTCTCTAACTTCCAGCTGCATGCTGTGATGCTGGTAAAACAGAGCTCTGAAAAATGTTACTGCACATTTCAACTTTTGAAACAGCTACTGGTGGGCAGAACTTCAAGAGTGTTCTACTACTCTGGATTGTGCCAAGGATGAAAAGTCACCTCCTTTTACATTTTTACAGTAGATGAATACACATGCAACAGAAGTTTTCTTTGCCTCTCCCCTCTGGATCCCAGGCTTGAAGAATAAACAAAATCAGCCTTTGACTGAGTCTTTAACAAACTATAAAGACAAGTTTAAAGTTTAGAAAGTGAATCAGGGAGATCCAAGTTGTTCTGTCAGATCGCTGCATGATTTAACTGCTTACAGAATTTATCACCCTCTGAAGACCAATTCTACAGCAAGCCCAAAACTAGAAGAACATAATAGAATAAATGACTACACATTTTAACATGTAACTGGCCTTAAAAACTAACTTCAAGTGCATCCAAGTGTTAGCTGGTGAAGCATATGGGATCTTCTGCTGTATTTTCGGAAGACCTTGGAAGTAAAAGCAAGAGTAATTTTGTTTTTAAAAATTACTGGAAAGACATAGTTTAAAAAAAAAAACAAACAAATTACCTGGCAAGGCTTTTTCATTTTAATGGCTATAACATGGTATCTGTAACAGCAGAGTTCACAGGTCCATGACCCTCTTTCACTTATCCACTTTAACAGGCAAAGCTGATGCGTGTATCGTACTGACCCATCACAGCGGCAAGGATTTAACAATTCACCCTGAAAAGGCAACACAGAAACATTAATTTTAAAGGAATTTTTCATGTACATGTATGCTAAATACCAAAATTACCCAGTGTCAATTTCAATATGTGAAAAAGCATGTATTCTTGGCTATAAAATACTCAAAAATGTGACTGTCTCACAAAAATCTTGCTGCTTCTAATGAGTCAAAAGCCAGAAAGCTGTCTACACAGGTGTGTGTACCTATGTGAAACAACTCAAATATTACCGTACACCAAACAACAGCAGCACTAGCCTTTTCAGATGCCTCAAAAGGCACCAAAAGTGGCTGAATACATTTCTCTGACAGCTCCTTGCAGTCATGGCTGGGGTGACACCACGGCTCCAAGGGAGCCTTGCTGCTGGAGCAGGGCTCTGTGCTGCCCAGCCAGCCAGCTCCCAGGCAGGGCCTCAGGTACTGCAACTCAGCACTCCCCTCGGTGGTTCACATATTTCTGAATTATATGAATCAGCTCTTCTCTTCCTTTGAAGACAAGCTACAGAGCGCTAGTTCCGGACCCGCTGCTGGCATTGCACCCAGTAATGTCGCGGCAGAGGAGACATTTGGAGGTGTCCTCAGCATTACCTGTGAGCCCACACTCTCGCTTTGAAGTCTGACAGAATCCCGGGCAGTCGGTGCAGTCCCTGGTCCCCGTGGGATGAGCGGCGATGGCCACGGGGGGCAATGGCCACGGGGGGCAGTGACCACGGGGGGCAGTGACCACGGGGGGCAGTGACCACGGGGGGCAGTGACCACGGGGGACAATGGTCACGGGGGGCAATGGCCACGGGGGGCAGTGACCACGGGGGGCAATGGCCACGGGGGGCAATGGCCACGGGGGGCAATGGCCACGGGGCTCGGTGCCCGCCGCTCCCGGCTCTCCCCCCGCCCCCCCGCCCCGGCCGCAGCCCCGCCGGCCCCCCCGCCGCCCGGGCACGGCGTCAGCACCAGGGACAGGGCTCGGGGTGTGCGGGGCGGGCCCGCCCGGCTCACCTGCTCGGGGCCCTGGAAGCAGATCTTGCAGATGGGGCCGGCCCCGCCGGAGTGCCCCGCGCTGCCGCTCTCGCTGCTGCTGCACACCGACCGCCGCTCGGGCTTCTCGCCCTGCCCGCCCTCGGCGCCGCCGCCCCGGCCCTCGCCCTCGCCCTCCGCCTGCGCCGGCAGCGCCAGCGGCCCGGGCACTGCCCGTGCCTGCCCGCCC
>JAWWEW010000078.1:75080033-75093863 GCA_035583185.1 Anabacerthia variegaticeps | reverse complement strand
CGTCCCGTCCCGTCCCTTCCCTTCCCTTCCCTTCCCCTCCCCCACCTTGGCACTCAGGGCACTCCTCCACCCCTGCACCCCTTCGAGGCACTTCGTTCTGCTTTATCGGGGGCTTGGCTGCCCTTGGTAAAGCACGGCAGAACGAGCATTCAACAGTTGTGCTTTGGGTGTGAAACAGTGGCTCTCCAGTCTTTTGTGGATGGCTTTTTTAATTCATTACATCACCTCATTTTTAAAATTAAATCTGCTGAAAGCATCATGATCAAATACCTTCTAAAAAAAAAAAAAATCCTCAGCACTTAGAAATTCTTTAAAGTTTGGCTGGAGCTCCTGAAGGAATGTAGGTGTGAATTGCAGCATCAAGTATCACACCAGCACACATTTGATCTCGTGAAAATGACAGCAACTGTCTGCACAGGAAAAGAGAGAGAAATAAAGCCTCAAAATAAAAAAAAAAAACCCACAACACCACAATTGCAAAGCCATATGCTCTTCCATGTCCGCATTTAGATCCAAAGTGTGATGAAATCACACTGCTTCCTCATTGGCTCTTCATATATAGTCTCAAGATGAGGGAGTACCTGGATGAGCTCAGCCACTGCCTTTGACAGCTGTGTTGTGATAGTAGTGGTTTTCTTGGTGTGGACATTTTATTAGAAGACCAAAGCAGCACAGAGAACAAAACCAGTGCTCCTCAGCCCGTTGATCACATGGCATGATGCTCCAACCCTAAAATTACATTTGTTCACAAGGTGGTTGTTAAATAGGTAGATAACATCAATTCATCCAGATCTGGTGATGTAAAGCAAAAACTGGCACATTGACAGTGACATTTTGGTGAACTACAGATGCTGTGGAGTTAGGAAATTCTCTACATATAATTTTTTCATACAAAGTAATACCTGAAGGGGTTGCCAGTGAGGCTAAACAGAATTGAAGACAGAAACAATCAAATAGAGTAATTCTAAGGAAAGAAGAGGCAATCACAAACAATGAGAAAACAAAAAAAAAGGAAATGTCAAATGAGTTCAAAATGCTGGTGAGAAGAGAACTAAAGCAAAACCAGAAGGAAAACACAGTGGAACTAAGGGAGTAAAGTGAGAAATGAATGCTAAAAAGTTACTCAGATATATCTGAGTAATACAGAATGACTTTGCCATTTGCTGTATGTGAAGGTTTATGCCATTTTTCTTTCTCTTCCTTTTTTTTTGTCAGCAAAAGATCAGTAAGTGACTTGGCTTTTGGAAAGGCTATAAAGAGAGTATAAAAATGTCAACACAGAAATGGAATGACTTCTTAATGGCAGAAAAAGAAAGAAAGATGTGACTGTAGGAATAACAGAGCATGTTAAGAAGGTCAATCTCCTCTACTTTAATCTTGACCAAAATAAATGTATAACACGACTCTTAAAAGGAAACACATCTGATACAAATCAGAAGAATTTTTTTTCACACATATGTAAGTAACTTGGAGCGCTGATTGTGAGTGGGTATTTCAGAGACATGAGTTTTTTAACACATCACCTGTTTGCATGTCTACCAACAGCTACTGGCACACTAGCTAAAATGGAATAGCAAAGGCTATCCATCCCTGCATTTCAGAGTACATTAGAATTGTTCAACATGCTGTGGGTGGGAGGAGATGCCAACAAAAGAGAAGAAGGGGTGGAGAACATTCTGTAACACAACCTCCAACCGAAGTAGCATTCAACCTTCTGCTGAGTGAGAGAGGAGGACTGGAGCCAAAATCAAAGATCGAAAGAGAAAGAAGAAAAATTTAAAGCAGGAAAGGATAATCTTCTTCACAACAGCAGTAGTGTAGGTGGTTGGGAGAAAGAGAAAAAGAGAAGCTGAAAACAGGAAGAATTAATTTGTGATTAAGACAATGAACTGAAGCTTATAGGATTTATATTCAAGGATAGGTTTGCTGTGCACTTCTTGAACAACCTTGAGAAAGTGACCTCAAGTGGGCTGAACAGAAGCATCTGGTTGCCTAAACAAAGGCAGCTCTTCGTACTTCCAGACGTGTGCCCAACAGCCTCCAGAGGACTGTGGCTATCACATCTGCCATCTCTTTTGGGAACAGCGGGACATTCAAACTGGCACTAGACTCCCAGATGCGAGTACATCTCCCTTAGCCCGTCTTATTCTCTACATAAAACTAAGACAATAATATTTTCTCTTTTTATTTCTACCTCTTGCATTAGAATATGTAATATTTTACTGGCAGATTCAGGCCGTATTTGTACAGTCTTGATCTTGGCAGAGGTACCTAGGCATTGTAACAAGACAAATAATAAGGAACAGTGATACGGATAAAAATAACAGCATGGTAATAAGACTGTGGGACAGTGAGATGAATTGCACTTTCAGCAGGCAATAGAAAAGGTAGGAGAAGTACAACCCCCGAGGGAATGGAAGTCGTTGCTCCTCTATTTTCCTCCCAGTTCTGCTCCAGGTACACTCTTTTCTCCCCTATGCCAGCTCAGCACTGTGCAATATTTTCCTCCAAATAAAATAATGGAAACTCATACCAATATTTTACCTGAGGAGAGTCAGCTGTAGGTAGAATATCCAGGAAAAAAAAAAAAAATAAACAGAGGGAAGTATTTGAATGAACACAGAGAAAATATTCAGGGAGTGGACAGGTTTTTTGTTTGGTTAGGTTTTTTGTTGTTTTTTTTTTGTGGTTTTATAAATTCTCTCTCAAGATAAACACCTTAAGTAAATCCTTATTTACAGAAGAGGTTGCACAGGAATAAAGTATGCAGATAACAAACTGCTTGGGGGATGTTGTAGGAATGGAAACACTGTGTTACTGCACATTGCAAAACCAATTGCTTCTCTTCTTTTTTCCTCTCAAAAAGTTTCCATATTACACTGGCATGTACCGTAAACAGAGGAATAGAACAGATCAGTGATGGGTTTCTTCCTTTTTGCTGCTTCCTGCATCTCTGAGGAAAACAAAATTATATCGTTCTAAAATATTAATAAGAGAGTAAAGGGAGTAAATGCCAGTATATTACATTCAAAGCAAAATACTAATGAGATACTAGAAAGTTAAATCTATTTAAATGATGATACAGGCACATCATTCTATTTACTGAATACCATGTATATGTTTTTTTTCACAATAAAATGCAGGTTGGTGGAGCTCATTTGTAAAAAAAATAAAGCAAAAGTTTCAGTTTAATTTGAATTGCATTTTACATGTTTAATGCAAAATAAACCACTCTTCTGAGTAACAAAGCTATTTGTCAAATTTCCGTCTTCAGCTTTATTACACTAAAAGATCTGTGCTGATGGTTAATAGCTGTGCTAGTGATAGCCTATTATTTGCTGGTTCAGTGGTTGTGCCTGAGTTCTGTTATGAACACACACACTCACCCTGCAGTGGAAGCTTTTACTGTTATGTCAACCAATCAAAATCTCTTGCAGACAAAAACCTCCTGTCTAATGAAAATCTTTATTTTCACACTGCTCTCTTGTGTTTTTGGAAATGCATACCTAGTTTCCTATCTAACCCAGTATTGCTCAACACTGATACATCTCTACATAGGCAGAAGTGCCCAGTCCCAGCAGCTTCTGATGTTTCTTCCTCAAGCTTTCACAGGGATTTTCCATACTTGTTGGGCCCCTGAGTGCATTCCCCCCTCATGAAGGAAATACAGACATTTTTGGAAACATGAAAACATCCTCTTCCTTCTGTGACTGGAGGTGCTGAGGAAGCTGCAGCTGGGGACACCTATTGGCTGTGGGAGCTGCTTGTAAGCTGAACCTCTGCTGTTTGGCCCCCAGCCAGAGCCACAGCTCCTGCCATGCCTGGCCATGGCCACACCAGTCTGGGCCACATCCAGTGCTGGCCTCACCCTGGGGCTGTGGCTGCCCAAGTGATGGCCTGTCTGCCAGGTCCTGTCATCATCCCCTTGGGGATTCCCAACACTCCTGGCACAGGAGCCTGTGGTGCCCTGACAGATCTCTGTAGGGCCTTTTCTTTTGCATTGTCCAAGAAATGGTGATTGGCATTCTCTTCCTTTTACAGGAGATGCATAAAAGCAATTATTTCAGTGTGTTTTCAGATGCTTACATGGATGATAATATAAAAGTTCCAAATTTTTATTTTAATATATTTTATCTTCTTGAAATGCTATCATACCTTTCATAATTACTGTGTTTTCCTGATAGAATTCTTGTCGTACTTGCCAGTATGTTGTTTTTCTTCAGAGCCGCTGATTTATTTTTAAAACATTTGAAACCACCCATGATTAATTTTTCTCTACCGTGATCTTCCTATGAAATATGGTCTCTCTTTTGATCTTTAACTGTTTGAAAGCATTTTTTTAACATTTTTAGTTGCACAAGTTGATGAGGGGGGAAAAAGTCTTAGTATGGATTCCAAAGTGAGGTAATCTTTGTTTGCAAATAAATTTAGTTCCTTGGTTTATTTTGGAAATAGATCAGCTGTCACAGATTCTAGAGAGTGGCATCAGTGAGTTCAGTTTATTGAAACAGAAATGACAGAATGTCAATTAGTTTTTCCATTACATGTTATATGAACAAAAGCTACTGTACAAGGCTAAAGTGAATTTAGTTTGGCATCAGCTGTACAAACCCCTTTTTATATGTTAACAAAGAAAAGAAAAATAACCACTTTTTTTTTTTAATAAAATGAACATTTTCCTTGGATTTCCTTGTCTATAAGCATCAGGATGACTGTAATATGAAATGCAGGCGACATCAAACCTTGAAAAGTAGTGGTGAGATGTCAAAAATAATATAACAGCTTCCCAAATCCTGACATGCTGGCCTTTACTCCAGTCCATACGCCTCCAGTATATGCCTGACAAATTAAAAAGCTGCAAATGTTTGTATCAAGGCAGTGAAATGCAGCTTCTTCTGTGGAAACACCTTCTGGGGGATACCACCATGGTCTGAACCCTGGTGTGGTCAGCTCTTCAGTACACACAGGACAGGGGAGAGAACTTCTCAACAGAGAGCTTGTGATGGTGGGAACTGGAGCTTGTCATACTTGTATCATGGGGTGTCAAAACTCAAGTCAGATACCCATTAAATAAGAATGTATGCTTTTCTTGATACACCAGACCACAAAGGGCAATAAAATAGGTATTTTGCTGACGTACTCTACTGCTACTTATGGGGTGAGAGGAATGATTTGAGATGTTCATTCCTGGATAAAGAAGCACTGCTTGTTTCTCACACCATAGGCAGGCCTTGACTGTTTTGTCTTCAAGGAATCAGTCTCTTTCTGGAATTAGGAATATAAGTCCCTGTTATTTGAACTAAACACCTCATCTTGCACCCTTGATGCAGCAGCAGTTGTAAACCTGTGTGTGTGGTCACGGCTAAAATTAATCAGTGTGACTTACAGAATTACCTAATCTTGTGTTTTCTGAGAAACGGTGGCAGAAGAAAAGCAAGCTGCCAGGTTTGCCTCTCAATGAATGGAGAGTTTTGTGGCTCTGCCAGAAGTGACCTGTGGAAGTTGTCACTTATCTGTTGTATAGCTGCTAAAAAAGAGACCAGCTCCTGCAGATATGAAACTGTCCCTCCTAAGGGGTTCCAAAACATTACTGTGAGTGGATGGAAGAGCTGGAGATAGAATTTATAATTTCAAGGTTGCAGCTTGAGTGCTTTTCTGTGAAATAATCTCCTGTCCTCTCTATCTTGCTACTCCTGGAGGTTAGTGTTGAGGAGGAGTTTATGCAAAGAAGTGAAGGAAAGTTTTTAGGAAAGATTCTATAGTTATGTCTCTGTGAGACTTTGAAAGCAAGGTAGGACAGGGCAAGGACAGAAAAGGGAACCGTGGACATGCCTACAGTGCAGTAAGGTTACTGAGCTTTCTGCAAACCTGAACCTGAACACCGAACTGAATAGAATCTCCTGCAGACATGAAAGCATGTGCTAATTACAAGTGACCCTTTTGAAGAATGTCTGCAGGAAAAGGATAGACTGTGGGTTTGTCTTGCAACCAGTTTGAGCATTCCCTGATTGCTAAAACTGCAAAATGAAACTTGGCTGAGTTATATTGAACATCGTGGAGGCACTGGGGCAGGAGTGGCTTCAGATTCTGTGGCAGACACTTCAGCGAAAATTCTAAGTGTGCTCATCTGAAAGCTGTGTCGTCTGGATGCAAGCTATCATTGCATTCCTCCGAGACATTCACACCAAGCCTGCAGATATGCCATAGGACCTGTAAGGAATCCATGCCCTTCTGGGACAGCATCTGGAGATCTGGAGACCAAGCAGGATAACAAAAGACATTCAAAATGGTACCAAACACCTATGTGCATACTGCTAAAAAAGGTGGAATCAATCACCTCTAAAGAAATAGGAATGGGGCAAAGTCAGACTGCACATCTCAGTCTTTCATTATATCTCTAGACTTTTTAAGAACTAAAGGACTACCACTCCCACTTGTTTTGTCACTGTTCCTCTTCTCTCTGTCATTTGGGGTGGCAATGGTGGAGAAAGAGATATGTGAGGACTGGTAAACTGGATGAACAAATCCTGGATACAACATCAAAATGTTCCTCGATTAAGCCTATTGCTAATCATGAATATACAATTAATGAACGTGACTCTTGTTGTTCTGGTAACAAACACTTCTTTCTGGAACAATTGCTTAGAACAGCAAGCAATTACCTTCTTCTGTACATTTGATTACTAATTTCTTATCAGAACAATAAAAACCAGTCACTTCTCTTCCAGTCCTTGCATTATAATTTCATTTCTGCTGCCAAAGCGTGCCTGGCTGCTGCTTTGTATATTTGATGTGCAGCTGCGGTAGGAAGCCACAAATAGCAGCACAGCATCTTTAAGAGCTGTGCTGCCAAGGGTAAAAGGACCCTGCAGGGCAGCTGTTCTCAGGGAACCATCCTAACTGTTTGGAAAGTAGCAAATCATGTTGTGATAAGAAAGGTGCAGAATTAACTAGAAAAATGTTCTTTTTCCAACTTCTCCCATTGCAGGAAAGAAAGTGGCTTTTGGCCAACATACACTAAAGAAATCAGTAGCCTTTCTCACTAGTTTGAAAGGCAGCCACAGGCTGCTCTAGCTGAGTTTATATATTAATGGAAGCATGACACAGTATGGAAGTTTTGGGGTTTTTTCACCTGCTGTAATAGATGAGGGATGCTTACAAAGCAGTCAATCAGTAGGATGTCTTAGGATTAACCAAAAAGGTTTTTTCATCATTTACAGGAAGGATGTACCTTATACACTCAAGAAAGGAAGGGAAGCATCCTTAAATTGTGCATGCTATAAACTAATTGCTATCTCTTATTGAATTAAAATGCATGAATGTGCATGGATGACTGTGTCTCTCTTCAGGTGGAATAGGGCAGCCTTTACAAAGCTTCCATGACTGGCTGTGAGCTTTTCAAATTCTGCACGTACCAGAGCCTCCTATATCTTTTTAACCAAGTGCTGGAAGCGTAGCGCTACTTGAAAGATAACCTGGATGTTTAATTAAAGTCTGAAGAAAGGTATTTGAATATGTTACCTTAAATTTCATCCCTGTATCTATTTTCTTCTCATAGATGCTTCCCTGATAGCATCACCTCTTTTGAAATTGGTCTGTCCTTGCTTATTTAAAATAAGCCTTCCCAGCTCTCTCTTGATAATATTGCAATGAATCATTCAGAGAATAGAGTGAGTTGGATGCTTTCGTCCAGAGCAAATTGTAATATCCAGCAATTTTTACCCTTTTATGTCTGGGTCATGTTCACCTGAATCACAGGGAAAATGACTTTTAGCATCGTTAATAAGAAATATTCCATTGGAACGTACACCAAATTTGCAATGACTGTCAGTTACACAGTTGATGAAGCTTTGAGAAGTTACCAGCTAACCTTAATTAGCACTTTAAAGCTGTAGATCCTGGGAACAAAGTTCAGTAGCCCAGCTAACTGATCTTTCTGCCTGTTTATATACTTTGTCTTCTCATGCCCATATACATTCACTACTAACTTTGCTATCAAACAAAAAGCCATCATGCATACATTCTTAACCAATTGCATGCTATTATTGAGTTTTTATCAGATTTGATATTGCATTCTGAATAAACATGAAACTGCACTATAAAAATCTCTAGGGGAATCCAAGGCATGCACACGAACAGAAGCCTGTGGTAACTTCAGATATTCATAGGAACATAGGTTTCAACAAGCCAGAAAAGATCAAGAGTCTAAACTATGAAATGCCCTGCCTCTGGCAATGGCCTTTAATTATATTTCAAAGAAAGTTGGCAAGGCATATTTCCATACTGGGTCAAGCCTATCTGAAATACATGTTCAAATGATAGTCACAGGGATGACCAGCTTCCACCCTAAAGCGTTAGATTTGCTTTCCTAAGCCATTCTAATATGAGTTTGCTCTTCTTATTGCTCTTGACCACTGCTTCTCTAATCTCATCTTTGATACTTAGGAGAAAAGTCAGTCCAAAAAATGAGATTCCTTCAGCTAACTGTTTCCACATGATATCCCCGTATTTATTTATTTATTTATTTTTATTTAATACACTGGCTTCATTATAGTAACTTCTAATTCTAGTGACATAGAGTTTAATTACTGTACTTTTCCTCAAGGGATCTTTATTGTAATCTGTATCACTACTATTACTGTCTTAAGTAATAACAAAAAGAGGTCATGATCTAGGTTAATAGCCTGCAGCTGCAATATAGAGAAATCTGCTAGTACTAAACATAGCTATATAAATAAACTAGATATAGCTAATAGTGCTAGCCAAGGATGGGAAGTATTTTCACACAGATGTTGACATTAATCTCAAGTGCCAGTTCACTTCAGTCTACTTGAATTTATTGTATTTGCAGCTACATTGAAAAAAGAAATCAGGTCTGGAAACAACAAGTTGATCAAATAATTATTTCAAGCTGAGGAATTTCTGAAGGTGTCCAGCTGGAGAGGAAGGTGTCCAAACTAATGATTTACTGGGGGTCTCAGACATCTTGACAGTTTTCACTTCACATGCTTTTACACTCACTGTCACTCACTTTGTGAAGACTTCATCTTTGTGAAGACTTCTTTATCTGTGTGTTTGATAGAAAATAAATCACAAATCCTACTTTGACTTCAACAATACTTTCAAATTTTTAACAGGGACACTGACAGTGTCCAAAATTATGTTATACTCAGTACTTGTATAGTCCAGCAGTCAGCCTGCATTCCTTTTCCTGTCAAACCTAATATATGTATATGTATGCTCAATTTTTGGGGGGGCCTTATGGTGAGAACTTCATGGAATCAGAGAATTGTCCTCCTGTATCCAACATGCTCTGTGCAAACAGCTCTCACAGTACCTTGCTTGTGCCTTCACAACTCATTATTATAAGAAAAAAATGGAGTCTCTGTTGTATAAACTGTATAGCATGGCCACACTAATACCCCTTGTATTTGCATTTCATACATGACAAATGGATGTGGGAAAGTGCCTGGACTGGAAACTGACTGGAAATTTCAATATAGAACTTCTATTCCCATTAGAGTTATCCTTTAAGATGGGGAAGGGTTTTGTTTGGGTTTGTTTGATTTATTGTTTTTTTTTGTTTGTTTGTTTCCTTCATGTGTTTTGTTTTGTTTTTATTTAGCTAAAAGAGTTAACCTATTCTTGGTTGGCATAATTTTATGTTTCCTTATCTTCTGAGGAAGAACTGTGACTGTTTCTTTGTCTATACAGGTATTTTGCAATCCACAATTTTGGACATTCTACCTAGTGGTTCATCATCCAGAAACTGAGACGGAAACATAAGGCTGGTTGAAAGGTGCCAGAGAATGACACTGAATTAAGGAAGAATGAGACAAGAATGTAAAGAATGGGAGCTATGTTGGCTGTGGAAAGGGAGTGGGATTTTCTTCACACCTATTAGCAATGGTTCTAAATGAGTCCTGACATTCAGCTGTGCCACAGTTCTGGATGACAGCTTTGATGTTGATCCCTATGCAAGCATGAGGGCCTTTTTTCTACAAGCCTCTCTGCAAGTGTCTAGCTGATGCTAACAAATTTGCAGCTCACTGCTCAGCTCCCACTTGTGTAGCCTGGTCAGAGTCTGGAACATCTCTAGCCCTGTAGGGGAGACAAATTCACCAGCAACTGGTAGGCAGACATAGACCTTAGCTACTGAACAGTTCCCACTCCCCAGTAGAAGAAACAAGTCTGAAATGAAAATAAGAAGGGCACTGCACCACTTATTTTCCTTGTCTTTTGCTTTTGGTAGGTTTTACAGATGGCATTTTTTTTTATGTGAAAAGCACATCTCATTACTATTTGCAGCCAGCTGATTTTTCTGCCATGTTCTTTTCCTTTCCTTCCAAAAATTATTCAAGAGACACAAAACTATGATTGTCTTCCACCAATAATTATACTGAAAAATCTCCTCATATTATTAAATGGACATTATCCTCCTTGGCAAATGTTGATAAAGAGCAAACAGTACAAGAGTTGGTTTTGTGGCATGCTAAGTAATCAGTCAAGCAAGCATGGAGACTAACATAATAGATGAGATTTTTTTCAAGTACAGATTAGCATTCTCATTGTCTGAGAAGTTCAGAAATGCAGCAGAAAGAATAAGATATCAAGAGTATCATTTTCCTGGGCAAATCACATACAATTGCAGTGGATTATTCATTAAAATCATTGTACCTGGCACACAAATTAACACATTGCATTGCAAATTTCCCTTGCCCCCAAGATCCTAGCATAATATCATTTATATGAGTACTTTCTGGTTGTACAAATTAGCCTGTCAATTTCCAGAATTTTCACCGTATGGAAAGACTCACTTATAGCCACAGATGTTGCACAGATGATCGTAATAGAAGAGTGCACATTTTGAAAGGTAAAGGTGAAATGGTGGTGTTCCCAAAGTACCGTCTGTTTGGTATGCCCCAGTCTCTGAGTAAATGAACCTCAGTGTAACTCCATAGACCTTCTCCATCATTAGAAAGCTGATTGACTTACTACTATTAATTAACTTGGTTAGTGAAGTGGTCAGTTTCATGACAAGGATAGCACCTTTATGTCCTAGGACACATACTGAGCTTGCTGATAAAATTTCAGACCTGTTAAAAATTCCTTTCGAAAATTTACAGAGAATAGGTGGCATTTCAGCTAATGGGAAGAGTAAACATGTTGAGAGCTTCAAAAAGACAGGAAGAAAATGTGATCAGTCAGCAAAACTTCTGTGTCTGAAAACAGAAGTAATGGAACAAGTAGCTATCAGGCTTCCTGGAGGATAACAAGGAGAGAGTCAAAAACAATGTAATTTTATTTTATTTTTGTGAGAATAGATTTTATCAGAATAATCCATGTTTATTCTATGATGGGTAACAGATGCTGCAGACAAAGGAAAAGCAATTGTTATTGCATTTTTTGACTTTGGAAAGGCTTTTGATGCTGTTGTTTGTGACATTCTTCTTAGCAAATTAGAAAACATGATGTAGATGAGTCTAGAAGAGAGCAGTCACAACATACACTGGAAAACCAGTTCTCAGAGACAGAGGCTACTGAGGGGCACAGTCAACATGGATGTTTGTTTGAATGGTTCCACGAGGGTATTCAAGTGATATTCTGCAGCAAGATACTGCAAATCAGTTCCTTAGGAAATCTTTCCTGCTAAGGGTAAGAATAAAGATACTAAATGCCTATTAGGCCAGTGCTGTTCTCATTAACTTAGTTTTTAAATAGCAAACTAGGAAAAAAACACATTAAAAAAAAACACAGGTAAGTAACTGAGTATTGTAACCTCTCTTAACATCCACTTTAACTGACTGTTTTGGCACTCAGGGACGTGGGCAAATACATTTCAGACAATCTTAAAGGTTCGTTTAGGTCAATGCTCTGACTCTAACCTTAAGAAACAAGGCAAATATCAACTAATGCGTAGTCCTTTTGTATGCCTCTGTTGCAGTTTCCCAAACTGGGGAGCTGTTGAAGGCCTGTTTTAGGGGTTTCTCAGGCTGGAGGTTACACCTAGAGCTGACAGCTTCTAATTCACTCATGGATTTTCCAAGGGTCTCATCAACCTGCTTGTAGTTTGGAGCTGACACCAAGCAGCATATTGAAATCTGCAGCGTAGTCTTGTGTAAAAAAGTATTTCTTTTTCTTTAATTTTAAACCTTCTGCCAATACTTTCACTGAAGTAATTTCAACCTCATACACAGAGAGTGATAGAGGCATGATTTTTCTCAGACAGAGGAGCTGGAGTTACTCTTAGTTTGCCCCAGAGTGGCAAGGAGAGAACATCTATTGTGTTTGTTCAACCTTTCAAGAAACCTAAGTGCACACCTGATGGAAAATGCCATAGTATCAGCTAAAATTGTCCCTAATTTTTCAATTCTCACTGTTTGCATTTCTTACTCTTGTGACTCACAGTTCTTGATCCGGTGTTTGTTCAGACTGAGGTGTTGCGGCATCTGCCTTTCTGCCTGCACTCCTGGGCCTCTGAAAAGGACACCAGACATACAGGATGGGAAAGATATGCCTCATGGCTCATCCTGATAGGGAATCAGGCTACTCCTGAGAAGTTCACCTTGTATACTCGCTCCACATTGTCATCACCACGCTTTGTGAAGTGATCTAACCACTGTTTGCCACATACAACAGCATGAACTACCTGGTTAGAAGTCTTCTATCAGCTACAGAGTGCAGGTATCCTGCACTATGGACACAGCCATATATTTTGCTTGTAACACTTAGGGTGGCCACATCTATGAGGGTGTCTTTCCTTTTTTTCTCTCTTGGCTTCATTGTACATTTAGATTAAACATAAGTAATATACTGTGCAATTGCACAAATACCTCTGTGCATCCCCTGGAAATACACTGTCTTGCAATGCTAAGTTGAAGTACAAAAAAAATAGTTACAGTACTGATGCTTATTATCATTTCTAGCAAGTAGTTTCAGCAGAGTTGTACAGTGGACTTTGGGCCAGGCCTTAGCCCTGCTGTGCCAGGCTCTGGGAGATAGCCATTGACATCAGTAACATTCTGCCACAGGCTGATATCAGTCAAAGTACTTTCATAAGCTTTGAATTATGACTACATGCCGCAGATGTAAAACTGGTCCTGTTTATATTTGCCATAGCTTTTAGCTAAAGTACTAACTAACCACCATCACAATATCAACATTTTACATTGCAGACTTTCTTTTCTGCTTGTAAGAATAGTTATAATAATTGTAACAACATTCAATAATGCATAAGTAATCTTTATTTCTTTTTGAAAAGACAAATTTTGCCACTATTTCAATGAGTAGGTGCTTCTCTAGGAATGGTCCCCTTTGGCTTCATTATCATGATTTTTTTTGTAATATCAACAGAGAAAACATGACTCAACAGGCTCAGGAATATCAGAACTTGGATCACTATAGGTGGTAAAAAACCTAAATTCACTAGGAAAAAGTATAAACTAAGATTTAGTATCAATATAGGATTTCTCTACAGCTAATATCCACTGAAAATCTAAATGTGACTGTGCGGTGCGTGGACCTTGGCTGGATGTCAGGTGCCCACCAAGCTGCTCTATCACTTTCCTTCCCAGCCAGACAGGGAAGAGAGAATAAGATGAAAAATGACTCATAGGTTGGGAAAAGGCGGGTTACTAAAACAAAAGTGAAATCTTGCATCTGCTAAAGCAAAAAGGAAAATAACAATGTCCATTCCTACTTCCCACCATGTTCCAGGGAGAATAGGGTTCCGAAGGGACGTGGAAACTGAAAGTGAGACACCGCAGAAAACTTAACCCAAACAGTAGCTTTATTACCAAAGGTGGCCAAGTAAACAGGAAAGAAACCCAA
>JAWWEW010000078.1:75058776-75079933 GCA_035583185.1 Anabacerthia variegaticeps | reverse complement strand
GCCGCCCAAGCAAAGGTATTTGGCACTGCCCCTCCTGTTACATAACCAATACTGCTCTGCGCTTGCGTGGGTCTCTCTGCACCTGAGCAATCCATTTCAGAGGGTCTTCCTTAATTGAGTCTGGGGTTTACTTCATCCTCCTCCTCCTCTCTTTCTCCTTCAAATGCCCCTGGAGGGCCATCAGCCAATCATGAGAGACCAATTAATTTTAGTTTACACAGAAATCTCTCTCTCAAGGCTATAGACCGTCTTTATCAGCCTATTTTCCCATAACTTGGCATGAGAAAACCCAGCTTCTCACAGGTGTCTGGGCCAAACACAGAGCAAAAACACCCACATGGAATTCTACCCGAATACACACCAGCAGCGATGTCCGGCCACTTCCCAGGAAGCAGGACTCCAGCATGTGTGACACTTTCTCAGCAGGCAGCCATTGGAAACAACAAATACCCCCTTTCCTCTTTCCTTAGATTTTAAATGTGACCTGACATCATATGGTCTGGAATATCCCTTTGGTTAGTTTGGTTCAGCTGGCCTGGTTGTGTGCCCTCAGTTGGGGGCATGGAGGGAGGTGGATGGAGGAGGATTCTGTACCAGCACTGCTCAGCAATAGCCAAGGCACTGGTGTGTTATCAACACCCTTCTGTCCACCAGTGCAGAGCACAGCACAGCACTGTGAGGGCTGCTACGGGGACACAAACTCCATCACAGACTGATATTAATAAAAATTGCAGCTTTCATTGTTCCTAAATTCGTAGACACTGTAGCTTTTTGGAAGGGCTCCTTATAGGTAGAAGAGTTTTTCCTGTCCACATGTCACATGGCTGCTTGGAGTGTTGTAGAATCTGCTTTGTTGGATGGACACTTAACTCTTTACATTACACCATGGAGTTTTACATCATATTTCATCCTAGCAGCCTGAAATCATTAAAAGACATTACATTACTTTAATTGTTTTGGACCAGCTCTCCTTGTTAATCATCATCTGACTAAAACAGGTCTATCCATGTAAGAGTTTGCAGAATCTCCTTTACACAGCTCCTGCAGTACTAACCCTTTGAAGATTGCTGTTGTCAAATGCTGTTCCCAGACAACATGGTATAATTCAGTGAGAAATAATGGATGAATGCCAGATGACATAAACATGAAGTATCAATGATTTTTTATTCCAGTCTTTGAACCATGTGTTAATTGCAAAAAGATGTGTAAGATTAGTGAAAATGTGGAAAATGCAGTCTGATGGGCTATTCTGTACCCTGATAAAATCTGTACAGAACTAAGACATGTGTCTCCATTTAATCTTACAATTGCCAAAGGCACTTCATAGGCTCTCTCCAATTCCCTTCACTCCTCTCCCTAAAGTCACAGTCTGCAAGACTTGGCATGTTTTCTCTTCTGCCCATTAGAGAAAGACTTGCAGAACCTTCATGTTGTGACTAGCAGTATCATCTCATATAACACCAAAGGTACAACAATTATTAATGCTGGAAGAATGTTATACTGTCAAATTACATCCTAATTGAAATATGGATCTTGATATGTCAAAGTTCAAGGATGAATTCTTCCCTTTTGGCATACTTATATCAAAAGAATTGGATATAAAATCTATCATTCTGACATGACAGCATTTTACATGAGCAGTAATGACTGAGATAAGCTTGCACTCAAAACTCTTTCACCAGATAAGTTCTCTCTGAGTTTTAGGTTAACTGGAAATGTAGGATAACATGAAAATGAAAATCAGATGCTTTTACCAGCCATCTAAAACCTACCTGAGCAGAAAAATGTGTGAAGCAGTGAAAGCCTGCAGCAAAATTTCTTTTCATATTCCTGACAAAATTAAAAACTTTGTTTTTCTCTTCTCATTTTACTCCTCTTAATCATGCACTGAAACAGATCTTCTCATATGTTTGCAAAACCTTTTTCATGAAACCCCTGTATCACCAATCCTTTGAAATCTGTCGTTAAATACGGTTCCAGATCTGCACAAAGGGTTTGCCGAGGCAAAACAGTGGGTGTTTTTTAATTAAAAAAAAAAAAAATCGTGTATCTCCCTCATCATGTGTTCAAGGTCTTTGAGTTGCTGCCACCTTCTGCTTTAGGTACTGCTGCTACAACATGATCCACAAGATCCACAAGTCTTTATTTCGTTGGCCCTTGCTGCTCCCTTTATTATGGTTCCGTGGTCAATACAGTAAAGAAATAGCCAGTCTCAAGGCAGTGAGCCCAGAAAATCACTCGTGCATTCAGACAATGCTGTTTGGGAAGGTGTAGAGATGTGGTGCCTGATCTCATGGAATCACCGACATGAGAAACTATGGTTTTGCAATAGACGTTGTGAAGAGGTTCTCCCCAGTTCTATTTGTCTGCTCTTTTGAATTGGTGGCAGTAATTGTGATTCTTCCAGGTTCCTGTGACTTTCATTCTCACTCCAAGAGCAGGTCACTTAGTGTCTTGAACACAAAGATGTTCATGTGGTCTTAGATCTCCTCCTCTCTCCCATTTCTGTCTCCACTTTTCCAGTCTGAATAATCCTAGCTCTCTCAGCTCGTCCTTATAGGGGAGATAGTCCAGTCCCTTCACCAGATTTTTGGCTCTTCCTTAGTTTCTCTTCAGTTTGTCTAAGGAACTCTTCTACTGAGGATCCCCAGACCCGGACACAGCACTCAAGGTGTGGCCTCACCAGTGCTGAGCAGAGGGGAAGGATCCTCTCCCTTGACTTGCTGACAACCCTTTGGCTAACGCAGGTCAAGACACCATTAGCTGCCTTAGTGGCCAGGGCATACTGCTGGCTTGTGTTCAGCCCAGGTCCTGTCCTTCAAACTGCTTTCCAGGTGGTCATCCTCCAGCATATATTGGTGCCTGGAGTTGCTCTTCCCCAGATGCAAGATTTTGCACTTCTCCTTGTTGGAGTTCCTGTCTGCCCATTTCTCCAGCTTGTCCAGATCCCTCTGGACCCTCTCATGGGTCAGCCACTCTTCCCAGTTTGTGTCATCAGCAGACTGGCTGAGGGTATACTCTGAGAGTATGCTCTTCTGGGGACTCCTCAGCTTATGCAGACAGCATAAAAGAAGATGAAAAATATCAGAGACCTTGAAACTGTGTTCCCTGGCTTACATGCAATTGTGCAGCTGCTTTGATTAGTAGTTCCCCTAGCCCATATTAGAGCTCAGTAGATCCTGACAATGTTCCCTCAAATGGAGAAAGAAATTGAGTCTTTTGCTTTTTCCTATCCAGTTTCTTAAAAATGCATAAAAATACTTTTCTCTACGAAAATATGTACAAGTACATATATTAAACCATATATAAAAACACCGTGTGAGCAAACACTCTGAGACTCACAAGAGTAGCTTCTGAAAGCTCAAGAGACAATATTAGGGTCTCTGTTAAACTTCTGTAATTTCAGTATCTGTAAAATTAGAAGAATAATCACTGTAGTTATGGTGAAATTCAGTAAACCATGTGATTATTCATATGCATTTTCTATATGTCATCCTGCTTAATTTTGTCTAAGAGTAGCATAAATACTTCTGCTTAGCACAGCTATAGGGGCATATTTTTCGCAGAACAATGCTTTGCAGAGGGGCCGTGTGTTCCATAAAGGAAAATCAATACTATTAGTTTGAGATCTGTAACTCTCCCTGCTACCTGGCTTTAAATCACCATAATTTACTGAGGAAATAAAAGCATATGTGGTTTCCTCAGCTTTTCTTCCAAGTTTTCCACATCCAAAGGGAAAAACAGTCATCATGATCGGTTTACCCACATTCCCCAGGCATGGCATCACCCTGCCAGGAAACAACCAATTTCACATCAATTATAACTGATCCCACAGTTCAGATAATAAAATCTCAAGTACTTTACGGCAGCTCTGCCAACAGCAACAGGAGGAAGGAGGAAACAGTGTGATGAACAACTCCATCTGAATGTGACTCTGATGGAGCTGGTCACTCACAGCCATCCCCAAAGAGACCTTTTTCTTGGTTAGCAGTGAGACTGCTTATAAACTAAGCTGAAACCCCACCCCATAAGGAAGCCAGTTGCTTTAAGAGAAATGAGTCTAAATTAATCTAGTTTGTAAGTATTCATTATAAATAAATTTCTCAGCTCAAACCATGATTTTTACTATTGCTGCTTGTTAAATCTATTAGGATACTGAGCTGATCAGTGCAGCACAGAGAGGAAACAGTATATCTCATTTTGTTTGCAAAATAAATGCTTTCCAAAGCTCTGTATGTGAATCCTGAAAAAGAATGGTTTTGATTTTCTCTTGAGAAATGGACTGATGCATTTTTGTCAATAGGCATCCTTTTCAGATAGAAACCTAATTCATTTTGGCCCTGCTGAATGGTTCCAGAGCCATATACCCTGGCAACAATAATACTGTCAGCTTTCTCTCATATTAAATTCACACTTGAGGAGCTGTAGATGATGAATTTCAGATTTATTTAGCCCTTGATGCTGCTTTGGGACTTTGAGCAAACTAATGCAAAATCTGCTTTCTGAAAAAGGTCGATAAAGAGTCTCTAAATAAGGGCCTGAGCCTTGAGGTCAAATAGTAAAACATTTAAAAAATTACATATATATATATATATATATATATATATATATATATTTCAGACTATGCATGTTTATGCAATGACTTGAACATTTAAAGAAGATGTGCCCATTCAAGATGCAAGCCTGATTGCTTTACACAGTGGCCTTGAGGTCTGTATTTAATTTTATGGAGAGAGCATCGGAATGAAGGCTCAGCAGTCAAGGACTTATGATCCAAGTACGAAAGGGCACGGGAAGCACAGCATTCAGAGCTGATGAGGAGCCAGAAAAGCAAGGAAGGGGCAATTCTGGGAAAAAAAGAGCTCAAGCACTGTTCAGAAACAGAGATTTTCCAAAGATGAATTTGTATCCTGTGTCATATTTTTTTCTAGTGAGTATTGGGATGGCACTACTAGCCTTTATACAGCCTTCCTAACTCAGCTGGCATAAACACTCTCTCCTGAGCATAACTAAGCTATGAAAACAGATAATCCCATTCACCAAGGAAAGCAGAAAGAAAAGACACATTGAGATGTATGGTTACCTTAAGATCCTGCTTAGCAACATGTTTCTTGTCCATTCTCAATACACACCACAAACTCTCCCAAACATTTACAATGTCTGTTCAGCTCATCTGTCCACCAGAGGTTTTTTTTAGAACTGAGCATTACAATTTATTACTGGAGAACAAACTTTCCATCCTTGCTTCACCATAGGAAAATGGCTGGACCTCAAGCGGGTTCTACCTAGATGTTTTACTTTCCTCCTTAGACCTCCTTCTTCTCCCAGAGCTATAATCTGTTCCTGTTTTACTAGACCCAGAATATAGACAGAGTACATCTTAAAGTCATTTTGACCAATGGTAAAGAAAATGGTAGGTTTCAGATTGCCAATTAAGTCTAAATTAAATAACCTTACAATAGTCACTGTTTAATATGGCTTGTACAAGAGAAGATAAAAATAAATATGACAACATCATTGCAGTATGATCATGGAGAGAGTTATATGATTTGTTTCAGTATTGAGGAAATTAGACTCAGTGGGAGAAGAAAAAAAATCCTCAGCCATAAGAACCATCTGTGGCACTAAAACATGGGCAATAAAATTAAATCCTGATTAAAAAAAAAAAAAGTCTGAACCATGTGGGGAGATGTTTCTTTGTAGTTCAGGACAGGAGAGTTGTAGGTATGTAGATATATATTTGTACATCAGGAAGTCCTCTGAAACTATCCCCTTTGAACCTAAAATAAGCAGAGTGGATGCTTCACATCACCTTCTGGGCATCAATCTTCATCCCTTTCCTTTTACTATACTCAATCCAAGCTATGATGCTACCTCCAGGCCCCAGAGTCACAAATCCAATATGTTTCTACTCACTTTAGCTCTAACATCATCGAACCTGGCTCCTCACCAGGATGTCAGAAATATCTCCAAGTACTTTTGGAAGATGCAATGATTGTTTATATTGCACATTTAAATGGAAAACATTCACTCAATAGGATACAGAAAGAACACAGAGAAGTCTTCCCTCAAAGCAACAGATTCAGGTAACCCCAAGCTAACCCCAAGCACTGAAGAAAGCTAAATACACTCAATTGCCTAAGCCTGTGTATTAAACCTGGTAGCAGCCAGGTTCTCTATACAGCACAGATGTAAAGATGCAAAGAGAGAAAATGTTTCCTATTGCACTCCAGAAAACAGGTGAGGGGAGCTCAGAACCAGGCACTTGTACATGCTACACTTGCCAATCCAATAGAAGTTTTTCCTGAGCCCAACAAGGCAAAGGTTGCAAGGGAAAAGAAATCACAAAAGAAAAAGTATAGAACAGGTTTCTACAGGTGCACTGTGATGGCCCCAAGAAGCACCAAATGTAGGGAATCTTCAAATTAAAGTTCACACTTGAGTGCTGAAGCTTTTCACTGGTATTTTTAGTACTTGGACATCTAAAAAATGAAAGACTTTCTTGTCACTGGAATCATTCTAATTCATGTAAGTTTGAGGTACTCCCAAAAGGCAGTGACATATAGGTATCCCAGACTAAACTGGTGAAATGCAGCATTTCAGGATCAACCATCACCACTGCACAGTAATAACAAGCACAAACCCACTGCATCGTAGCTCCTGCTGGGCATTTTACAACATGATTGCTCATTCACTGAGCCTGACTAGAGACAGACATGGAGAAGTATCAGGACAATACTAAATCAACAGTTGGCTCTTGTTTTGTGGTTTTCTCCCTCTCCACATTTTAACAGCATGTGGCCGTTTCTACTATTTCCTGACCTGAGTCCTCTGTGTGTGTGAAGATGTTACTAATGGCTAATTGTATTCATGAAATTCTAGCAGGGAATGCATTTCAGCATGAAATACACAGTATATCCTGCATTTATTCTTAATCAGGAAGCTCAGCTTCTAAGGAAGTATGCTGATACATCTTCTTTATTTTAATGTCTGGCACCTTATTAAAAAAAAAAAAAAAGAAAAAAGATTGGCAAGAACTCAATCTTTGCTAGACTGAGAGTTTAACTCCTTCAGAGCCTTGTGTTAAGGAAGGATGAATCAGTCTGAATAGGAAGGGCATCCTCGTCCTTTACACTGTACATATTGAGCAATCTGGTAGCTCTCTGATGGTGGAATTTCACAGTGATGTTATTCCTAATTTCAAATACAAGCAGGAATTTAAAAATGCAGATAACACCAGCCTACTCAAAACTGACAGCCTGTTTCTTAATGTGCCAGCTAGATTCTTGATCACGAGAACTTCAGTTGCTACAGTGAAGCTGATCTCTACATCTCTTGGGGTTTATGCATCCCTGGAGAGATGTGCATGAACTGAAGAGACCTATGTAACTCTCAAGTCATTGAATCCTAGGAATTTCACTGGAGCTATGCCACCATATACCAATTTGGAAGCATCTGCTAAGAGGACTGTTTCAATACTAGCAAGTGTTGTTACAGAGGATGATATTGTGTGCCATTTTTATATAGTAAAGTAATTTAAAACAAGTGAAAAAGTAGCCAGGCATATACAAAAATGTACCACTGAAAACAAACAATTCATCCTGATCATGAAGAATGTTTCATGACAGTGAATTTCTTAAGGCTACTCCATGACTCAACAGGCAACCAGTTTCTAAAAAGGGGCCAAGAGGTAAAAATGTGCATTATAATACAGGGTCACAAATATTATGTTGAAAAACCTGAAGAGTCGTGTTTATGTTTCTCAGAGAGGAAAACTGTTATTCCATGAAAGCATGCATAGTAGCAGCCAGAAGGGTTTCCAGGAAAAGGTACTAATAATATACTCTATTTTTTAAGACTGTTAAAAAAATTATAGAAAATACTCTTCTCAAAGCTTGTATAGACTACATTTAAATTCCAACAAAATGGTTTTGGGAGTGGTAACTTTCTGTAGAATGATGCAGGCAACTCAGGAAATGGCCTAGTTAGGTCTACAGTTCAAACTCTAACTCAGATCTGCAGTGTATATGTGAACACATATGCAAGCCTATATGTACATACAGCTGCATATATTACCCCTTCAGTGCTGATGCAGAAACACAAGTTGACTGAAAACATCTAGAGACTCAAAAGAGGGGAGCTGGAACAAGCAGTGTTGCCGTGGAGGCCACTCGCTCAGCTGAGAAAATGCAGGAAGGGTATCAAGACTCAGGCTGCCCCAGAAAGACCCCACACAGCTTACCCTGAGGTCTTCCAGCGTTTAGGAAAGAATAATGGGAGATGCAGGAAGCAACAGTGACTTCCCCTCCTCCCACTTATGGTAAGAGAATATCTGAGCCATTGGCTCCTGATTTCCTAATAGTGCCATTTCCACTGGGTAAGTTGCCATGCTTCAGTAATGTGGTCACCTTGAAAATACACAATGATCCATCGTCATGAGCCTTCCTCAAGGCACAGGTTTTAGGGGGTGGGGAGTGGGGAACATATAGACTGTACAAATGCTTGCACACAGTACAAACTGTCCTCATAGCTGCTCCTAAAACACAACCACAACTCGAGATAATCTATGCTTTGGCCGATAATCATATTAGTATTTATGGGAACTGCTGTGTAAAGTTACACATGGTGTTCCTTGCCAAAGGATCAATTTAATGTTCTGCCCTTAAGGTGCATCAGTTGTCTGAATAGTTTCCTCTTTATGGATTTAGGCAAAATGAGACTGCATTGTCAGATATTCCTGGCTGGGATTCAGTCCAAGATTCACAAATACTTTGGTCCAGAGAAGAAAATGAAGAAGATGGGGAGGAACAGGGGGAAGTACAGACCTTGATAGTCTGTGTCAGATAGACTGAATCAGTCTTCTATTACCTGCATTGGAGGGACAGTATCACTCAAAGATATATTTAAGAAATGGCTGTGAATCACTGAGCTCTGTTTCTAAGTAACCAAGAACCTTAAATTTCTGTGATGTTTATGGACCTTTTAAAAATCTTCTTTAGAAATATACTTATGATTGTGTCTACTACTCACCGGATTGCCACCTAGTTTGTGTGCTGGAGCAGGTTCCCTTCTCCACATCCCATCAATTTCAAGCGTTCATTTCATTCCTTAGTATTTTGGATCAGTTAATCTACTTGTTGACTTCTTCCTCAGGATCTGTAATGCTGTTTTTTACAATTTCACTATCTGAAGAGGTGCTCAGTTTGGGTGTCTCCACTGAAGCTAATTTACTATCTTCATTTTACCCTGTAAGTCTTTATCTCAGCTAAGGCTGGGAAAGGCCTGATATCCAGTCTGATTTCTGTGATTCGCACAGTGCCCACAGAGCTAAAACAAGAAAAACAAAATTATTGATGAATTAATAAAAGGAGAAGATATGCTGAGACGTGCAAGACAGACAGTTAAGAGCTGCTAGATCATAAACTAGTCTGGGTAGGTCTGCTCAGTGACAGACATGTTTTTACTAGATTTGTCTGTTCTTTCAGATAGAAATATTTCTGTACAGGACATGATTTCAGTAGGATTTTTCAGGAATTCTGCTAGAAACCTGTCTGCTTTCCCCCTGTTCATTCTGCACAGCTCCAAGGTCACCCTTCTTGTTGATGGGCATGGGGAGAATGGAAATAACTGATTCACAGTGTCTTGAGATCCAAGAGTGATTTTTGTATCCATGAATCTGTGGGTTTTCTTTCCTTTCACAAAAGGAGAAGCATCTTTTAATGAAGAGATATTGCTGATGTTCATCTCTGCACAGGACCACTCCAGATTCACTGGAACTCAGATCCCAAACAGACACAGAAATTAACTCTCTCAACTCAGTTCCCATTGTGTCTCAAATCTAGCGATTCAAAATGTAGGAAAAAAATGAGAATTTGGTGCTTAACTGCATAAAAAGATGGGACTTCACAGCCAACCCATTCAAGAATTTTGTATTAGTAGGGAGAGAAAAAGAAAAAAGCAAATATGCCAGCTGTTGTGAAATGGTATGTGGAAAAATGAAACCTTAAGATACGTTTGTGAGATTCAACTGATCTATCTGTAATATACACCACACACTGCCTGACATGGTGCCAAGATTTTAGAGAATCCTCTGAAAATTTAAGACGATGCTTTTCTGTTTTTCTAGAAACCAATGGAAAAGTTGGCAGGGGCTGGGGTTAGAGGGTGAGCAGGTGTGGTAAAGAAGGAGAACTAGAAAAGTTAATTTTGATTAAAAAGTGTTCCTATCTGTTGTTGGGGGTTACATTTCTGTTACTGATTTTCATAAATGTAAATGTGTACTTTCACATGTTGCTGAAAGAGCATCCAAAGGAACTTGTTCTCTTGAGGGTGATGGGCAGAAAGTAGTCTCTCATGGAGACTGCAGTATATCTGTGTTAATTTCTTCAATAAGTAACAACCTCAGCCCAAGGCATTTGAAACCTATCTCTGAAACTGCCTGAAATCCAGTACTTCACTAAATTGGCCAAATGGCTATTTCATCCTCTAAAGCATCTGAAAATGTTTTCAGGGTGAACACTTTCAGGTTGCCTTCAACTAGCAGCATTACTGCATGCAGAAATGCTTTCTGGACTATTTTCCTATTCCCAACCATCTGTTACAGTGGTATCCAGGCACCTCAGATATCATTGGGATTGTTTCATTGATGGATATGTGCCAATGCAATACTAATAATACTAACATGTTGACATGGGCAGGCTGTCACAATCTTTCAAGGACCACTTGTCTTGGAAGTCTCAAGAAAAACACTGCCAACCGTGTGCTTTATTTCTCTGTAAGGCACTTTTGTACCACGGTGGTGAAAGCACAGGGAGGATCAAGCACTGCTTTGTTATCAGATGAGAAATCAGAATCCTTTAAAGAAAAAAAAAAAAAAAAGAGGTCCATACTATTTAAACACTGAAAAAGAAAAGTGCAAGAACATCTTGTCATTGCACAGTCTGAGTGTGAAGCCTTTTTACTATTATTCCTTGTTTTATTTGCCAGATTAACCTCTATAAAATCTATAGCTGTGTTTAAAAAAAAAATAAAAAAACCCTGCAAAGACTGCTCTGCAATACCAGTATACCAAGGACAGTGATCGCATTTAATAAAATATCAGTCAAGTGGCACTTTGTCTGTACTGTGCCAGTGAAATGCAGCCTCCTCTGGTGGTGCAGGTGCTGCAGACCAGGTGCTGCAGGGCAGGGCTGTCACATCCCAGGTCAGTGACTGCTGGGTCAGAGCCCCTTGTCTGTGGGTGTGTGCAGCAGAAGGGCTGAGCCTGCCCAGAGCACACGGGCTGCATCCACAGTGACCAGAGCAGAGCAGGAGGCAGCACTAGATCTCCATCGTGGGCCCTGGCCTGTTCTCCTCAAGGTGGCCACCATGTGGCTTTCTGAGTGGTAACTATGTTTTTCCTTCCTCTCTTACTCTTCTTATTCTTTCTTCTCTTAATCTCTCTCCCCTTATTCTTTTCTTCCTCTTGTGGGTAACCTAAACACTTATTTTCTGAGAGTTATGGGTACCTCACTTAAGTTCCGTGGAGTTCGTGTCTGTTGGGTATAACACAAGTTCCTTACTTCAGCACTGCTTGTTAGTCCTGGTAATCTGTTGCAAGGCTTTTGTGGAGTTACATTTCTGTAAAACCCTTTTTGCCAAAATGTCTATTTTCTCACTAAATTTAAAAAAATCTCTTAGAGAAAAATGTGGTTATTCTCTGGCTGTGAACTCAAGGTACCAAAGAACCAATAGGTGTGTGGGCAAAATCTCTTGGAGCCTAAAATTACAATGCACACTTGGTAAAGCATCCAGGACCAGGATGCAACGAGTGCACATCAGGAACACTGAACACTGTAGAGAGCTACTATCATGTATCCATCGGAATAAAAAGCCTACACAGAAACAACTATTTCAAGAGAATCAACTCTGTTGACCATGGGTGGTCTACACTGGTTGTTTGTTAATTGTAGGATGAATAAAGATGCTCTCTCTCTGGTCCCCTGTTCATCTTTGGTCTGGCCAGGAATTTTAGCAATTATTCCAGGAAGACAGGCATTCTGGTGGAAGGAAAGCTCTACTGTCTCTGATCAGATTTGCCTTCCACCTCATTACTGTCTTCTTGCATCAAATACCAATACCAATTAGAGAATTGGTAAAGGGGACCTTCAAGAACAAGAAAGAAGGTGGTCACAGTAGTGTATTTATTACTGGAAAAAAACAGCTGGGTTTGTGGCGGCAGAGGGGACACCATGGACATTTGTTTGCTGGGCACCAAGGTAGTGAACCTTGATGCCTAAGCAGGGTACTTAAGGGTACAAGAATGAGCCGCCAGGTGTGTAGGCATGCTGACACCAAATGGCAGGGAAGGGTAGGATGGTGAGCTGTAGGGTGAAGTCTGCTGTTAAGAGAGACAAAACCTCTATCCTGATTTTTTCTGAATGCTTCTAGTTTCCTCTGAGAGACCGTGGGAGTTGGTAGAGGTCCTGAGTGCCAGTGTGTGGATGAGGGATTTATGCTTGCTAAGACATATGCCTGGAGTCAGGAATAACCTGTAAAGAATGGATGGGCTGTACCTTAACAGAAGCAAAAGCAGTGTGCTGGTGCAGGAAACCAGGGCTGAGGGAGTTGACAGGCATGGAAAATTCTGTTTTTACAGCTGGCACGCTCCTCAGAAGGGATGTGGGTAATACTCAATTGGCCTCTGAAAACCCAAGAAGGGAAATAAATAGAACAATCACAATTAACAGAAAAAAATCAAACTGCCTACAATGCCAATACTGACTGACAGAACAAGGGCAGTGCTTGCAAGTGCATCCAAATGGCAATCTTAATCCAACTAACTCCTGGGGGATTCAATGGTAAGAAAATAATCCATGGTAGCTCTGCCATGATACCCACTTTACAGGAGTGAAAGGGTGGGACATACAGATGGGGGAGTGACACTGTACATGAAGGACTATATAAACTGCAATAGAAGTAATATATCGTAGTAAAGAGACTCACTGTAGAATGCTTCTGGGTCCCAATACTGTGATGGTACTAAAAACATGATTAGGCTGATGACAACATTTAGGAAATGCTATCTCAGATTGTAGAACCTGAGAATTTATGACTGGTGACTGTACAAGTCTTAAACTACCTTTACACAGAGTGAACAAGTCCATCATCAGGCTGAGACACATAATAACAAGTTTCAGGAACTACTTTAAGAACTTTTTCCTAGACTTGCCAAAGGTATGTGTGGCCTAGTTAATGACATAGTGGCTAAAGGGCTGCTCTGTAATAGTACCCATAATGCTACTAGGTAAACACTACAGTGGGAAGGAACAAGCCATATATAGTCAAGCTGAAGTTATTTAATTGCAAATAAGAGAGCTATATAGAAATAAGGGAACTGATCAAATTATAAAGACCAATTCCAGTGCTTTCCCAGAGCCTGAGAATGGGTCAAAGATACTATATCAGAAACCCAAGTAAGTTGTATAGCGTAAGTGAAAAAGAGAACAATAAAAAACCTGTACAGAAGTAAAAAATAGAAAAAAATAGGAAATAGAAAAGACTCAGTAGAAAATCTGGTAGGTTGCAATTGGAGTGGGGCAAGTCAATACTTAAAAATGGGAATGCTCAAAAGAGAACAAGAATGGCCATAAAGCAAGTCAGGTCAGCTGCAAAGAGGAAATTAAGAAAGGACTTGAGGGGCACTTTGGAACAGATGCTTATGCTGACAGCAAAAATGTTATGCAAATACTCAGAGGCAGAAAGCAGTAGGAATGGTGAGATGATTGGATGACCAAGGTGTAAAAGGACATTCAGGAATGAGAAGGTCATGGCAGAGAAACTCAATTAAATCTTTGCTTTTCTCTTTGCTGATCAAAGTGGTGAGGAGATGCCTGCGCCCAAACCAGTGGAAATGTGGCTGTCCAGCATGTCCTGTACCTTGGCTAGCAATGCTGCAGTGGCACGAAGACCTTACTGTCTGCCAGGGTTAGTCTCACCTGCAAGTATAGCCCAGAAGAGGTTCTTGGAACCACAGACTTTTGAGTCTCACTCACAGCTCTGATAAGAGGGACTCTGATTAGAAAAGAGGTTCTCAGAGCATGGGATAAACACAACCATCTGGGAAAGAGCCAGCACAGCTTCTGTAATGGAAAAACCTCTGGACCATCCTGCTGGGCTTCAGTGGGAGTGAATGAGGGAGATCCAGTCAGCATCATTCACTTGGATTTTCAAAAACTGTTTTACAAGGTTCCACATGGAAGCTGTTTAAAGGTGTCTTGAAGAAAAATTCCTTCTGTGGATTTAAAGGATAGAAAGGAAAGAGTTAGCTTATTGGCGACTTCTTAGGATGTGGACTACCAAAAGGACCACCAGGTACCAGGGTGAGATCAGTTTGTCCAATGTCTTCATCAATTCCCTGGAAAAGGAACACTGAAATCTCCAAAATGGTGGGCATAATGGGAATCTTTCCACGAGCAAAATGCCAGCCTGATGTCAAGGGCCTAAAAACTCTGTGCCTGTGTGTTGAGAGTGAAGAAAGATGAGCTTCGAGGTAGAAAACTATATGTGCTACGCATTTAGGAGGGAAAAATAATCTACTTCTCCATGATGCTGAACTTGGAACCTGCAGTTGTAACTCAAGAGCAGTTTTAGACTCATCATTGACAGCTCACTCAGATTGTCTTCCACTGGATGCTGCATATCTAGCCAACAAAATTGTGGGAAATCATCATGAAGGAAAACGACTTTAAGCGCTGATAAAGGCTTTGCACAACCACAGCCGTCATATGTACTGTCTAGAGTCCTGTTCACTGTAACTCAAGAAAGGGCATAGTAGAGCTGGAGGTTTAGCAAAAATCAAGTGAATAAGCATCCGTCTTTGTACAAAAACACTAACAGACACTGAGCCTTCAGTTTGAAGATGGGGGGGTTATTCATAGGTAACATCTGAAACTTACCACAGGCAGCTGTTGGAGGTGCACTGTATCAGTAGGTTCAAAGACAACATCATGGACCATGAAGAGATGCTAACAAAACAAGCAGGAATGGACCTTCAAAACTGCTATTAAGAGAAGTATTGATGCGTTCCGCCGGGAAAGAAAGGACTGTCCACACCAGATCAGGGTCAAAACAAGAATGGACCTTTATTTGAGGGGCGCATGGGACTTATATAGGGTCGGGATGGAGGGTTCTAGAACTGGGGAGGAGATAAGGGCGGAGTTAAGGCAGAGCGTGACATAGAAAGGAAAAAGGGGGAGAAACCGTGACATAAAGGGGAAAACTGGGGAGTGGCTAGCCTTATAAGGTGTCGATGCACTGCACCGCCGGCCAGCCAATAAGAAACTGGGGATTCAACTACCAATGAGAACAACTGAACAATGCAAAGGTAATAATTACTATTCTAATACAACGATCCTATATCTATACTGAAAGAACTTTTAAACAGCAGTTTGGGGTCTGCTTTGCACCTGTTGAGTCCAAAGCTGATAAAACCATTCCTTTAGCACAGATTTCTTAGGTCCTGAAGTTTTTCCAGTGTTTTGATCTTTCCACTTGGCAAAGTCCTTTGCTGGTTCCCCCGCAAAGTATGACCACTGAGGAAATACGAGGAGAAGGGTAATTGAAAATGGCCAGGCTCACAAACTTGCTATTGTCTCCTTTTGCCTTTGCTGGAGAGAGTATAGGGCTGTATGGGCCATTGGTCCAAGCAGAAATTCCACAGCTTTGTGCTGCTACTGGAAACAGGACACTAGACTAAGTGCCTTTTGTTCTGACACAGTACAGGCATTCTCATGTTCCTAGAGAGATGGAAAAATCAAGAAAACACATGTAAAAGTCCTTGTCCAGGTAAGACAAACCTGAACAAATCCAACTTTTTTTTTCTGGATACTGCCAGAAAGAAATGCTGTGACTTGCTGCTCTGACAAGACGGGCAACTGAAGAAAAGTTCAGCAGAGGGGAATGTGCACCATGCCGTGAGAGTCTAATCCTACAGCCAACTGCATCAAGTAAGGCCAGTTTGGAGGGCTGAGTCGAAAAACAAAGCAGTGGATGAAAACAATTACTCCAGCTTTATGAAGGAACCTGCAAAGAGTCAAATTCAGCCAGTCAGACAAGGAAGGATGTAACACCTGAGACCCCTGACTATAAGGCAATCATCATTATTTAGTGGCTTCTAATACAGACATCTGACGCTGAGGTAAGGTACTGAAAAAAGGAAGAAGGAACCAGATTTACAGGTCTCTGACCTGCATTACAGGGTGAGAACTAAGCGACTGTCTTGTGTTTCAGTGAGCAGGACACAACATGGTACCTGTAGTGCCTGTAGTCTAGCACAGGCACTTGTCCTTAGAAAACTAGCCTTAGAAGCCTCTTGCTCCTTTTTCTGCAGAGAAGGTCAAATATACAATCCATATACATTCTAGAAGTCCCTCCTGAGGGAAGGAAATGAGTGTTGGACTTGCTTCCTTTTTCTGTATGGTAAGGTTTGTTATTCCAGACAGCAGGGACTGAGATAAGACTCATGATTCCTGTGAAAAACTGCTTCTGTGACACTGTGGCCTTCTCTATTATTCATGGCTTTTTTTTTTTTTTCAGTGTCCTGTAAAAAAGAAGGAAATTAATCCAACTATGCATGAGAATACTTCAAAGGGTTCTTCCAATATTTTTGGCTATATTCCTTTTGTCTCCCAATTTAAAAAATGTGATTTGGGGAATGGAGATGGTGGTACAGAGCTGCTATTGCCAGCACACACCTAGAAGCCAGCACCACCAAGAGAACTGCAGCAAGTACACCACTGAACTGTGCAATATCAACTTTGATTAGTATCTACAGCAATGTGAGAAAGATGAAAGCAATCTTTTGTAGTCTGTCTTTTGAAAGGATTGAATCTCTTCCAGTGCTCTAGTGATGTTTTTCAAGACATACAAAGTTCAATGGGATGGATTAGTCCATTAAGACAAGAGCATGGAGTTCTTCCCATTAAAAAGGAAAACAATCAAAACCTGCAGTTTGGACTCACCATTCAATACCAATGGACTTCAAAACAGACTCTAACAAGAAAACTTATATTCTTCTCCCTGGCCTTGGCATGCCTCCAGTTGCATGTTAAGATAGCGGGTGTGGAGAAAACAGACTTTCCACCTAAATACACATCACATTCAGTATGTGAGGCTGATTCTTCTGATTAACATACTAATTTTAGCCTCATTGATCAATGATCATGCCTCTTGCCATTCAACATTATCTGTTACTCTCTCAGGGATGCTTACTTGCCAAAGCAACCATCAGTAAGCAAAATACTGCAAAAGTACTGCAAAATGTCTTTGGCTTTTGTTCTTGACTTCAGCTCAGATCTCAAAAGAGGAAACTTTTCAGTAGGGTTTGAGTGGATTTTCTGCAGATTCCAAGGATAACCAAGGTCTAAGCTGGATGGTGTAATTTCTCCAGTACTTCTTGGCTTCCCCTTCCAAATAAAAGTCCCCATACTGTCTTACATCTCTAGAAACAACGCAGAAGAAAAGTTTATGTGGTAGACAAAGCTCTACAGCTGAGTATGGAGCCTGCTTATCTGCCCAGGTAATGAAAGATACTGTCAAGGATTGCAAGTGCAGGACAAATGAAATGGCACTGGCAAAAGGGAACACCTAGGCACTCAATTCCCAACATTCTGCCTACTGTGATAAGGCATTTAGCACAATTCCCATTCACACATAATTCACGCTGATCAGCTGGATCAGCATCACTACTTATGTTCTTCCTCTACTCAGTCATTAGCTCTTTAAGCCTGTCTAACCATGCTAATAATAAGCAAAACAGGTTTTGATTTACAGGTCTATCTTCTCAATATATACATTTTAAAGTTCATGATAATTTAGAGAATGTGGCTTCAAGTGAGATAAAGACTTCACCTTGTGAATACTGTAAATAAAACTCTGTATGCTCATGGGTTGGATTTCTGCCTTTAGAAGCCAAATAAAACACAGGCCTAGATGAATCAGCATATGCTATACTACTGAGCTATCTACATCTCACACTGTGATGCTATTGACTCCTCTTTAATCATAGAAGATGACGGTACTGAAAGGAGACAAAGAAATAAAAAGGGCAGATGTAAGCTGGCATCAAATCTAGAAGCTGTGTATTTCAGCTGGAAGGCTGGGAATGCATGCTAGACAGAGGCTGCCATTTCCTTTCGGATTACAGAGAGTTTATGACTATTGAATTCGAACCATGAGGTTCGTTTTGTTGTTTCTTCGACCTTGTACACAGCTCTGCTTGGAATGCAAAGGCTAGCCCTCATTTTCTCTCAGCTAAAAATCCTAGGGGCTTGCCACTCAGCTGCAGCCTGGTTGTGGTTGTGGAAGGGCTGTAGGAGCTGAAGTGGAGTGGGGCAGATGGAGACGCTGTGTATGAAACCAGGAGGAGAGTGTTGAGGCAGCAGTGGGGAGTGCAGGTTCGTGGCTGTGAAGGGTCCTACAGAGCAGGTGCCAGAGGGAACACGTTCCCACCTAAGCCACCTAAGGCACGTTCCTCTGTGTCCCTCCAGGAAGCCTCGATGCCCCCCTCCCATATGGTGCCTGAGCTAACATTAGAAGTATTCAGCTTGCATGAAGTACCAGCTCAGAGGAAGGCAACAAGGCTGCTCCTAACAGACATGGAACTCTTCATCCACATGCCCCCATATGCCATCTGCTCAGTTCAACATCCATGCAAGGGGGAGCTGGAAGTAGTTCCAGGGTGAATATACTGCCTAGTGAAAGCAGAGACAGCAGAGGGGAGACTGTCTTCAGGAGCCCTGCTGGTGTTGTTTGCCAGGCTGCCATCAGAAAGCCTGTCACCAGCCAGACTGGTGTTCATGTTCTGAAATACCCACTGTGAAACTATTTATCAAAGACTGCTTTTCTGCTATGGTGGCAAAGAGCTTAGTCTGTAAATTGAGCACTTCTGTACCCAGAGTTAACATGTCAGCTAAAATGGGCAGTATACCTGGCTGGAAGTCCTGGCTGTGCCTCTCTGTTAGACAGAAATGCAATTGCCTTGCATGAATAAAGGTGAGGTGGTCTTTACCACAGGACACAGACTTGTTTTTTTCCAGCCATGGGTCTTTCCTTGCATTTTTTGCCCCATTCAATTTTTTTTACCATCTTACCTCAGGGCTCTTGGGGAAAAATTGCCCTTATCAAACATTTGTTCATGCCTTTATGTTGTTTCCAAGAAGAAGTTCAGGGAAGTCAGATCTTCTTTTAGTTTTCTCCTTTCAGCACAAAGAACTAAGACCAAACAGATCCAGCATTAGGCAGTAGCCTTCGCTGGACTGACACTGCACATTCCAGGTTGGAAGCAGAGGTGGGATCTCCTGTGGAAGCCCCTTAACTCTGAAGGATGCATCAGGTTTTCCCCAGGGCTGCAGGAGAAAATATTTCCCCTCTCAGGTAGACACTGCAGTGCAACGGGCTGTGATGAAAGCTGGATTGTGGTGAAAGGTGTCAGGCTACAGCACAGAAGCTCTTACCCTCCTAATAGCTGGAGTGAGCTGTTTCCAGTCAGCTGGCTGAGGTTCATGTTGTGGTGGTTGCTTTCCGGAGACAACTTCTCCCTGCAACAGAAATGGTTTTGCTTTTTAATTAGCTGTACTACAACAACTCTATCACAAAAAGTAGTCACCTCCCCTGTCCTCTTCTTGCTACAGTGGGCCATATTTGACTCCGAGGCAATTTGTGGTTTTGCTATTGGATGTGGACAGTAGTTTGTATTTCTTGTCAGTAGTTGTCATTTCTTGCACCATCTATAAAGTTTTACAGCTCTGGTCAAAACTGTAAAAAGCTTTTGGATGTAAGAAAGCAAGTATTTTCTCCAAATGAGATGTTGAACTCAACTCCAGAAAAACCCACAAGCAATGGTTTGTCCTGTTTGACCATTCTGCATGTACTGTGTAAAGATGAGTATCTTCTGCAAATCAATGGATAGGAGAAATTGTTGAAAGCAAGCTTAGAGATTGTTGCCCAAGGGACTGATCCAATGACTGAATCAGCAGGGTTCTCTCGTTTATTCTCCAAATAATGCAGACATCAGAGAGCAGGAAGAGGAAAGCAATCAGGTGATAACATATCCCATATTAACCAAAGGAACCTAACAACTAAAATCCTGTTTGAAAATAATGCAAATTACGTTTCACCAACCTCAAACAGAAGATGGAAACAGAGTTCTTGTGAAAAAACAAGCTTTGGAGAGAACATCCCCAATGTTGTGTCGCTCTCCAAGCTGTAGAAGAGACCTTGGTCCCTACTGGAAGATTTCTTTTTTCCTTTTGTCTGAATACATTTGCCTCTTTCTTGCTGGAACCTTGATCTGTATCTGTACTCCAGACAGGGCATGACAGAGAGGAAGGTGAACAGATGTGTAAGAATGCTGGGGCTTTTTGCAAAATCATCACCTTGGCCAAGGAGCCTTTCAAAACCTCCTGGGTACGTGTTCATAAATTGATGCTGTTGTATTAATGAAGAAAATCCAGTTTAGTCTTCAATGGATCCATAAAATCATTAATTGTAGCACAGTACAGAGAAAAAAAGCAAAATCCCTGTGTACATGATTAAAAAAATAAAAGAACCAAAATAGTTAAAAAGGAACTAAATCAAATAAATTACATCTACTTGAGAACCACTCACCAATTTCATAGCTGGAAAATGCTGAAGTAGCTACATTCCATAAATTTCTGAAGCATTTGGTTAGTTTATAATAATAGTTCACCTGTTTCTTTAATGGACCTTTAAACCATTAAGCAACTAGTAAATATTATTTTCTATAAATCCATTGGGATTCTTTTACTGCAGGCTGCAAACTTTTACACATTTAGTATGCAGAGGTCATGGACTGCACAAAATCTCTTCCCCTTATCCTACTACTTTTTTCTTTCTCTCCAAACCCATTAAGCTGTGCTGCAGATTTCATTTTTTGCTCTGATGACCTTGAGAGGTGCTGTTAGGTGACTAATGAATTAAAACAGGGGAGATAAAGATTTGTGTTGAATATTCTCAAGAGATTCCAAGATAGTATCTAAGAGGAATGAATGCCTTGGTCACACAGCTTGCAAACATCTCAGATAAAACCCTGAACAGTAAAGATTTACTAAAGGTGCAAAGTCTTAGCAGGAATGGAATGTTAAGGGAGGAAAGCCCA
>JAWWEW010000078.1:74972292-75058676 GCA_035583185.1 Anabacerthia variegaticeps | reverse complement strand
ATAAAACCCTGAACAGTAAAGATTTACTAAAGGTGCAAAGTCTTAGCAGGAATGGAATGTTAAGGGAGGAAAGCCCATAAACTGCTCTCAGAATGATGTTTTTACATAAAAACACTGAGTGGGATCTGATCAAGTATATCAAGGCAACCATTGCCTTTTATATTTTATTTTTTTTTGTATGTGTGAAGGTTTGAAAGATCTACAGGAAAACTGTTCATAAGAGCTACTGACCATGTGGGCAGGTGGGGCATAGTTAATCTGTATGGTCCTGACACATGATTTAATACCTTTTTATGACCTTCAGTCTTAGGCATGGTGATTTCTTGCACTTGCCACTAGACATCAAACAACCTAAGCAGCTAAAATGGGATTATTTCCCCACAATCAATAAGCCAGTAAAATATTATACAGAATAACAGAGGATTTATTTATTCTCTCTGCTTGAGTGATTTGCTGTTAGTAGCTGCAGCTGTCACAGGCATATAAATGGGCTTGGAAGTTCAGTAGCCTTCATGCTGGAATGCCTCGCTTAAGTGAGCATGCGAGCTGTGATCTGCTCCTGCTGACACAAACTGCAGGAAGCAAAATATGTAAAAAGTTATTGTGCTATTCAAGTTTCTGTGGTTGTTTGCTAGAGTTATCAAGAGGATTTTTTCTTTACTCAGACCTCAATCTCCTTACAGGGCTGGTGTCAAGGTGCAGTGCATAGATTTGGGGCTACTCTACTGAGCTCTGAGAGTTACTAACCAGTTTGAGATGCCCTAGAAACAAGGTGAACAGCAAGAAAACAAGGACACAGTGCAAGGGTATCTTACTATCAGAAAAAACAGGTGTATTTCCAAATGATTCAAAGTGTAGTAACCTCCTAAATCAAGATGATCTTGCCATTGAGACATGATAAATGCTCAAGGTGGGCTGACTGCAGTTTCTGGCACTGATTTCCTGTATACATGACCCAGAGTAAGTTAGGTGCATACGTACAGCTTTGGCTATAATCCCACCCAAAGTACCTCAGCTATTCTTAATGCCTGTGCTGGGATCACTTATTGGAGCTATGCCACAGTACAGAAAAAAATGGATGATTCATGGGGCCAAAAGACCAAGTAATTTTATAATAAAACTTCAAAGGTATCTGGCTGATTTCTATATTTAGCTGCTTAGTAACAAGAATTTGAACAGCCGGCCTATTAATTAAGAAGTGGGCACCCTCCTGCAAGCACTTAAACCTTCAAGTCAGTTCTGGTCAGCTATCTGAAAACATCTGCTCTCAGGAGAGGACTCTCTCCTTCAGATTACAACTCAAGACAAGTGCCCAGCCCCTAAGGCCAGGTGAGATGTTGCATTAGATCCTGATGATTAATTCTTCGTAGCTCCTTGCTAGAGAATTGTGTGGCCGCAGCAGATCCACTTAATCCTCTCTTTGTGACCTGTAAATGGCTATGGGACTATGACATGATTGTACTGCTCCTCCCCTCTCCTATAAAACCCCATTTTTCTGTCAGGAGCTGTGTTGCAGGAAGAATCACGAAGACTTAGGTTTTGGAAGAGTCAAGGACAAACCTAAGCGTAACATGCTCTCTCATGCAGCTACGTCAGGCATGGCTGAGTTAAGCAGACAAGCAAGCAAAGAAAAACAGACTATACAGTGAATTATGGGGCTTCTACCAACACTGGTTGGCCAACCTCTAAAGTATTCCAGGATGATGGACAGAGCTCTGCACCTTAAAGGTCACTCCTCCCTTCTCTGTGGGACCGTGAACCTTCTACTGGCAGGAAAGCTGATGTAGCTGCCCTGTGTCCTGTATTAAAGATGAGAAGAGATGATGTCAATTACCAGACACTTGGATGTGGAAACAACTTAACATACGTTATTTGAATAAAAGTAACAGTCCAGGTTTACTGTTGTTCTAAGACCAGTTTAAGGTAATATCAGTTGGTATTGTTAGCAATTAGTGGAAAAAACCCTTGAAATAATTCTTCATTTTGAAATCCTGTATTTTGAAAGCCTGCACAGTATAGTTTAGTTAAAATATGGCAACTTGAATGGCGGGATTTATTGAAATACTGTGACTGCAAGGTATTAAGTAAACTAGGTATGACAGCACCTATGAAAGATGTCAGAAAATACCTGGATTTTGGAACACTTCAGTGAATATTTTATCAAGATTTTCAGTGTATATAACATGAGCAAACACAGAGCTGCCCTGCCTGTTAAGGCATTATTGGTAGTTAGTGTAGCAGAACAGTGAGAGACCAAGTGCAGATCTTGCCTAGGAAAGACAGTTTGCTTTCAAGTCTGTAAAGATCAGAAATTTTAATCATGGAAAACTACCCAAGCCAGAAAAAAAGAAGCCAACATATCTGTAGATGACTCTATAAACCTTGCCAAACCACTAACAGGTGTTGGTAGTGGTAGGAAACATGAAATGGTTTTTGCATGGTGGGATTTGGTTGAGGTGGAGCAATGAAAGGCAAATTGGCCCCAAGGTTTACAAGCATGCCCCCTTTTCTAGCTTAAAAGAGCCACAAATACCAGAGGAAGCTGAGGCATGGACACCCCACTTGTGCTTCAGCTGGTATTTAGGGCTGCACTTCCATGCATTGCAGAGCCTGACATTAGTGTGCTGCAGAGGACAAAAGCCTCTCTGGAGCACTGCAGCTCATGTGCCACAAGGCATGTGCTCAGGAAGACTCCTTCTTCTGCCCCACCTTGCTGGCAAACATACCCAGAGCAGAGTAACAACCTGTGGTGTAGCACCGCTCTTGTGCATCTGAGGGGGAAATTCAACTTCTGTTGGTCTGATGACTATTTACTGAGCCACTTAGTTTTGTAAATGTCTAGCTGGGTCGTCCTGGCACGCTTTAATTATTAAATAAAGTTCTCATTGAGCTGGCAGAATAAAGAAATAAGTGTTCCAAGGAGAAGTGTATCTTACTACAAATTTAATTTTCTAAAACATCAGTTTGTTGGTTTGGCGCTTTTTTGTGGCCTCTAGAGCTCATACAAAATGTAAAGATTTTCTTTCCCCCCTTCTTTAATCAGTAGCATTTGCTGCTGCTAATTCTATTACTTGGGTTATTGACTGCCAGTCATTCTTACCTTGACCTGTTTCCTGAAGATCCTTCAAGAAAGGCTGTTAAGATATGAGGTTATCTGATGATGTGAATATACAATTTTTCTGAGTCCTGGTAACATTCACTTTTGCCTATTAACAGGACGCAGGAGGAGCAAGCTTCTTACTTCCATATGAAAGGTTATAGAATTTATCACTGTAAATTCCTGGCAAATATAAAGTTGAATACATAAATACAATAAAGTGAAAAAAAAGTAAGACTCCAATACAAAAAGTGTAATGAATGACAGAAAATGTGTTTCAATGTTAGATGACCCTCTTCCTTGCATAAGAGAACTGTATAAAGACATATATATTTGGTAATGTTGTTATTAAAAAAACCTATTTAAGGATCACTTTTTGCTTTTGGGAAGACTCATGTAACTTTACACTGGGAAGTACTTCCACAGGAGAGTGACTCTGATTCCATTCCTGGCTCAGCTAGGATTTATTACTCTGCTTTGAGTCTGGTGCACTAGACATGCAGAAATCCTTAAGACAAAACCAGCAACAGGTGCCCTGTCACTGCCTCTATCGTTCCTGAAGTGCCTGGCTGCTGCATCTGACACAGTTTGGGATGCAGTGGAAGAGACAACAGAAATTTCCCCTGGGTCAGATTTCTAGAAAGATCTGTTTTGGCTTGCTCTGAAGACACATGAAGTGCCATCACATGATTGTCTTAACTATCCAGGCTCCACCAACTGCTGAGGATTCAGGATTTGATGACAGTCTGGTGACTGCCACTATGCAGCTGCAGCATGGTAGTCTGTTGGACTAAAGCAATTGAACATTAAGATTCAAAGTTTAAGATGTATTTTTAGTTTTCAGTCAGATGTGCCCTAAAACTTGTCTATAACCTCTCATCTAGTACAGGTCATAATATATACATCCACTTGAGTCTCTGAAGTTCAGTTTCCCGCCAGCAGCATTATGCCCATAGAGTGGACAAAGATGCCCAAACCCCTGAGCAGATGAAGCCCATTAGCACAGAATATCTCAGTTTCAATTGATCAAAAATAACTCTTGAAAGTTGTAGCAGAGAATCTCACTTGAGATGCCACTCAAGCATCAGATGGTAGCTGGGCAACAGTCCAGCTCCTTTACATTTCAGGCCCTTTGCCTTGTGGAAACCGATTAAGGATCAATAATGCACTCTTAAAAGGGCCGCTTACTTTAAATAGATCTTTACTTGTTGACTTGCAGCTTCAGCATAATTAGTTGTTAATTTGTTTTACGTATCTGAGTCTCCTGTGTCTCTTCGGCTCCATATCCTTTATGCTTCTCATTCCCAGCCCCTCACTTCCAGATAACGAGGACATATTTTTCCCTTTAGTAGCATTTGAGTTGATTTTAGATAACTGAAAGTTTACAAAACAGAACTACTTCCAAAACAAGACAGCACATGTACACATGTACTCAGTCAGCTTCACCATTTCTTTCATTCTGCTGCTTCATTTTGCAATATCTGATGAAGCACTGGGATCACTTCAATACTCAGCTGTTAATGGATGTACAGGCAGGCAGAATCCCAAGAAACCTTGTCCAAAATGAGGTACCTTTCTATGCTTCTTCCCAGCCTTTCCTACTATGAACATCCAAGCTTGAGAAGGGATCATCTCCTCTGGGAGGAGATGCCCACTGAATTACGATTGTACCAGGAAATTCTTGCTCCAGGGTACCCACTATATCCAGAGACAGTCTCAACTCTACTTGTTTGCATCTAGATTTTACTTTCTTCTCATTCCCATTGTAAGAGTCAGAAAATGCAAGGTTAGAGCAGGGGAACACAAGTGTAAGGCCAGATCGTGACTGGAAACATAGCTCCTTGATGGGAACCAATATTTGGAATTCCTTTACCAAACAAAAGAACTGCCCTCAGCTATCCTTTGTACAGGGAGGTAAAACACTAAATACTGAGAAGTGTGTTTAATAAAAATACTCTCAGATACTCTGACATATCTGGACTTACCTACAAGCTGTGCAGACTGTAGCACTGTCGCTGAAGAATTTTGCTGACAATCCACATACTTGTTCCAGCCACCCTATGCCAGCAATGCTCTCCCAGGACCTACATAAAGATATTAATAGCAACTCATCTCACAGAAGCCTAGTGCTAATCTTAACTTGTGGTAGTGGTGAGCTTTGCCTTCTCACCCTACTGCTGTTCTGTATGAATGTACTCTTACTAGGCTTTATTTATTTTCATAGTAAACACAACTCTGGGAAAAGCTTTCCTCTGCCCTCTGCTGGTTTTCCAAGGCACACATTTTCAGCTGAGCGTTAAAACCCTTTCTCTAAAATACCAATAGGTTCCTACACCTCTCCTCCATTTTCTGACTAAACTGCAGGAAGACACACAGGACAGGATCATAGGTGCATATTATACCAATTACCTCCTGCTTCCTTGTGACCTGCAAAATGACTGCCAATTTTCATATTTGCTTACTTGCATTTTTTCTGAACTAGACTGTTCAGGAAATTCAGGCAATCCTCATCTTTTCGTAAGTATAAGGCTTCTTTGAGCAAGTCTGCACAGAGAATAGGACTTTCCTTTGGTGCACTTTCATGTTAAGGAGAGCAGCAAACTCCCTGCACCTTCAGCCTGAACCTTATGGCCCCAAAGTAATTTGTCACTGGATCTATTCTCTCCTTGTATTTCTGCCTTCACTGCCAAGATTCCTTTAATACTCACCACTAAGGTTTTAGCAATTGTACTAGGTTATGCCCAAGACTCCTCCAGAATTATTCTCTTGTCCTTAATGTAAGTTTTGTATATTCCACGAATGTTCTCCAAAAGCTCCAGACTCAACAACTCTCTAACGCTCACTGGTGACTTATGCTGGTATTCAAAGCCAGACCTGCAGGTTTCAAGATTCAGGTTAAGTCTAACCCTTCTGTTTCTGCATTTTTGTGGCATTTTATTTTGCCCTATGTGTAAAGATAATCTAACTTGTCCATAAACGTAAGACTCTCTGACTTCAAAGTAAAAGACATGAGCAGTTCCCAATGGCCAGTGTTGAGACTTGTCAAATACAAGTAGGATATACCCTCAGTTCTATAAATCCATAATTGTAAGCTGGGCCAGGTTATGACTGTAATAAAGGATATGGTGTCTAAAGTCTCACACAGCTTGAGTCACATAACTGAGACCAGGTATCTTACTTCTAAGTTTAAGAGTGAAGCCCAAAAACACAGGGCAAACCCTCTAGAATAAATTAAAATGTGCACTAGATGCAGCTAGGGAGGCACAATGGCAGTAACTCTACCTTGCCCATAAGGAAGGAGGTACTCATTTAATCAACCCAACTTTGAGATTTTGGATATGAACACTGCCTTTCTTGAAAACTGCCTCTGCTTCAGTTTTCCCCTTACTCAGATCTGGACCTTTTTTTAATGTGTTAGTCACTTACTAAATGCTGTGTCAAAACTGTAGCCTGCATGACTGCTCAAGTTCCTTCTTCTCAGTAAAAGCAGGAACAGCAAGAAACACTTCCAAGGCAGTAGAACCTACTGAAAAACCCAGAAACCACCAACATGGAAAACACCACAGACAAATCCACAAAACAACAAAAACTCCACGCAGCATGCACATCCATTGTGAGATTACCTCCTCAGAGTCCCATAAATACACTGCTCTCTCAGAAGTGCTGATAAGCCAATGGTACTGCTTTTTGTGAAATTACCTTAGGGAGACTTTAGCAAACTACTTTAAGAGGTCAAAATACAGTGTTAATGGACAAAGTATTTCCCTACTATTCTCAGTGATATCACGCACACACTATTCACAAGAGAGGAAGACAATTTTTATTAAAATCATGCCAGTGAAAGCCACTAGTAGTGAATCCAGAGTAATTGTAAAATGCAGAAGTGCAACTTCTGCAGCCAGGCTGCAACTGCCGTCATCATGAAAGGACAGGCAAGCAAACAGCCATTTTCCTGTGGCATACACTGTGTCCAGCACTACAGCCTGGAGCTTCATGAACTAGCTCATGCTTCTGGCTACTTCCTTCAGAAGCTCAGAAGAACTGGTAAAGTCATGGAAACTTTTAACACCTACAACACCAGGACCGAAAACCAGTACTGCTGCTTCAGCTCTTTAACGAGTAGGTTTTCCACACCTGCTGCAACAGTTGACCTTCTTAAGGGGGAGAGCTGGCCTCTGTTCTAGCCAACACGTCTTGGATCACTTCAGCATGATACCAGACACCAGCACTCAATGGGAACAACTCTCACCAGCAGTATGACTTTTCAGAGTTTTAATCAGGAAATCATCTGAAATTTTGATTGACATTCCCCTAAATGTTACGATAACTTTGAGCAGTTTTTAGAAAATGAGAATTCATTAAATTCAATGTAAAACAACTGCACTATGAATCATGAATCCAGCCCTGAGCTGGTGCACTAGACAAGTATAATCAACTTCCAAGGACAATATTAATCCTGGAGTTGTAATTTTCCATCAGTGCCTTTCTTCAAACAGTTATAATTTAACCTTCCATGAATCTCTGCTCTGAAATTTTCACCTCAATAGTGCCAGCTAGAAGTCCGAAACACCCAGCTAACATATGTCTGGCACCACAACTGAAAACATTCAATACAAGCCATGTGAGGCTCTAGGATCTTCTCTTGACCTCAAGCAGTTCATAGAATTGGAAATTAAAGCTATTCAGATAAATGACAATGTCAAGTGCCCCACAGAAATGGGCTGCACAAAGATGGGCAGCAAGACTACGCATGCATCTTCATTCATAGCCATGACTACTTTGCCACATATTCCACAGAAGATATTTTATTTTTAAGTTAGGCCAACCATCATTTCACTGCAAGAGACAAGTTCCCTTCTCTCCTTCTTAGAAAGAAAAGCACACCAGCACACACATCAGCATTGGACAGGTGCCAGGGTCCATTTTAATAACAGAATCTGCAACCCAGAAACCATGAAATCCCCCTTCCCATAACAAGTTGCATGCAGCTCTCTTGGGAACTCAGAATCTGACTTGCATCCGGAAATGCATCTGCTTCGTAGCATTGTTACTCATTCCTGTCTTGAGCATCCACTTTGATTTCATCCTCTGCAGGTACTGCATATCGCGCTGCTGAGCGGTGATAGCCCCTTCACGGAGAGAGCAGGAAGAGAAAGAGGGATCAACACGTGTAAGCTTACTAGTTCTGTGCAAACCAGCTGATCTGTCCACGTACATCAGCAGTTAGCTATAGATTTTGCTTTCCATACTAGCACGCTTCTTTTCACTTTTCTCTGGGGAAAGGCCAGTTCCCTCTACGAATACCTATGACTGTGACTAAGGGAAAAAGTGGTTTTGCATTCCAAACATGATTTTTTTTATTTCAAAAGTGGATATAGAACTCACCACTGTTTCCCAACTGAAAAAATATTCTGTCAAAGCATGATTTATATTACATTATTAAATAGCAAGAGTATTAGTTTGGACAGGCAGAAACCAATATATCTCAGGAAGTCACCAAATATCACAAACATGCATGCCAATGGAATGAAAAGCTGCACAGAGGCTACACTGGATTTTAGACACAAGCAACTTTCTGCAATTTATTCTGCTTGGATGTCAGGAATGAAAAGGAACCAAGTGGAAGACAAATTACTGCACAAACCCCACATGTAAAATAAAGTCGACCTATTAATTTGCAGAGCGATGACATCCTAGAACCTCCTCCTCTGCAAAGCCCTCATGTTGTCACTCACCTGCCTGGCCTGTCCAGCCCAGAGCTCTGTACTGCTGCAACACCCGACCCACTGCTTTCTTGTTTTTCGCAACAGCCACTGTTCTTGACAGACCAAACCGCTGCTTGTAGTACCTCATTAAAGAGCGATGGCCCACTCTTGCACCTGTTCAGAGGAGGAGACATCTTATTATGCATCACAAAGCAGCTTCTGAAATGGAGTATTCAAGCACATTGTGAAAAGCCCTGTGCTGAGAAATGCTTTCAAAGAGTCCAGAACCCTAAAAGTTGTAGAACCACTAGGAACTCAATGTAATTATGGTAAGAGCTGCTTGAAGGAAAACCACAAGAAGTGCTGCAGTTCAAGAGGGCCTTAGCTCAGGTAACAAACAGACAGTTATCAGAAAAGAAAATTTTAATTAGTGGAATGAGCAGAGAGGCAATGCCATTTCAAGTAACCAGGAAAGTAACTTGCCAACATTCAGGAAATCCTGTGTAACTGCATAGTTGGCAGCACTTTTCAGAGTGAAAGGGCTGAGGTCCCATCATAAAAAAACACCAAACAAACAAAAAAAACAAGCAAGAGTGTCAAATGCTAACCAAGAAGAAAGGCTGTTTAAATAAATTAAATGTAAATAAATAAATTAATCCACAGAACTAGTTTACTAAATTAGTTAGCATCTGGATCTCTGCAAAAAAAAACCCCTAAACTAGATAACTCAAGTTATCTCAGAGCTGCACTAAAACAAGATATGGAAACTCCTGGAGTATACCATAAGACTCATATATTAACGAAGAGGTAAAATGAGCAAAGGAACCCACTGCCCCAGTCCACGTATACATCAATGCTGAAGAGGATGAACAACTTGGCAGTGAAAATAATGGATGCTGACGACATAGGCCCAAAGACACTTAAATGCAAAATTACCTTATTTCCCAAAGGAAAACACAACGATGTCCTCGCTGCAGGTAACAGCTGCAGCTATGAGAAGCGCAGAGAAAGTACCGTAAAACACAAACCCTATGCCTACCTGAAGGAAGGATTAGTTCCATAGTGTCATCATCATAATCCAACTCCCTCTCTGCTGGGCGCTTTCCAGGCATCTCCACATCTTCCCCATCCTCGTGATCAGGGTAACTGCTCCTGTGGAAGAGTAGTAGTACATGGTTTATACATGGAGAGCAGCCACAAACACACAGACCCATTATATAAAAGAACTGCCATGCACAACTACAGCAAGTCACAAACACTGTCACATTTTATCTACCTTGGTCTAAGAGTTCTTCCCAGTAGCACCTTGCTCTGAATAGAGGCTGGAGACAAGGAACCCTGTCAGACTCTTCCTCGACCCTGTGCTCAACACGGTTCTGCTGCTGCACACTTATCACGACTTACGGTAAAATGCCACCACAGTGCAGCCCACCAGCTCTGCACAGCTACTGAAAGAGCGCTCCCGGAAGCTCCACTAAATCCACCTGTCACCATAATACCAGGTATAACTGACCAAAACGAACACAGTTTAGGATAAGTTACAGAAAGTTCAATAAGAGGCCTCTAAATCACAACAGTCCTGCTAAACTCCAGCTACATAACAAAAAATATGTAAGAAATCCTCAGTAGATATTAAGTCCACAATCTGCCTAAAAGGTACCAGAAGAGACAGTTATGCCCTTTTATGGTCTTTGCTGGTGCACTGAAATCTAAATTCAGAAACAACAAGCATATAAAACAGAATTCAAAATACATTTTCATGTAGGACTGGTAATAGTAGTCACAGAAGAGGAGAACCAATCATGTTGTCATGCTTACCTAGAAAAGTGGTGAACCAACAATGCAAAATAAGTATCAGAACCAGAAACAGGACTAAATTTTAAGAATGAAGAATAGTTTCTGATGTAATATTTAACTCTCCTCTTGTCTGTCCCCATCTTTGCCCCACTCAAAGAAAAGTGTCATCACCTAAAATCATAGAAGTCTGCAAATTCCAGGGCAGCATCTCCGTCTGTGAACAGCTTGCAGTGGCTTTTATCATTCATGTGAGCCTGTACTGCTTCCGTAGAGTAGAAGGATTTCCCTTTTTCATTGCACCAGATGCAGATTTTCCCAATGCCAACCTTCTCTCCTGCAGAAAACAATGGTATTTCTCTTGGTCTGAACAGAACCTCCCTAGTCAGTAATTAACATTTCTGTAATGAAGGCTTGCAGCAGAGAGACTGAGGAAGAGCCTTGAGCCATTCATTTCCAGAAAAGCCCCGCTGTTCCTATGCCTTGACCATATGGCCCTAAAAGGGGTAAGTCTGAGCATTTAAAGATTTCTTGTGAAAAGGTATGTATCTGTAAGTATAATCAATAATAAATTTCGTACTTCCAATACATTTTTCTATCTAATACTCTGAAATTATGTTATTCTCATAATTTGTACACTTCAAGGAAGACACAGTCTTTCCTAGCTTTAGCTCTCTCACAAGTATTGCAAACCAGTAAGGCAAATACTTGCAACTCACTAGTAGGATAAGACAGCTCATATGCACACTTCAGCAACATGACTTTGTCCCAAATTTCATGCTATCTGAGTAAGTTTCTCAACATTAGCAAACTATGTGAGACCTACAAGGTACATAATTACATTTGCTCAGAAGGGTTTTCTCTCACTCCTCCTGAAAAGCCCATGGTCCTGCCCATTATCAAAATATTGAACTAGACAGCACTCAGATATTATTAAAAAAAAAAAAAACAAACACCAAAACAACCACAAAACATTTGGTATAATATCCAAATGAAAATAAGCAATATCAGTGTATAATTATCTTGACCAAAAATCAGAGAAAATTTACAGGCATACCCAGGTACTTGATTAGTCCTCTGAGGTCCACGAGGTACTCTATGTCTGGAATGAAGAAGCTATGAACTTTTGTCATATGGGCCACATTTTTTGTGAGAGATCTTGAATGATGGGGACAGAACAAGCAGTCTGTGACTGGTATGGCCCCAACAGCAGGAGTGCTTTCAGCTTCTCCCTCTTTCAGTTCCTTCTGTTCTTCTCCTACACTTTCCATCTCTTCTTCAGAGTCGAAGTCTTCATCAGAATCCATATCTTCCCAGTCTTTCAAAGGAAGTTTTTTAAAAAAAAATTATTACTTTTCTCAAGGAATGCAAATCCCAGTTAAGTTAGAAAAAGCCATCATAGAAAATACTGCATTTTCTGTTCTTACAGCTAAGTGCCACACAGTTACCTCCAGGTGCAAGAATATACCACTGCCAGTAAAAACACTTCTTTTTAAGATGCACAGCAAAGCACAAGGTTGCTCAAAAAAATATTGGCAGATCTGACTTTTTCCCCTCCATTTTCTCAGCTAGTAACACTTTTTTGCAGTTTTCAGGCCTTACATTTAATTCACCATGTCACAAGAACACAATCATGGCACATTAAAAACAAGACAACTCTGTCAGCATCAGGAAAACACTCATTTCCAGCAGTGACTTCACAGTGAGGGAAACGGTCTTGTTCACACACACATCTTTAACAACAGAGAACAACCACAGCCATCACAGCTATACCATGTTACATGTGAGTATATACCAGGCTATTCTAACAATTTTACATATTTGCAGGATTATCGCAGAGCTCATTAATGGATAAGCCATGTACAGGAATCACTTTTAAGGAATTTGGCTCTAGGGCAGTGAGTGTTTCCCAGTACTCTTTTCCTACTGGTCCCCTATCACATGGCATGCCCAGAGAGTGCTTGAGAACAGGTAACACTGTGCTTCCCAGTGTTGTAGGCTGCTAACTGCAGACCTTTGCTATAGGATGCCGTTCAATTGTTTTAAAAGCCTGACACTGAACAGATAGGACTTGTAAGAAACATCCCTGAACAAATACTTGTTTGTTCAGGAAAATTAACATTCAGAAACCTACTGAGATTTTAGCATTACAATTTATGACTAATACATTAATACAAGTGCAAGTTGACTCCTTCTTTAGGTGTTAAGATGCATGTCTGGAGGTGTTTCTTCTCCTGCAGAACAGACTCCCTGAAATGCAACTGAAATTTCAGCAGCACAAAACTGCTGTAACAGCTGTACTAATACAACACAGTGGTTTCAGTAACAAAGCTGGCATGAGGTTCCATCTCATTCATACCTGTCCCCTTCCTACAGTTTATTCACTCTACTGCTCCAATAGATGCATTTGGAGCTGTACTGTCAACTACAGCACTGAAAGCATCCAGGTTAAAAATAACCCTTTTCTGGAAATTCTGAAGCTCTCACCTTTTCAGTTGTCTGCTTTCCAGACTGACCTCCAACAAAGAGCAGTATTCACAGGAACAGGCAGTTAGGGTGGCAACTCTTAAACACCATTTTAATATAGATGTCTGCATGCTGAGAAGCCATGCCACAGAGTCAGGTTAAAAAGCAAACTTTCTCCTCTGGTCTTGGTAGGCAGAGGAAAAAAAATAACAACCTCACACCCACTTCCCTTCAACAAACCAGGAAAGTGACTGATGGGACAACAGAAAAAGATCACGACTGGATTTTTGTACATTTATTTTCCAGTAGATTTTTGGCAACCTTTTACATTAGCCTTCTTTAAAGGAAACTTCTCCTGAAATTTTATGTGAGAAATAATGCTCATATTAGTAACTATTTATAGTCAACCTTTACACGCATTAATATCTTGCTGTAAGCTGAACAGCTGGAAGTTCACACACACTACCAGAGTTCCTGACTGCAAACATGGGCCAACCTCGATTTCTTTGTTAAAGTGAGAATTTAAACAGCAAGATCTTTTGTGATGGAAAATGCTGCACTACTACAGAAGTAGGAAGTAGCTTCTGCACAAACCATAGCTTACCCCAAGTTATCACTTGTCTTACCTTCTTCATTATCCTCTTCCCCCTCTGCTTGTTGCTTGGCCAGCTTCTTTGCTTGCTGTTCAAACCACTGCAGTCGTGGAGGTATTTCTGGTCGTTCTCTGCTCTGGGATAAGCTGGAGCTTTCTTTAGAAACTGGAGAGTTACTTGCATTACTAGGAGGTAAAGGTGTTTTCTTTGGAGATGAAGATGGCTGAGCTCTGATGGCTTGCTGAATAGCTGTGTTCATTTCATCTTTGTTTACACTCTCTGGGGCCAGCCCCTTTTCCAGGTTCTTCTCATTTAATATTTTCACCTTCTTGCTGACAGCTTGAACAGCTTTTTTCTCCAGCTCCAGGTGCTTCTTGGACTTCAGGTGATTCTCATAGGCATTGAAGGTAGAGAATCTCTTGCTGCAAACTGTGCAGTAAGTGGCAGTGATTTTGTTTTGCTCCTCTACTACTGCTCTCTGTGCTAGGACTCTTTCTTGGAAATTCTCAGCAGTGACAGGAGGCATGTCAGCAACTTTACGCTTCAGGTTGTACCTGTGCCAGTCAGTTTTGTAATGGGCACGCTGAATGTCACCATCTTTGAAAGCCACACGGCAAGTGATACAAGTGTAGGTTGCCATTACTAGAAAGTGGGAAAAAATAAAACCATGCTGAAAAAGATTAAGTAACAGCCACAAAAAAAAAACCCCAACACAACATCCTGACAGTCTTCAGGTAAGGCAGTGCAAGACATGCACATTTAATTATTGCACAGAATTAAAATTTATTAAACACTAGCTTTATTAATTTTAATTTTAGCAAGGATTGTGTTATGCAGGAGCAAAAGAATAAACTTATAAATAAAAAACTTCAATGCAGTTACCAGAAGTTACTCATACCACAGCAGCATCTGAGCATCCAAGCCCCGGATGCCTGTCGGATACAGACACAGGAGAGGGCTCTCAGTAACAGCACCAATGTTTCAAAAGCTCTACACTTTTCACTGAGGATCAGAGGGTAAAGGTCCTTAACAAGTTCTGCCTACTCTAAGATCTGAGGAGACTAGTAATTGCTCTGAAATAAGGATAAAAAGGGAAAACCTGCTTTCAGGCCTATTTTCCATTTTTTGCAGCCTTACTAAATGGGAAAAAAAAAGCTACTGCATTTAAAAATAAAGATGTCCTAGCTATTTTGGACCAGTGCACGAAGTGTTGACAACACTTTACCCTGCAGAGCTGTTCATCTGGACATGCAGCCAGTCATGATTATAGCACCTGAAGTCACTGCAAACCCTGGTCTTCCTGCACTTCCCACCATCCCCCTGAGCTATGTTACTGGGGCTGTGACAGGACAACTGGAGAGCAGTGACCTGTCACTGATGCTGTCCTTTTTCAAAGACATACCTTTCCTTTCTTCTCAGTATTTAGGTAAACAACTTTCATTTTTAAAAACAAAGCTGATGGAATTTCTTGAATGCTCCAAAAGCAAGGACCAATAAAGTGTATTCTAACTGGAGATCACAGAAACCACCTTCATTTTATAACTGATTTAGAAAAACTATGCCTTAGTTGGGAGAAAAAAAAAAGAAATAATATACCTGGATGAGGGGGTCTCAAAGCAGGCAGAGGAACATCAGTCCTTCCCAGCAGCTACCAACGGGGAGAGGCTGAGGCAAAAGTCATAATGCAGAGTCAAAAGACACATTATGAAATGCTCATTCCCTGGAACAACTGGACTCCTGACTTACTGCTTGCACTATCTGTAATACTACAGTGATAGGTGAGATACAGAAAATAAAGGCCACATTATTTCATCTGAAATTCAGTGTAACAGATGCTTTATCTGTTTCAGAGCAAAATGTATCCCGTGCCCACTGCGGGATCCCAAATGGTCCCAGCAGCATTTCCCCATCCTCTGAAGAGCTCCCTGCCCCTCTCCCAGCCCAGGTATCACTCTCACTGCCACAAACTGCTGGGGCAGAGCCACGCCGCCTGCTAGCACAAGCTCCTCGCAGAAACCTCAGGGGCAGGACAGTCTGACACACAGACAGTAGATACACACCAGATTACCATGGCCTCGGGGGAGGGGGTACTTAAAAACACCCTGAAAAAGCCAGAAAGTAGACCAGAAGAACAGCAGGTATGAAACTGAGGGAATCTATAACCATAAACCTTCACCTCTGGCTACTGAGCAGAGAAGTGCTTACCACTCCAGCCGCACAAAGCAGACGAGGCCCCAGCAGAACAGGCTCCCGGCTCGGCCCCATGCCCACCTCCCGCCCCGGCACACGAGTCCGGCCTCGCCGGGGCTCGGGAAAGAAACCGGGCCTTCCCAGCCCCTGCCGGGGAAAGAAAGCCGGGCCCTCGCAGCCCCTGCCGGGGCACAGCCCAGCCCTCCCACACAAACACGGCCCCTGTGCCCGCGGGGCAGGCTCTGCTGCTCCGGCCGCACTCACACCGGGCCGTTTCCACAGCGCCGGCACCGAAGGGCAGGCGTTTGTTGTACGGACACCAGGGCCGCGCGTACAACTCAACAATAAAACACGCAAATAAACACTTTAAACAAAACAAGGGATAAGGCGGCAGCCGGGAGCCTCCAGGCCACACGGGCCCCAGGCCGCACTCACAGGGAGGGCGGCCTGCCCGGCATGGCGGGGAGGCGGTGCGGCCCGGCCCGGCCGACCCGACCCACCGGACCCCATCCCATCCTATCCCACCCCACCGGACCCCAGCCCAGCCGTGCCCGGCACACGTACCGTGTCCGGCAGGGAGGCGGCCCTGGCGGGACAGACGAGCAGGGAGCGGCGGCCGGGCCGGGCCGGGCCGGAGCGGAGCGGAGCGGGCGGGGCGGGCCCGGCGCTGCCCCCTGGCGGAGGGAGGCCCGGGCACTGGCACCGCCCGCAGCGGGGTTCCCTTCCTCGGGCTCATCCCTTTCTCGGGATCAAGGAGGCTGGAAAGGACGTGTGAGAGCACGGAGCCCGGCCTAGGACCCGACACCACCGTGCCAGCCAGGCCCCGGCCCCGAGCGCGGCCCCAGCCCTTGCTCAAACACCTGCAGGCACCGCGGGTGCCCCGCCGCCCTCGGCCGCCCTGGCAATCGTGTTCCATCGCCCTGTCTGTGGGAAGAGTCTTCCCGATGTCCAACCTAAACCTCCCCTGGCGCAGCCTAGGACCGTGTCCTCTTTGCCTGGGAGAAAGATAAGGTCATCCCCTTTTGCTGTTTGTTTTTCCATTTCAGGGAACAAACACACGATGAGACCATGCAAGATAAAAACTAACACGTATTTATTAAGTGGTTTTACAAACGATCAATATAATAGTCCCATGTTTACAAAACAGTGATCGGGCAGGTAAAGTGCTGCAGAATAGTTAAATAAAGACATTTTGTAATTGCCCAGTTTCTGGTTGCCCGGGTGGGTGACGCGCAGACTGCACCGCGGCTGGAGCGCTGGGAACAGGCGTGGGGACCACGGGGACTGCCTTCGGAATGGGCCACAGTGAACACAGAACGAGGGGAACCAGTATCTCTTCAGATCCTGTCACTTTAAGTTGCAATTATTTGCCCTCCTCTGCATAGAATAGTGTTGTGGGTTTTTTTCCCCAAACAAATGGAAGAATGGTCAGGGGGTGTGTGGTACCTACACACGGAAACCCGGCGTGCTGAAAACAGGCACTTTTGGACTGGATTTGACACACCCATGGCCATCGGTCAGATGGCGATCCCTCCACCTGCCACTCCCATGGACTGATGCAAGGGGACATCTTCCGAGTAAGAAAGACTGAACTGCATCCCACGGACCCTGCCCTGACACACGTAGTTTCCTTCCAGTCAGGATGCGTGAAGAGGCCACTGCAAGGCAAGGGAGGGCGAGCACTTTACTGCCAGGTAAGAGCACACCACGTAACACAAGCAATACTGATCCCACGGCAAGATAATGCATTGTGTTACCCCATGGCACCTGCTCACACTGTGCCCTCTACACTGCCTGCAGGCCTTTGGACTGGGAACCACATGCAAGCAGGCTTTCCATGGAAAATCTGTGTTTCAAAGCTATGTACTACCTCATACTCGCTTGCCTGTCTTTTTGCCCATGTATTCAGTTTGGAAGATGAGCAGGTGACAACAGTGCTTGGTAGGAAAGATGCTGTGGACCATTGTGACAGGAATTTTTAAGGAACTGCTATTTTGTGACTGCTCTAAGAGTACAGCCAAATGAAGGTTTCTCAAGGGATTTCCAACTAAGGGCCATGTAGATGGAATCCACAAAGGAGAGAAATGTTTTCTTTGCGTTTTGTTGTCAAGCGGAATGTATCGTGTCCAAACAAAGTGTTTTTTATGCTTTTGAGACGGAAGACAATTTCCTGCAGAAAATTAGGCATCTTTTCACTACCTGAGGAAGAATATTAGATGTTACAGAATTATTTCCTCCCCATTGCACAATATTTAGGGATTTGAATGTAATCAACTACCATGAGAGCAGAAAAATGCAATTCTAAAGACATTCAAATAAGCTACTACGTCCCTAACTTCAATGATTTACTTTTCAAGTGTTGTTTTGTTTTTTCTTTCTGGAAAAAAATAAATGAGACTTGTATCGGAGAAAAATTCATCAATTTAACTATCTTGAAACCAGAAAATGGATAATTTACAAAAAGTCCAAGAAAATCCTCCAACTGCTTTTCCTTCTTATCTAATCTATTACGCAAGAAGAGTGCCCCTGTGTTACTTTTACAACCACAAGTATTCTTCATAAAACAACAATAAAGTGCACGCTGTTACAATGCTGCCATAGACAGCCAGCTAAGTCTGTCCCATCAATCCGCTCATGCCTCTCTCTGTCCTGCAGCCTGTTTCCCCTCCTGGCACCAGTACTCCTGGACAAGGAAGCACACAGTTGTTCAGGTGTTCTGCAGAGTTCCATCAGCAATTTGGATTTGTACTCTTCTAACTGTTTAGATTGTCCTAATCATGCAGCAAGGAAATGAGGCTTTTAAGTCATCTGATAAATTTAAATGGTCTGTAAACCCCCTGTTTTTCCAGCAAAAGCTTCTTTTAATTTTGGCTGGGGATTTTTGTTTGTTTGTTTGTGTTTGTTGTGGTTTGTGTGTTTTTGGTTTTTTTCCAAATGAAAAGGACAGGCTAGGGAAAGCTAAAAAGGACTTAGCAACCAATGCTGTGGAAGTGATGTGGGCCATGGTTTTTAATGATTTCCAGAAACTCAGATGTTAAGATAATGCAGTGTTAACCCAGATGTTAAGATAATGTAATTTTGAAAGCTGCATCTTATGGGATCTATATCCAGCATCCATGTATTTCATAATGTATTTGATAATGAAGGCACAGGCTTACCTTTTTCCTGGTAAAGGACAGCAAACACGGTCAATATGCATTACTGACAGAAAAGCACAAGCAACAATAAAGCTAGTGTCAAAAATTCTCAGCATCTTTCTTTTCACTATACTCTTTTTGGCCTTCTGCCTATTTTTTCACCTCAAAAGGAAAAAAAATACAAAATGAAGTTAACTTTAAACACAGGCTTACCTATGCATACATGTTAGTGGAAGATTTTTATCATCTGTTGCTGTACTTTTTGAGGGTCCTAGATAACAGTATTCACCTCTTCAAATGCCAGCAAATGGAAATCTGCTTGAGTAGTAACAGCAGCTGACATGGTCCCTCAATTTCACTAATGGTTTACATCACAATTGAAAAAAAACTAGCTTTACTTCTTTCTGTCTCTTGGTTTACTATTGCTTGTTATTGCAAGCCAGTTTTGCTACAGGTGAACAAAAAATCCCTAGAAAAATAAATTCTCTCCTTAATATCCCATGCCACTTACTCAGCATGTGTGAACTTTAAACTGCCAAATCATTTAAACAAATTCTTTTTTGTTTGTTTTAAATTACATGCCAAGAAGAAGGTTCTGAGTGTCTTCTCTAGCAAAAGACCTCACCAAATACTTTTAAGTATCTTAAAATATTCAGCTTGCAACAGAACTCTGTTGCAAGTGGCAGCAGCTATCCTGGGAAAAAAACCCAAACCCAAACCTATAGAATTTCCAATTAAGGAAGTGGCACCTAAAAAAGCCTTTATGCTTTTTTCTTTTTAACCTCTAATCTCTACTCCGAACAGTAACTACCCTCACCTGCTCCTAAAAAGGTTGTTCAGTGCACACAATATTAACTTTAAAATATAAAAATTCATTGGCTGACTTCACATGGGCAATACTGCCAAAGACCAGACTCCATCAAGGAACACAGCAGGTGGTCAGTCAAATAACATGCCACTTTACAACTCTACAAGCCTATAAAGCAAAAAACTTGGAAATGCATCACCATATCCAAAGTAATTCAAAGGTTTAAAGTATGAAATCAAGTTTTGCTTTTTTTTTTCTTCAAGTGTTGCACACATATTTAAACTAGAGTTGTGCTGGTTAATGTGTTTCATATATAGTAGATGCACTACACATAATGCTAACTGCAGGGATCCATACTTTTTGGTATGATTGAAGTAGGTGAGATGTAGTTAATCTCATCACAGTCCTCTGATAACTTGCCCTCATTATGTGAGTCGTTAGTTGTATTATATGATTGACAAATGAGTAAATAAATTGAAAATGCTGAAAATTTGGCTCAGGACCCCAAAATAAATGGTTGGCAAAAAGATAAAAGAAACCTCTCCCCCAACTCTTTCAAACAACTGACCTCCAACACTCATCTGCAACCAAACAGTGGATCGATAATTCATTTCCATGCTATTACATTGAGGTATAACTACCAGAAACATTAAACTATCAGTAGATATTTATCCAGTTAATTCACTCTGCATAAGGGAAATTATAACAACACATCTAAAGGAATAGTTAAAGCTTACAGCTCAGAATTTTCCTCTTTTTTTTTCTTTTTTTGCATTTGATGATTTTTTTTTGTGTGTTTTATGTTTAATTTCTCCTATGTTACCAGCTGCAATTTCCAGGTTAATGACTTCCAAGCAGATTTGAAAGGAAGCCTGAAGACTTTTTCTTTTCCTGGGATTCAGCTTCTTGGCCTTGTGAAAGTCCCAATTCTTTCTCAATCTGCTCTAGCTCAGACTGGTCAAGCAGTTCAAAATCATCAGCTTCCTCTGTGTCTGTCTCCTCGCTCAAACTGGGCGCTGCATGTGAGGGAGCTTGCAGTGCAGACTGCAACTGGTCTTTGATGGCAGCAGACACCGCGGCTGTGATGACATCACCAGCAATTCCACTCATTAAATTAAAGGTTTGGTCACTGGTCAAAGGCAAGGACAACCCTGCAGTGGGTGGCCTCTCTTTACTCTGTCTGGAAGCGTAATCCACCTTGAAATCTGTTTGCTCTTTCCTTTGCTTCTGATGGCTGGGCATTCCGATGCTTGAGTCGTCGTCATCATTTGTTCCGGCACCATTTTCTAAAGAAGGAAATTCTAAAAGATCTCTAGCGAAAGCTTCTTCATGATCGCTAGGTCGGTCAAAATCTATTACAGGGTTAACAGAAGGAAACAGTGTTAGCACTCACAAAAGGTTTCCCAAAAGAGCAGTCACATGTAAAAATGCAGTTAGTAACTGTTCCTTTGAATACATTTACTGAACTACTGAACTACAGTAGTTTTCTATATTCTCAATGCAAAGGAGCTTTGTGTGACATCTAAAATAAAATGGTTTTGAGGTCGTAAATCTAGTATCAGAAATCACCTGCTATCAACCTAACTATTTGAAAAAAATACTTTTTTAAAGTGGTATCTAGCTGTAAGGAAACAACCCATGCAAATCTTCAGCACAGCTATTTCTAAATACACCAACCAAATGAAGTCTTAAAATATATAATGTGACAACACGTCTCTAAATTATTTTTCTTCACTATATATATGTGTATAAATATTTTAAATACAAATACAAATATTTAAGCATGTGTGGATGTGTTACCAGCTTTTAATATTCATGTAGAATAATAAAAAAGAATGTTCGTGTTTAAATGGAGATATAAAATCATAGTAAAGCCTTAATTTCTAACTTTTTCCTTTCTTGGCCAATACTTGTATTAATAGGAAACAGAAAATGGAAACTCTAGAGATGATCAGGATTGTTTCAGGTTTTCAAAAGAAGAAAAAGCAGAATGTAAACAAATAAAACATTAAATTTTAATGGCTGCACTATGTACAAATATGTGCTATTAGAAAAGTGTAAAACATACTGTGGAGTACATGGCCTGTTGAAGAGGCCTAAATGAGCACAAGGGAATACTTTGATCTAGTATTGGTAGGAGAAGGCAAAGAAATAATCCGTTTGAACTTACTTTCTATGAAAACAAGCAATGGGAAGTTGTTGTAGGACCATTCATAAGGGCTAAGGAAATAAATCCTAAAAGCGTCTCATATGTGATTTTCTCCATTTTCTTTAGGAAAGACGGGCTGTGAAGGTGAGGAGGAAGGGTTGTGCTGTATGCAGAGTGGTGGCTCAATTGCACAGACCTTTGACAGGAGATAAGCCAGTCCTCAGATGCAACTCTTGCACTTTTGTATATGTCCCATTTGCTGAAATACTCCATAGGGGAGAAGAGTGGATGTTGTTTATTTTTCACTTAGCAAGGCCTTGAACACAGTTACCCACATGATCCTTACAGCCATACCGGTGAGCGAGTGGGGTAAGTGAACTGTAAGGTGAGTGGAAAACTGTATGGACTACCAGGGTCAAAGGGCTGGGATCAGGGACACAAGGTCCAGCTGGAGGCTGGTTATTGCTGCCTGTCAATGGTCCTGAAACAAACACTGTTCAATATTTTCATTAATGACTTGGATGACAGGATGGAGTGCACTCTCCTCAAGTTCACAGGCAGAAAGGAACTGCTGTGAGGCAGGTGTATTTGATATTCTGGAGGTCAGGCTGCCTTCAGAGGGACCTCCACAGGCTGGAGAATGGAACAGGCTGAAAAGGAAGATCATGACATTCAACAAAAGCAAATGTGAAGTCCTGCGTCTGGGATGGAATAACCTGTGCAGCAGTACAGGTTGGGGGCAACAAAACAGAAGGCAGCTTCTCGGGAAAAGACCTGTGGACAGTAAGTCAGTGGTATGTCCTTGCAGCAGGGAAGACCAACTACATACTGAGCTATAGTAGCAAAAATGAAGGCAGAGAGTCAATGGAAGGGATTTCCCCCCTCTATTCAGCAACTGGTAGCACACCCAGAAGTACTTTGTGCAGTTTTGACAATGATAGATAGAACTGAGTCCCCTGGAGGGCCAGCATAGTTATTTAGAGGGCTGGAGAACAGGACGTATGAGTAAATGCTGAGAGAATGGGCCTTGTTCGGCTCTAAGAGAAGATGGCAAAGCGAAAATCAGATAGTTTAACTGCTGAATAGGAAGGTATAGAGAAGATGGGCTTGAATCTTCTAGAAAGCCCACAGTGAAAGGATGAGAGTAAATTAACACAAGCTGGAACATGGGAAATTTTGAGTCACTATAAGAAAAAACATTTTCATCATGAGGGTAAGCAAATATCGATAAAGAGAGTTCAGGGAGGTTGCTGAATCTCTACCACTGAAGATGCTCAAATTTCAAATCATCACAGCCCTGAGAAACTTCATAAAGCTTTGAACAGAAGCTTTGAACCTGCTTTGAATAGGAGATTAGATGAGATGAACAACTGCCCGTTACTGTGATTGTAGAATGCTATTTACAACTTGAAATATTAAGAAAATTACATTACTAATTTGCCTTGTATAATGCCATTAAGTAGCATTACACTTCTTGTCAATTACACCAAACTTTTTCTAGGAGAAAGGCAAGGTGAGCAGAGCAACAGATTCACAGGTAAGAATACACCAGACTACTGTTGTCCGGAATCTTTTTTCAGGCAAAGTGCTAACTGATAGCTTGGATTGTAAAAAGTAAGAACTTTGATCTGGTCAAGATCAAGACAAGTGCTTGAGAATCTTTTTCTAGTCTTAGTCTTTGTATGTAATTTAGGCTCATTGCTGGCTGTCTTCATTTGCAAACATTCTAGAATCAAAATCTAATAATACTTTCCTTAGCTGGCTGTTTAACAAGTCAAAGTATTCACTGTTTCTTCCTCAGCTTTTATTTGTTTAGCTCACCCATAAAAGCACTGGTACTAACTTAAAAGGGTTACTTGCTTACAAGGTTTGGTGGAAGAGAGTGCTACATCTGACAGTTATTGAGAGTGTTGGTTTTACACAGCACTACATTTGACACCTGCTAATGTACCTTATTATTTTAAGATGGAAACAGTTCTTACAAAATGTATCCAAAACTGTATCAAACACTAAAATTAATCTCAAATTCATTTCAGGGGGAAAAGTAACAGCTCAAAAAACTTCTGTCCACAAATTCTCTAATTTTCAGGTAACTTGCATGCCTGAAATTCATCAATGAGATGACGCTATTACTTACCATCAGATGTGTCTGTCTGTGGAGAATACCCCTCAGATAAGTTAAAGGTCCCATTATCGGTCCAAGATACTTCTGATACATCTGTGTCAGACACTGACAGCTCTTTGGCAACCACTGCAGGACTAACCTACATGGAAAAAAGTCCCATACATGGTATTCTTATACTCAGAAAATTCACACTACAGATACTGAAAAAAATCCCTCTTGTATGTCATAGCAATATGAATCACCTCCTATTTAAGGTTTAATTGTAGAAACATGAAAATCATAGTATACAATGCTTAGAAGTGAAGCATCCCTTCTGTAATAACTAAAAACTGTACTATACTAAAGCAGCATAGAAAATTCTAGTTAATCATCCTGAAAGTAGCATCCTACTGTAAGGAAAGCATAATGAGCCTGCAAATACAAAATATGCAAAAATGTAAAGAAATGAGTAGACTTGGATCAAAAAACCCAGCCCATTATCTATATGACCATCAAAAATTGGTTTAATAAAAAAATTATAATCTTTTACCACTTTATCCAACAATATTCAATTATGTCAGCTACAAAATTTATCTCATGGGATATATATATATTTTTCTCAGAATACAAAACCACCTTCAAAACGATCACTGTTGAAACCAGGCTTTATACACTACTCATCAAATACTGCATAATAATTAAGCTGAATTTTTTATATGACCAGTATTCTGATTATAATAGAAAAACCTTTGCCATATAGCTATTTAGAGTGCTAAGAGAAAAATGAAATATTTGAGTGTTCTAATACTTATCTAGAAAGATATTTATAGATAATATACCTATTTATACTATCACTGAAAATTATCAGACAAGTGACTACATGTAGGGTTTATATGAATGTTTCCCTTTTATATTTTAAACATGAACTGCAATTTCACTGTTTCAAATAAAAATAACCAGCTTCGCTATTAAATTCAATTTTAATCATTCTACAGCCAATACAAAATAAACACATTCTTAGTTCAGTAGGCCAAAGAAACCATTACCTTGGAGGCCAGAAGTCACAAACGCAGTAAGTTAATTAGTATAAGCCTAAAGGTGGAGACTATGAATCACGTCTAAAACATACTGCTTAGTTCAGGAACACAGCCTCCTGGGCAGGTTAAAGTCTTCCACAGAAGAACAGACAGTAATCTAGATAGTCTCCCATTATCTATATAGATTTTAAAAGCAAGACAGGGATGACTGAAAAAAAAGTCACCTTAGGACACAGAGCTGATATGTCTAATTCACTGTCATCTTCTGTGGGTTTTGTTTTTGCTGTTTCTGAAAGAAAAAAGATATATTTTTTATCCTACTCATGACAATGGATTTCCAGGTTCAGTGTGTGTTCTCTGTCACACAGCTTGTGTAGCACAATAACCTTCCACCTGCTCACGCAGTGCATCATTTATGTAATATGCTACTATAAGGTGAGGGAAACAAGGCTGACTGAGAGGCTGGATGCTTGTCAAAATACACTGTGCAGCAGCCAAAGCAGGAGAGATAATACTGCTCTGAAATGCGTTCCAACAGATTTATTTATCTGAATTGTACTTCCTTGAGGAGTGTCTATTGCTCACCACAATGTTATCTATCCTGGAAATACATATCTATCTTTCAAACTACACTGCCAGTACAACGGACAGGTTAACATATTGCTAGAACAGGCTATGTAGCTATTCCACTACATTAGTTCTACATGAGAAATGCAATTTTCTGGATAATTACATGTAATCTTCTTTCACAAAACCCTTCTTCTTTGCAGCCAGCTACCCTGCATTCACAGTCATATGTAAATATGCATACAAAGCATCCTCTGAAGTCTGGTAGAATGTTGCTCTTTGCAGATAAGCAGACACAAATTCCAGGTCCTCTGTCTGAGAATCTTTTAAACTAACATAAAATGAAAAACACAGTCAGAGTATTCTTGGTTGCTCCTTTTTGCAACTTGCTCTTTCCTTTCTTGTGCCAGTACAAGGGTTTTTGAACCTATGTGGTGAACCCAAGTGGCAAATCAAGGTAGGGAACTTGACTGCGTTAAATTAAATTGCAGGGCAAGATGTAGGATAGAACACATCTACCCTCAACCATTTTGCCAGTGCTGGCTTACGAAATTCATTAACCAATAGTGTGCTCTCTTGCTCTGCCAGTTTCACTTAAAAATTGAACAAGGTAGAATAATACATGAAAGAGAATTTTCAATGCGTTTTTCTTTCTTTCCAACAACTACCGCATTCCATGTAAGAGAAGGGAAAAAGACAGATGGTGGTTCTCACTGAGTCTAAGAACAGCACACTGCAGCATGAACGGTATACAAGAAAGGCATGTTTTAAGGCAGATATGAAGTCTGCTGATGTAACATTAACTGAAAACGGGAAGCTACCTGCAAGTAATGTGACTACACTACAAAGGTTTAATTACCAAAACTGGAACACCCACAAAACCCAAACTAAACGTAACACTGCTTATATGCATACTTTTTCTTGAAATAGCTTTATTTCTTAAAATATAAAAGTTTGTAATGTTAGGAAGATTTCAGGTGAGATAGGTGAGATTATGTTTTAAATTGATTTCTGTCCTTTCCAACTAAAAACTTTGATTAACTTGTAGCTACTATCCTATGGCAATTCTTAAATGTTTTTTGAGTATTTGGGGAAGAAAACAAATTCTTTCTGCTGTGGGGATTGAAACCAAAGAGGATTTAGATACCAGAACAGAGTTTTGTGTCTTACTGAAAATTCTGTTACATACTTATTTTGAGACCCTTGAGTGAGTCTCTCTCCAGAATAACTTTGCCTTATCTAACAGCTATAAGCAATGGATGCTTACAGCAAGTAGTTTTTTTCTGAAAACTTAAAAGTAGCACACCTAATAAAGTATAAAGAGCTTGCCTTGTTTCTTTCCATGAAGTAATAATTTTTTTTTATCATACCCAGACGTCTGACACACACTGTCACTCCTTATAAGCTAGTAACAGTAGCCAGGTTCAAAGCGAGAAATATCTTTACAATTGGATTCTTAGGACAAACCAAACTGTCTGCAAGGTGAATACCATTTTCTCTACATACAGAAATACATTACTTGGGACAATAATTAATTACTCACCATATCTCTCTTTTTTCTTCTGGTTGATATATTCCACTATTCCAAAATCTAGTTTCATCAGAACTGCCTTTATTTTGCTGCACACTTTCTGCCCAAATTCATTGCACTTAAGGAAGGGACACAAAAAGGCACACAATACTGTGATAAAAATGAAGACAGAGAAAAATTGTATTGAAATATTGCTGTATAAGAACTTAATGAAGCTTAAACAATGCCTCTGCATATGACAACTTCCAATTTTATATAATACAGTTAGTTTTACATAAAAATACACTGTGAAATGCCCATGTCAGACAAACTGGTTATGTCAAATTCAGTTTCTGGGAGCCATTCCTACTCAGAGCAGAAAATACCATTGTGCTCATATCAATTGACGTATTTTTAACTTTCAGTAAGGTACAAATTATGATAATTTTAAACATTTATCATCATCTTGACTTGGCCTGATTTTGATATCTCAGCCTGAGAAACATGACTATACAACATCGTGCCAGAATCAACACACTGAAAAAACTTGTAAGCTGATGTCCATACGACAAAAAAATTGTAAAAAATTTCTTCCCATATCTAACATAAACTGACCCTCCTTCAGTTTAAAACCATTACCTCTTGTGCTAATGCAACAGGCCCCACTAAAATGCTTGTCCCCATCTTTCTTATAAGCCCCCCTCTAAGAACTGAAAGGTCACGAGAAGGGCTCCCTGAAGCCTTCTCTTCTCCAGGCTGAACAACCCCAACTCACTCAGCCTGTCTTCACAGGAGAGTAGGCGAGCCCTGGGATCATCTTGGTGGCCTCCTGGGACTTTGTCCAACATGCCCATGTCTTTCTTGTCCTGGGGACCCCAGGACTGGATGCAGTACTCCAGGTAGGGACAGAGCAGAGTAGAACAGACAGGACTAGATCCCTCCCTCGACCTGCTGGCCACCCTGCTTTTGAGGTAGTCCAGGATACAAGTGGCTTTTTGGGTTGCAAATGAACACTGCTGGCTCACGTCCAGCTTCTCATCCACCAGCATCCCCTAGTCCTTCTTGGTAGGGCCACTCAATCCCTTCATCCCCCAGCCTGTATTGATACCAGGGGCTGCCCTTGACTCAGGTGCAACACATTGCATTTGGTCTTGTTGAACCACATGAGGTTCCCACGGACCCACTTTTTGAGCTTGTCTGGGTCCCTCCGGATGGCATTCTATCTCACAGAGATTCCTGTCTTCTGGAAACTTGCACGAATGTGTAGATATAAATAAATACATAGAGACCATTAATGAAAAAACCACATACACAAATCGTGACTGAGAAAGAGACTATACTTACACAAGACATAGGAGAGGACAACTCCAGGAATGTAACTTCCCAAGACAGTGAAAAATGTACATATGCTGCAGACAAGTAGGCAAAACTGGCAAAAACATTAAAATTGACCATTAACACTTTCACTGTTTAATTGTTTAGATCATTCTGCACAAGAAAAATGCTGCATGCTAAATGAAACCTAAAAAACAATGCAAAATTGAAGTTCGTTCTTTTTAAACTGGGAAATACTTCTACCAATTCTGGTGAAAATAAGCATCAGACATTCCATTTTGGCTAATTAGGATGCATGCCCTCTTCTATTCTAAAAACATGCTATTTTTATTCATTTACTGTAAAGGTTTAACAAGCTCACAGTTACTGCTAAAATGACTAGAAATTACTTCACCCTCATTACATGAAGAAAGACTGAACAGTTTATATGCAGGAAAAAAAACCCAACTCCCTAATTGCAAGATTACAATACATACTTACTGCATGTTTATAAAAGCAAAACATTCTTCCTATAGCTACAGTTCTCTCCCCTGTTGTGTTGCTTTGTGAAACTGTTTTCTATAATATGCTGGCAAGCATTCTCTTGATGCTTGTTGTCTACTTCAGCATCACTGTTAATGACAAGACTGAGCTTAATTTTCAGTATATAATTTGAGATTTTCCCTCTGAAGTGACTGTGACATACAGTGCATCTTTCACAACTGCACAATGTTAATTACAGAATTGATCTGTTGAAAGTTTACAGAAAGAATCCATTTGCTTTCGGAGCTGAATTGCAATAAAATGGCTAATTGAAAGAAATTTTGCACAGACCATCACTGTCTAATTTGCTTCTAATTATAGCAGTAAAATAATGACGGCTTAGAGAATAAAGGTCAGGAAAAGGAAGAGAAAACATGCTGTCAAAATGAGCTTTTCCAAACCAGTATTAGATATACCTTAACACACAGTCACTGTGTCATGTTACTACCTGACAGAATTATGGGACTGAGTATACTGATACTGCATTTCCTTACTTCATTATACACTTACTTCTTTTAAGTATACTTTATATAATTTAAGTTATAGCTTAAGTATAACTTTGTGGACCAAACATGTAACTCCTCTTTGTATAATTTTTTGATTTTTGAAAGATATTTTATCTTGCTGCTCACCTGCATTTTCAGTGTAAACTGATCTTAATCTAAACTAATATTTGAGTGTGGTATTACATACATCGTATTTGCTAATTCTGGGTGGCCTGTTTTCAGGGAAGATTTTGTGGTAATTAATTAAAACCTAACTGAGATAAAAAGAGGAGAAAAAGCTTCCTTATCTCCTTTTAACTTGTATTTAGCAATACAAATATAAATAACAAATCTACTATTGCCATAATATACTTCTACATTATTTATATTTTTCTCTGGAAAAAAGAAACCTGATTCACTTTTGACTAGAACTAAATAATGATATTCTTCCTAGTTGGAAGGAAAAAGCTTTACTCTTCCTTGTCTCTTCATGAACTGAGTTCTCCGGCTCAGTCCTTCCAGTAAAAAAACCCCACCAACTATAAGTGTATAGAAGAAAAATTATCACAATAAGATATGACGAACTCTCTTACATTAAATACTTGTGGAGCTATTCCTGAAGACTAAAGCTATTTGAGAAAAAAAAAAACAAACAAAAAAACAAAAAACAACAAACATGTTTATTTTCAGGAACATACCTATGTTACTTTTTTCCAAGTTTTTACTAAATTATAATGTTTTAAATTTCCTTTAAAAAGTTCATGGAATAACTGCTGAAGTTCCAACAGCTGTGTGGGGAAGGACCATACTGCTATGAAGTTTACTGTGAAAATCTTTCTGCCTGATTACCTACCTATGTTCTCCACAGCAAAAAAAAGCAGAAACTCATGAGTGAATGTATCAGAATGTGCATTTTATTTTTCTAATTTTTTTGCTTGCTCATTTGTTTGTTTTTAAAATCTACCTCTCCTTTTTATTAAACCATATAGAATGTTAATCTTATTTGGGAGTGCTTACCTTGCCAGGGTTTTGTTCCTTAAAGTGGGACATTTCTTGAAGAAATACAAATAAATTCATCAGTGTTTCTGTAATGCACTGATTTATTCTGGGTCTGTAGTCTTGCCTGGAATCGATGACATTCCAGCTGAGTAAAACAAAGAAGAATACCCAACTTTGTTTACAGCTCATATGACAGTTGAAACTGGTTGAAAACACCACGTTATAAAGCCATGACCTCTGGCAATCTAATGGCTGCTGCTCTGCTAGAGACACCTATGCTTGTTTCCACATATCTTATATAAGGTTAATTTGATCTTTTTAAGCTAAAAAAAATAAATCAATCTGTTCAGTAGTAGCAATTCTCAGTCCATATGAGCAATTGCCAAAGAAATTACTGCTTATTCATTCTGGCCATATGAAGACTGAGTTCGAGGGGTTGTTATCAGAACTAAGCAAACGAACCCCACACTTGTTTTTTTTAATATTATGTTTTCTTTAAAGAATATACCACAGTACTTCTTATTGCCACAGGATGGCCATACATATTAACATATTTAATTTCATGCATATAATCCTTGTGTTTTTCTTTTCTATTTTTTGTCTTGTTCTGCAAATTATGATTGTTATTCAAGGTAGGAAAAAATAATTGCTCTTGAAGTCTTAATTAATTTCCTTACTGAATTTTAACTTTTCTATTTTATTGAAAGGACAATTTCTATAGCTTATCTTATGACTGTTCAATACTTTTAAAAAAATAACAAGCCCCCCCAAAAAAACTCTACCAAAGAATTTGCTGAAAGCCATGTGAAAGCGTATGTATCTGTTATTTGGTGCTGATGAGTTTAGACAATGTCCAGTTTAAATGGTCACATTGTATACCTTTGTTGAGAAGACAGAACATCTACAACAATGATGTTTTATGAAACAAGAAATCAAAAGAAAAACATAGACAGGCCAGTAAATGTCAAATCAAACTAGTACAAAATACGAATGAACCACCGTGCAAATACAGAGAATCTGAAGAAAATTCTACACCAGCTTTACTAAGTTATCATTTGCATCACGTACTGCTGAGTATACACAGCTTCCATCCCAGCGAACGCCAGCCAGCCATGCGCAACCTCAGTCATTTTACTGGGATACATAACCCATTACATGTCCAATGCATCACTGTGTTAACAGCAAACATTTTGTGATGGGTGGATTCAATTACAAGACAAATCACAATCTAAATTATGGGGAAAATGGCTGTACCAAGGTCAGTGCAGCAATAAGGACACACACACAGGCTGTCAGATCGAACACAGTCTCCGCAGCCTCAGTTTTGTAAAAAGTCAGAACAATTTCAGTCAGAAATGCCTCGTTACACACCCACGGTGCTCCTTCCCCTGTCTCCCATGGCTGTCTCGGCTGGCCACGAGGTGGTGACACAGCATCGCAGGGAACCCTTCACAGGGGACAGGAGCAGCGCGGGGCGGGGGTCACAGACAGCATCACTGCCCAGGGCACCGCGGCCGACAGAAAAACTGCTATTTCAAACACTGGGAAAAACTCATTGAAGTCCAAAAATCAAATCAGTGTCTTATTTCCGACTTTACTTTAGTATTTACTGCATTGCAGTGGTGTGATTTCTTCTTACATTACTAAACATTCAGGGTGGGAGTTTTCCCCCCCCCTTCGAGCATAAACAAAGAACTATTTAAAACACTGTACCTGAAACCATAGGGTGACATCCCCGTGTCTTGGACTAGGCTACTTTCACAATTTCCCAGCCATGCACGGCACTGCATGCAGGTATTTGCCTCTGACAGAAGATGTAAATAAAAACATAAAGTAACCCTTGGAGATCACAGCAGGAACCCAGCTGGAGGAATCAGCAAAGTTACACAGAACTTTATATCTGCATCCCATGCACAACACAGATTGCAATTTCCATTATCTCTGATAATTAGGGGCTTGAGAAAAGTAGTATATAAGGGTTTTGTTGTATGGGAACTGCAATGTTTATGGTTATGCTACTCCCCCTAAATATTGCTTCCAGCTTTTGTAAACCATTCTGCAGCATTAACAAGTAGTTTAAGAGCAGCCTGTTTATTCCAGTGTTGAAAACTACTACTACGACAGTATTCTGAATTACACAATTCTTTTACAGATTTGTACTCCTACCCTTTATTTAAATTTGTTGACAAAGCAGAGCTTTGTGAAAGCACAAAGAGCAAAAACAGATAGGCCTGATGCTTACTATCAAATCAGAGCTTTGAAATATTTAGGACCTTTGTAGATAGCCACCTTACTAATTTTAAGTTAATAGCAAAAACAGAGGGGGGGAAAGCATTAACTACAAGAATAATGCACAGTATTTCCATATATGCTAACAACTAATATAAAGACAATACAGATTCGAGAGGAAACGGTGTAATAAGGCACAGTGGGATACCAAGTAACAATTCAAAACAAAACCACAAATTATGCAGAAAAATGGCACATTTGTATGGAAAGCTCTCTGGAGTTGCTTCGCTTGATTGTTAGTAATGCTTTCTTTAGCCAAGTTGTTAAAAAGTATGAGCTGAAATTCAGATTAAATAAAAACTCTATATGCTTTGGTTCCGTAGTTCACATGTGGTGCATTGACAAGATGACAAGAGTGGATGATACAGCTGAAGTTTGCTTAACAATATTGCAAACCTACTGAGCTCCACAAAAGAATGCCTGGCAGTTTCTTGTGCATCACAAAAAGTCATAAGACACCTTTGTCAGTTCTACTATAGCCACAGTTTTCTAATTTGCAGGGAACGCTGAGGACTATTTTGAAGCCTTATTCTGCTCTTTAGGCAACTAGTGGTGTAAGAAAGTCAGCTTGCTGATCTTCAGTGTGACAATCAGATGCACATGCTGCCTCTTCTTGCTCACAGCTCTCAACAACCAGCCCTCGTGAGGTCTTTTCTGGAGCCCACTCACACTGCAGTGTTACCTAGAGACCAGAGGGTTGGAACCAGGGGGAAGCAACACAGATTTTGGTAAAAGGGGAGTGAGAAAGAAAGAAGGTCCATCATATAATTGTAGATACAACATATAGTGGTGTGTATACAAAGATAGAGAGGTTATATCATGCCCCTGATAAACACTAAGCCTGCCTGAGGGCAAAAGGAAAGACACACAGTGATGCTTACTCCAGACAAATTATTTTTTCAATGATCACATTTAAAGACAAGAAGGGAAAAATGAAGATATGTGAAGTGGTGTAGATGATGAATGTGGAGTGCTTGACTACATCAACCAAGAACATAAAAACTACTTCATATTAGTTGAATTACTTAGAGTACCCTAATAAATGACTTAAATGTGAACCCTATACATCCTGCCAAAACAGCCTGTGGGACTTATGTCCAGGTGCTCCTTTTGGGACATAAGCAGACAACTCTTTCTGAATACCTTCAAAGGCTTTTGCGCACAACTTAGGAAGTTTTATGTTCCACTACTTATCCTGAGTTTGATATGAAGTGCTACACTTCCATTCTAAAACTACTGTCAGTAAGATTGAGGGTATTCAGAAAGAAAATAAATTAGTCACATCCGTTGGGATGTGGCCTACTGCCTCATTTCTAAATCTGAGCAAATACATTAACTGTTGCCTACTAGTTGCAAAAAAACCTACTCAAAACACCCTCCTGCCCAGACACTTCCACCGATCACAGTCACAAACTCTGGCCAAAAGAGCCCGTGGCATTACATTCTCTAAAAATGACTGATGGAGTCATGCTCTCATTTTGTATCTAGACATCTGTTCAAGCAAAGCCCCATCACATTTCTCTCAGAAAGGTCAGCAGATCTCATGTTACTGGTTTAAAGATCTTTTCGTGACGTGCTGGATTTTTTTTAATTATGTGCACACAGTTTTATATGCATTTTCCTGCAGATATGCTACTCAGAACTGCAGCAGTGACAGAGTACACCATGATGTGGTGGAGCTGATGGACTGCACCTACATAAACACAGAGTTAGTAATTATAGAACTTCTAAACCCTCTTGATTTCCCAACTGTAACCACACACACTTGAAGGCTGTGCAGACTCTGTAATTTTATGGGGAACATAGAATGTATTAGTCAAGGTGGAAGAGCTGAAAGTTACATTCCCAAAGATATGTAAATCTAAATATAGGTAATATGGCTATTTTGTAGTTTTTAAAAAAAACTACAACTAGAACTTATAGAATAGTGTAACTAACTGTAAGGGAACTGGATATCTAAGGACAAACAGGCAATGAGGAGTTCAGCATGAAATGTAACCACAAGAAAACCAAAGTGTAAACTGTTAGCAAAACCCAATCAAGAAGGTTTAGCTTTTCAGAGCTTTAATGGGTCTCTGGTAGGAGGAAAAAAATCACCTCAGTGCAGAAGGAAGTGATCATAATGATGCAGTTACCCTTCTTTGAAGCAAACATTTCATACCTGAAGACCTATGCCAAAAATATGGTTTGAAATTTTTCTTCTAAATTATTCTGTGACAGAGATAAGGGGTTTAAAATAGTATTTAGATTAAAAAAGTTTGTGAAAAAATTATTTATTTTTTTTTACGTAAAAATTTCAGGTGTCCACATACTGAAAATAAACATCTCTTTCTCTCTCCGAAATATAAAATAGTGTATAAAGTACATTTTACAGTTAAATGTATTAAAGTGTCAATTGCAAACCCTCTAAAATCTAGTATTGAATTGTGTGGTAGAATACAAAGCACTACTGATTAACCTTACTGAAACACAATGCAACAAGTTTGTGGATGTTATGTGCCCTATGTGGAAAGACAGAATGGCCAGCACCACTGAACTCACAGCATAGCATCTTAATGGCCTATGTGGCTAATTTTAAAGGTGATTATGTAGAACTGTGCTCTATCCTGTGCCACTTTTGGATCCTATGCAATCATTAAGCATACTAAAATAATTATATTTGTGTCATGTGGCTATGACCAAGTCAATAAGACCTGCAATTTAAATGAATCACTGCGGCACCATGTAAAATCCTGCTTGCTTCAAAGACTTCCACAAAAGGATGCTATGTCACTGTAACAAAAAGTAATACAGGAAGCATCCACAAATACACTGTTCTCAGACTTTAGGGAGAATCTTCATCTGCAACTTTTTTTCTACAAACTCTACCAAGCTTTTCCAACAGAAATCTCTCCAGTTTGTAGATATCCACGCACACTTTATTTCCCATTGCTAGTCCATAGGTGCTGTACAATTTTAGGCTCACCAATGTGTCGTACTGTGACAAACATCCTTTAACAGATCACACTTGACCATCCCTTCAATGTTGAGGCTTGGGCACACTTGGAATCCCTAAGATATACAGATGGATCTTGTTTTTAAATTGAAGCTGGAGAATGTAGTTATCAACCTTAAAGAGCAGTTAACAACATTTCCCAATTAAAAAATCTCCCTTAACTATCATCTCTACTGTAGTCCAAATACATTACTTGTAAGAACCCAGTGAATTGTTAATACTATGCAATGTTGCTTCTCAAGCTTTTAAAGTGTTTTCGTTCTGACCTCATCCATATTCACCTGACACTTCATTTTTGTGCTTTTTATTAACAGCGAGTCAGTCCAATTTACTGTTACTGGTTTTTTTCAGGGGAAGGTGTGAAATAAAAAGCTGAAAAAAGATGTTATTTCAAATTTTTCAGTAACATGCATGTCCCTTTCACTTAGTGACCAAGATTTTTTTGGTAATATTACTGTACAAGAAATAAGTTTAAATCATCAGCATTTGATGAGGCTGGACATGCCTTTTTCAATGGACTGCACAACAGACTAGTCAGGATACATGACTTTCAACAAAACATAATATAAGCAACCCTTCATCTCTGACTGTATACACTTCTTGCACAGTGTGTGAAACTAAAGTCATAATGGTATTTTCTCCTCTTCAACTGGCATGGGAACATTGTACCACTCGTGTGCTGCTAAATCCTATCAATGAAAGTGGTTCTTCTGCTTATATTACTAGTCAAGAAGAAACTTTTCTCAAAATTGAAGTAATCCTATTGTTATAAAAATACACTGACGCATTCTGCAAAGAGATAGGGGAATTCATCTTTTCCTACATACTGCTTAAAAAAAATAAAAAAAAGAAAATTACTCATTACTACCACAATTTTATTTATTTTGGAGGGGATGTGTTCATCTCGTCTATTCGGGTATAACATCAATCGTCTTATAAAGTCTTAATAAGGAGCTGCACTGTCTTTCTTTAGCTGACTGAACAGAAACTGGTTAATTCCAGCTTTTGAAGGCAATTCCAGTATACAAGTTCCTCAACACAGCAGACAGAACTAAACATTGTCACTTTTTGCTGACTGTTCTGCTAAAACAAACAAAATATACTCGAACTAAATTTAAGGCATTTCATTGTCCAGCTCCTCTAGACAGACTCTTGTAAGCAAACTGGTAGGCCAGCTCTCAGAGGAAACCTTTCCTTTGACCCGTACCACTCCTGTCCAGCTCCCCTGCAAAGAACACCAGCTACTACTGCAGTTCGAGGTCCTTCAAAACGAGATCTGATAGTCAAGTGCTGTTAGTCCAAACCAAGGACTTAGTCAATAACTGTAGATTTTTTGAAGTGTCTCTACATGAAAACTTAGTGTTTCAGTGACATGTAAATACTATTACAGAGTTGCTTTCTGTTTAGCAAAGACTATAATGCTATTACTATGTGCTGTTGTCTTTTTACCAAGACAGTACAAGCACTGGGATCAACCAGGTCAGCTTCCCATTTGTAACAGAAATTGGTTATACAGAAGAGAAATTTTTATTGCACTACTTTTGTTCAGAAAAGTAAGGAAACACCTTCCTAAACAACAGGAGTATGAAGTTCTATTTGCAGGACTTAAAAAAGATCTGCCCAGCTGTTGGAAGAAATTTTTTCAGATATATTTTTCTCTTGCAAAGACAATTCTTTTAACCATTTTTCACAAAATCAATTAATTTTCTTCCTTCACAGCCTCCACATTCTTCAGCTGGGATACTCCAAGTTCAAGGCCCTTCAAAGTCAAGCAGCCAGGAAAGCTGAGCTGAGCATTCTCTGAGTTGCAGAGTAGCTGCACGAAAAAAGGAAAACTGGATTTTCAAGTGCCAAAGAATACTTTTAACCTGCAAAAATATAAAAATGACTTCCTGCATAACATCACAAGATGGCTTTAACTCTGTGCAAAACCTCATTTTGACTCTTTTCAAGGGGTTTTAATGTATTTTGTAGGAGATCATCACTCACCCTGATGCACTATTGCATAACTGAGAGTTTCTGGCATGAGCTAACAACTTGTTCTCTCCATTTGTGCAGAGAATTCAATCATAAAAGGAGAAAAAATACTTTCTATTTTATTAAATAATACTAGCAGAAGAAGCAAATATCATAATTACAAATCAGCATGCTTTGAGTAAATAAATAACATGCATATTTGACTTTAAATTGGATTTTCATTTTTCTAAGCCCAAACAGATGCTGGGAAAGGTAATGCACTATAAAACTAGTTCAAAATCAACTTTTCCAAAATTATGTACCTTTCTCTTCCATTTTAATTCAAGTCATAAAATGTTCTGGCTAACAGTTTAGTGCACCATCCTTTTCAACAATAAGCAGGTGAGAGTGATTAGAACAACACAGATATTGTTATGGTAAAGGAAGTTACATGTTGATATCTCTCTGAAGCACCTAAAGCCATGTGCTTCCACCACTTCGGGACTGATTGTTCACAGTACCTTTTAAACAGTAAAATTTAAAAAACAAATTATACCATCTTACACCAAAACTGTAGGGGACCTGATGATAAAGAATCACTGGGTGAAAATATCTCCTTATGCTAAATCGTTTTCAGTCCTCTACCTTTGGCCACATATTTCCTCACTGTTCTTCATCTGTTACCACCCAGGATTATATGACAAAACAAAATGGAAGATACGAGTGCATATCTAATCTTCACAATCCTAGCCTTACCAGGAAGTATTTGTGCCCCTGTTCCTTTGCTTGTTATTCATTTAAATTCACAGTGTGACTAACAGAGTATTGGCCAATGCCACATATTTAACTATGATGTAACAATGTGTATTAAATACACTTGTGACACAATACTACATATTTTCTGAAGTAGGACGTGAACTCAAGAGGAGAGAGGATGTAATAAGTATTTGCATCTGAGAAGGAGCTACAAAGAGTGCAGCGTGCTGAAACCAATCAGGGAACAAAGCTCATTTTGCACCTTCTACCAAAACAGCACTGCTCTCCTTTTTAAAATATATACCTATGCATTTACATTACTATTTCTTCTTTAGCAATTCTAAGATTAATGACTCCAGTAGAGTTGCCATATTGTTCCAGGAGAGTTCCCACAGCTCCTCCTTCCACTATCTCATGTTGAACTTGGACCAAAACATCCTGACTTCCACCAAATGTCATCTGCACTTCTACAGGAATGTTTTCCAGTTATATCTTACTTGTTATGGCCAAGATAAAAAGGCAAATTCATTTCAGAAAAAAATTGGAACCTTCTGAATAAACTATCTTCTCAGATCTTTTTGTTCAATAGCAAAGATCCAGAAGGATGAGCAAAGAAGATCAGGGTCAATTAATTAAATGGTAGCTTAACAAATGATAAATGGGCAGAGCAGGTCCTGTTATCATGCTTTTTTCAGCTTACTGCTCTAGAAAAAATCTTCCTTTTTGTTTCAAAAACAAAACAAAAACCTCAACAACTTTGAGAGAAAAAGAGGTCTTAAAATGTTAGGCCTAGTTTTGCTTCAGTTTAACTGCCAAAGCTTGCTACAAGACTTTATAGAGAAGGAATTGAGAATAGAGTAAGTCAGATTTTATTAGAAAGCTGAAACCTATTTTTCTAAAGTGTCACACATACTCCTTTTTCCTTTATTGAAAAATACACAACTGAACAAACTGGAGACCTCACAAAACATTTTTTAAAGATTACCAATTAACACTGTGGTGATTATCAATAATAAGTCAACATTTCCTTAAAAGAAAAAAAAAAACGCTCCCTGCTCCTACAATTAATGTTAATGTATGTCACATATAGGGCACAACTTAGATACCCCTGCAAACGGAAACGCGTGGGTGACCCCACCCCTGCAGAGACACAATTACACCCCTGGGGATCCATTCACCCACACTCGCCCAGTTAGGTGGCTGTGCCTGAATATGCTGCTCTACAACAGACAAGCAGAAGTGTCTCCTGTATTTTATCTCACACTGACATACATACTGGAAAAACATCCACATAAATGCATGAATTTAACTAGAAGAAATCAAATCCAAAGCCATAATGAAATGCTCCCTTCCCATCCTTTCAATTTCTTAAATTTGCCTCAATATTCTGGGATTTTGTTAACTAATTTCTAAAGAAAGTCTATTTCTACATACATATTTTTTTTGCAATATCAAGTATTTTATTAACCATTTTAGAGCTGACATTTTGATTAGCATCACGACAATGAAAAGACCACGTGGACTTCAGGATTATAAACTCGGTCACAGGCAAACATCAATAACATCTACTTTTAAAATACCTATTTTAAGTTCTATATAGCTAAATTTATTTAGTGCATTTATTTCATAGGAATGTGCTGGATCATATTTGAGAAAACAGTTATTTGTTAAACTGTTATCAAGTTTTAGGTCCAACTACTTTTTTCTTGTCCTGACTTTGGGTATTATAAGCTAAGTTAAACTTCAGAAAGACAGGCATACCTCAGAGGGACACAGTGCCCTGTCTCACAGAAATGAGTTACGGTTCTGTCAGTAGTACGGCTACGACTAAACTATTTCTGTGCCTGACATTTTGAGGCTTGAAAGTTGCCCCATGGTTGGGAAAAGTGACTAGGGAGAAACCACACAGTATTTTCTTCCCTTCAGCTTTAGTTTAAGAAAGACCTATGAGCTGTACAATTTAACCTCTATGCAGATGTTAAGACTTACATTTCCCTCCTAAGAAGCCTTAGGTTAGCACTAGAGGCAAAACCCTCGAGAAACAGATGATGTGTTACAACGCAGAGAAAACTGATCCCAGGCTGAGCACTCAGGGGCACACACAGATTAGTTACATGAAGGCTCAAGTCCTTACTGCGCTGCACGAGAACATCACAAGCAATGTACAGTACCTGTCATCTTGTCCCAGATCCTCACTGTCTGGCATTTCAGACGTAAAAAGGAATTATCTCTCTCTTTTTACCAATCTAGATAATCCAGGCCACGATCTTCTAGTCTGTTTTGTGTTTTAGAAGCCACCACTCGAGCACCTGTCCTGCTTGCTGCCAGGAAGAATGTTCCTTGCTCAGAGAGCAAATGTTTACAAGACATCCTAAGTGCCTGCTGGTCTTGAATGAAGTTCAGAGCGGTCGCCTTTGATTGGCCACAGCTATAAATAAACAGGTCGTGACTCACCTCACACACTATGACAGGGTGTTTAGTAGCAAGTACAGCCAAAAGCCAGTTTGTTTTCCTTCTGGTCATGTGAGAGAGAATCACCACCCAGTTAGTACATTTTATTTTTCTGCTTCCACTGGAAATCTTTCTCAACATCTCCCCCACTTCTCTCAGATGTAAGTAAGAAGAAACCAAAGGGATAGGAAGCTAAATGACACAAACTTTTAATAAAGTGACAGGCTTAAAAATATGAGAACAAAGAACTTACTCTTAACAATAAAAAAAAACATTTTTCCTCCCCACAGTGTCAGTCACAAGCTGTCAGCAGCAGCAAAATTATTCTCTAATGACTAAAGTCAAAGATTTTTAAAAAAATGCATAAAAACTTGGTAATTTTTGAAAATAAGGGATAGGAAGATAAATTTTCAATAATGACTAAATTGCTTTGGTTTTAAATTCTGATTCCAAACTCATCTGCCACAACCAGCCTTAGCTATCATAGGGATATCAGCAAATTGTGCTGGAAGAGTCCTCAAAAATGAAAGTATGCTGACAGGAGGAGGCTTTCTGACAAAATACTTTGATTACTTTTGTGAACAACCTAAGGTGAATTGACATATGGATTGCCTCCTGTAGCTTTTTGCTGCGTGCATGACAGGGATTCTGTCACTCCAGCTACACCAGATACATCTCCATTAATTTTCAACACCCCTGCAACCTTATCTGTGCTGGTTAAGCTTTGTCACACAGTTCAAGACTCCAAGGAGCCCATACGTACATTGTTCAGCACATTGCTCAGCGCTGCTTCTTTCTTTCATTTAACTGGTTGACCTATTTTTCTTAATATATTTTCAAAGAAATATTACATCCAGAGATCTTCATATAAAAATCTTTATTTCTAGGAAGGAACTCAGGAAGATTTACACCTGCCTCTCCTGCATAAGACAGTAGGAATTGTCCTGGGAATGTCACATGTTAAAAATAAATTTAAAAAAAAATAGGCAACGATGGAAAAAGGTATGCCATATATCCTTGATTTGGTAAACCGTATCCGGTGCATTGTGAGTAATCCATCATTTCTGGAAAGCTGCTTAACTTTCAAAACTATAAAGGATTCTATCCTTTCTCTTTTTTTAGTATAAATGTTTTCAAAAGTAAAATCTAGAAAAAGAAAAACAGGAGTAAAATCCTCTGTCTAAATTATGCAATGCAATATATAAATAAGCATTAATTCCCACCCTACAACTAAGACTTTCTGTGATCATCAATAACTACATATTCTACTACAGTCCTCTTCTTCTACTCATGATATTTATAGCTGAAATAAGTAAGAGCTGAATTTTCTTCAAGCTTACAGTGAAACAGGGCTGCTAAATTCAAAAACCTTATTTAATAAAATGATTTTGTGTGACAGCTTCATCTTCAGATCAAAGTTCTGAAGTCTTCTAATTAGGAAAAGAAGCAAAAGAAATAACTGAAATCTGCAAATGCATAAAAGCATCATTCAAAATGTAAATGTGGCATCTAAAACAACAACAAACAAAATTAAACCCCTTGTGCAACTTGGATGCTTTTGTTTACGTGCATTGCAATATACTCTTACACAACCACATATATTTACAATGTAAAATGCCTTTTACAAAATATTTCATTTTCACGCATTTGATGATCACACTCAAAAGCTGAAAAGCTTCCAGCATCATGTCTACCCCTGTATGTAAGTCTTGGAACTTGATGTACTCCAAGCTCTTCAAGTACAGCTTTGGACTGTTCTTTTCTTTGTCCCGCTCTGTACACAGAAGAAAAATGGTTCACTGTTTACTTTTACAATTCCTTAGAACTATTCCCAGCCCTCACAGAGATAAGGAGGATAATATCACCTTATTTACTTATTCATAAGCAAGACCTGGAAAGATTAGGCTCAAAACTGTCTGCTAAATGAGTACCTATCTAAAATGTCAAGGACCTGTTAGCTTGAAACAGAGCATACCCAAAGAGTAGTTTCTACTGGCATCACCGCTCATCACTTTTGCAAATCAGACTTCAGAACAGCATGAGCACATAATTAGCAGGACAGCAATCACATGGAAATATTTTGCTTAGTAACACAAAGAAGACTATCTATAAAGCTCACATTATTTTCTTTTATTATTCTGAATTCTTCTGCACCTGAGAGTATTAGAGCTTGCATTGGCCCATCTGGAGGTTTCCAGCAGATCAGGATCCAGAGCTACATGAGATGGAATGACCTCTCCAAGAACACTTGGTGAAACAGGAGCAGGTGAACAAACATATTGTACCAGATCAGGCCAAAGCGCTTCTGGCATCTCCTACTGGGTCCAAAAGCACAGCCAAGGGAAAAATGCATTGCTGCCTTGCACAGAGTCTTCCAGACTCCAACTTGTGGAGTTTTGAACGAGCAGCGATGCCTATTTTTTAGCCCTGGGTGAAATACCTATAACATCTTGTGGCAAGGACGTCTGCAGCTTAACTGCATACTTTTTGGAAACAAAAAAACCTCAACCAAACCCCACCCAATTTTACTTGCTCCAATCTAGCCACTACAATTTGTTTCTGAGAAGTCATACTGGAACAAGTACATGACAGTTAACTAGCTTTTCACAGCAATTTATCATGTTTGCATACAATTATATTCTTTTTTTGATGGGACTGCAAAACTGAAAGGTGAACCTGCTTAGAAAAGAGCTTGCCATTTTTAGCATTGCTAAAAATTAGTTTTAAACTTTTTCAACGTGGAAAACTCAAAGGGACTAGAAATGACAGAACTGAGGAAGGAAAAGGTCTTTCCCTACCAATGTTATTTTTCAAGGAGGTTCTTACTTCCTTGCTTAGCTGCAGGTAAGCACTGCATTCTGAATTGCAGTGGGCTTGGGTCAGTCCTCTCTGTCCCTTCCAAGTTCTTTGTTGCCACTTCTGAGGTCCCAGTTCACATAACTAATCTGTGCTCCTCTCAGCAACCTCTTTGCCTGAGTTGCTATCTTCCAGGATTGCTATGTCTCTCTCACTTCTCACATGCAGCATTTTCTGAAATCTTCCCTCCTCTTGGCTCTGTTGGTTCCTTAACAAGAAGAACAACCCCTTCCACCTTGCAGTGAGTTCTCCCCCCCACAGCCCTATTACTTCTGAAAGTAATTTGGAAGCCCTTGGCTTTATAATCAAGAGGAAAAAGATTCCATTGACAATGTCCTGCTCTTGGTCATCTCATTCAGTTTTAAAATTCCTATTTTAATAGCTTATCTGCTTCATACATATAAGGTCTTCCATGTCTTCAAACATCCTCACTATTTTTTTGCAGACTCTTCCCACATTTACTATAACCAATTTAAACTGGAAGAGACCAGGAAGCAGACAGTTATTCCCAGTGAGGTCATACTATTCTTTACACATTTTCACTCTTTTTGTGAGTTGTTCCTCGTGCTCTGTTGGGTGTTGTGATTTTCTCACAAAGTTTTCCAGAGTACCTGGTCTTCCTTATGTTATTCGGGTAACTTTAAGAATCAACCCTTCTTCTGTTCATCTGCATGACCCTGTTTTCACCTAAGCAGACCTCTTCTAGACCTTTCTGAAAACTTGCTTGGGAGCTGTTAAGTAACAGCTCTTTACTGTCAGGTGTTAAGACATGCCAAAAGATGTGCTGGCATGCAGATCAGATGCCAGTCGGACATACTGCTTGATCAGGGAATCTTACCAGTTTTGCTCTTGCCAAGTACAGTTTTGGACTTAACGTGTATCATAATTTCCACAAACAGTATAGACATCTATGCAAAATTTTCCTTTTACAGGCAGGCACCAAAGACTGCAGAAGTCTTCAGCAAAGAAGGGAAATAAAAGCTATGTTCTTGCCAGAGACAAGGAAGTAGTCCCACTGAATAGCTGAGAGGATTGGAAATAGTGTCACATGCACTGTTTTACATACTTATGTAGATACTGAAGATGCTCAACAGTTTTAGGAGGTAGGTGAAAGGCAGCGTGTTGTCCACACGGAGTGCAAGGGGGATCACCTGGCATTGTGTGGTAGGTGATGTGACCCACCCAGGCTGCAAGCTTTCAAAGATTTTGATTAGTTAGCCTGTGGTATGCTTTAGCTGGTCAACCAGCTCCAGAACTACTCACAGTCACTGCTGCCTTTTAGGTCTCTCCTCATCTAAAAGGGGAGTAAGATGGAGCTTACAATGTATAACCCTGTTCTAACTATTCAGCTGTGAATGAGTTTCACTTCTATTAATATAGATGAAAACATAACAAACACCCTCCCGTACACTTAGAAACATCCTAGAAGTTCTCAACTGACAGGAAAATAAAAATCACACTCCCAAAAGAACATTTAGCTTAGTTTGTATTTCCAGAAGGAATGGAAAGTCTAGAATTTTACTTTTTGTAGACAATTTATGCTGATGTTATTTTCAGCAAGAGCATGGGTTTAAAAATTACCTTAATTGTCAAAGGCATGTTTAGGATGAAAATTAGTTTGAAATGCCTTTTAAAACTACTTACAACAATCGTACCAATAACATACATGAAAGTCTCCAAAAATGGAGTATTCCCACCTTTTTCAACAGAGAACTGAATATACTGATCACATTTGTGTGTGTGTGTGTGTACCTTTATGTATTTATAAGTACACAACATTACTGTAATTGGCTCACAGGTTGAGCACAGAGGGTTACAATGACTGGGGTAACATCAGACTGGTGACCTGTCACTAGTAGGGTTCCACAGGGCTCCATCTTGGGGCCTGTGCTCTTCAGCATCTTCATAAATGACTTGGATACAGGACTGGAGGGGATACTGAGCAAGTTTGCAGAGTACACAAAACTGGGAGGGGCTGTTGACTCCCTCAAAGGAAGGGATGTCCTGCAAAGAGACTTGGACAAATCAGGGGACTAGGCAATCACCAACCATATGAAGTTCAAAGAGGGAAAGTGTTGGAATCTGCACCTGGGATGAGGCAACCCTGGAGGTATATACAGACTGGGGAATGAGATGCTGGAGAGCAGTACCATGGAAAGGGACCTGGGAGTCCTGGTCGATGGCAAGTTGAATATGAGTCAGCAGTGCCCTGGCGGCCAGGAGGGCCAAGCATGTCCTGGGGGGCATCAGGCACAGCTTCGCCAGCCAGTCGAAGGAGGGTATTGTTCTGCTCTGCTCTGCAGTGGGGTGGCCTCACCTTGGATATTGTGCGCAGTTTTGGGTGCCACAATGTAAGAAAGATATTAAGTTGTTAGAGAGTGTCCAAAGGAGGGCAATGAAGATGGTGAAAGGCCTTGAGGGGAAGCCTTATGAGGAGCAACTGGGGTCATTTGATATGTTCATCCTGGAGGAGACTGAGGGGAGACCTCATTGCAACTACAACTTCCTCATGAGGGGAAGAGAAAGAGCGGACACTGATCTCTTCGCTGTGGTGACCAGTGACAGGACCCAAGGGAATGGCCTGAAGTTGTGTCAGGGGAGGTTTAGGTAGGATACTAGAAAAAGGTTCTTCGCACAGGGGGTGGTTGGGCACTGGAACAGGCTCCCCAGGGAAGTGGTCACAGCACCAAGCCTGACAGAGCTCAAGAGGGGTTTGGATGACACTCTCAGGCACATGGTGTGACCCTTGGGGACAGTCCTGTGCAGGGCTAAGGGTTGAACTCGATGATTCCTGTGGGCCCCTTCCAAGTCAGCATACTCTGTGATTCCGTGAGTCATCAGTTTGAAGGGCACACCTAATTTTCCCATATTTTCAACATCCAAATTTCCTGAACGATACCTGTCCCAATTCTTTCTATACAGAGCTGATATCAAATTGCAAATGCTTATTATATTTACTTAACTTTAAGATCTCTCCGTACACTATAAGATACACAGGAGGCTTGTTCACAAGAGAGGAAGCCTTTCACACAAGTGTAAATGAAAAATCATAAAAATGGACCTGCTGAACATGCTCAGTTATTTGCTGGGATATTATACCAAGTATAACCACAATCTGGTAAGCAGTGTACTTAAAAAACTGAAGATACTTATTACACACAAATTTAGCTGTACCTAGGATTAGGATTGGAGAAAAAAAAAAAAAATCTCAACAGTCAAAGATCAATAAAAACAAGCAAAAAAAGTGCTTTTTTTCTCTATTCATGTAATTCTGCATATTATGCAGGACTCTTACCTGGATGAAATAACTAATTGTTAAAGCACCTTTTTAAATCACAAGCTGAATATTCAGGAAAAAAACCAAAACGTCAAACCTGCAAACAAAACAGCATCCAGTTTTGAAATTAAAAAAAAATGCAGCATTCAAAAAGCTAAACGATATCACATGCAAGAAATATTTACTGAGGAGAACAAAGCACATGAGTATGTATTTTTCAAGAATCATAAAAAATTGAGTATGAAAGCACACTGACTATCAACAGACACCAAACCCTGATTTCTATCAGCAAAAGTGAATCGTCACTGTGAGGTTTTAGTGTTTTGTCATAAAGCACGCAGAATAATGCTCCATGGTGCATGAGAGTATTTCTGAGTTTCAAACACAAGCAGAAGGAGGAGTTAAAGGGAGTAAGAGACACTTCAACTGCAGTTTAAAAAGCAAATTATTACATTTTAGTCACATGAAGACAGCAAATCTTCCTATATACAAATATGACAGATCATGCTGGATTTGTGTGACAAACAGAGAAGAGCTGGAGACAGGAAGGTAGAAAATCTTACCACTAAGGGTGAAAATCTCAACTGCTCTGGGACTTTTTGGCCATGAGATCCTGTTAAACAGCTATAAAAGAAACAAATATTTGGAGGAAAAGAAAAAACAAAAACAAAACCCAACCAAAAAACGCAAACCCACCTAGCAATGATCTGAGCAATTTCTAAAGAAACAAAATATTTTTCCCAAATTTTCAGGAAACTCTTTACATACTTTTTCAGGAATTTATTTACCCTAAGACCTACAAAGTTCTAGTTCATCTATAATCATGATCTGTAATTCAGTCGAGTCACATTAAAATGCAAAGTTTTTTTCTAGGTACACATACTACTTAAGATTCTGAAACCTGCCCACCTCCCTGTCTCTTTCGGTTTGTAGAAATATGAATGTGTTTTTTCTCAGCAATTGGTTTCTTTTTCTACTGAAATAAGAGGAACTATATGAAAGGCAGACCAAACAGCAAGATAGCTACACAATGAAATCACTTTCCTTTGAAAAAATTGGTTAAAAAAATGCATGAGAACTTGAAAACAGTTTTCAAAAGTATCAATACAAAGAGTTACAGCACAAACCTGTGAAGTTTGTAATGTTTTCTAATACGAGAACATTTAGAAGACAAGACTATATGTAATTCAATTAAGAACATAAGAAATGACTCAGCTACTTAGAATCTCTCAGGTAATTAGAACACTCAGTCCGCATACTGACTGCCTATATCTAAAAGATTTTGCTGGTATGCTCACAGTTTGCTAAGATGACCCACCATTACTTCACTGCTAAAACTGTCCTATGAAAAAGAGAGTATGAGCCAGTTTTCCACCTAATTATATGATTTGGTCTTTGGTGCAATGTAAGAAAATCTCTCCAGAGAGTGGTTAGTGCAATTGCAAGCCATAACTAGATCGAAGTCCAGGTCACCAGCCCTGAATTAGACCTTAGAAGCTTAAAGATGAATAACTGCAGGACTTCAAGTACATTATAATGTAAGCACAGAACACAGTTATATATTATTCACCATTTTCACTGACATCAACCCTATTCTTATGCCCCAGCATGAAGAGCATAAGTTTTGATTAATATTCAGAATTGCTAGCCAAATGTTTTCATACTAAGTATTATTCATTTTGATTCCTTACGATCCACAGTCTTTTTCAATGCCTATATAGTGAAAATGAGACAGATGACTCAACGATACTGTTAATTTATCAACTATTAACACCAACTTCTTATTACTTATTTGTTCATTTACTATGTAACAAGAGATGAAGCCTCCACTGTTTAGCATGTCTGATGGCAAAATTACCATCATATTCTCTCCCTTTAAGAAGAGCTTTTTTCAATAGCATTGTCTTTATTCAGTCTCAATGTGGTAATTTTTAAAAGGGTGCAACCGCAACAAAAGAAAATATTATTACATCGCCACTAATGTGACTCAGTTTCAAGGCCGTATTTTTATCTGATGAAGTAACTGGTAATCTGTGTGCCACATGCCAGAACTTTCCAACTGCAACACCTGTAACAGCACATTATCAAATTGGATACATCAAAAAGAAAACAGCAATATGTAAATTTATATAAACAAATTTTAAAGTATTTACGAACTAAAATGAGGGGGAAAATGTCAGAGTGCAGGCCACTTAAGAAGGCACATATTTGCGTGTGTTGATCAACCAGCTTGTTTAAAAAAATATATTAAGAAAATATAGGAACTCCTCACCACAGTTCATATTACCTTTTGATCTCACATTATAGTTTTACCAGCTTGAGAGAGAAAACGGACATATAAACTTGCTAAATGCTAACATCAAAACTTAAAGAAAATACTTCTACATAGTATCGCAGCAACTTAGAAGGCTAAGATAGGTAATAATGAGAAACAGCAGCAAGAAATACATTATACAAAGCAACAGTACGCTTCACACAGTGGCAATTAATGCACATACACAACTGAACACTAGGTAAGATGGTTAATTCTCAGTGCACTGATTAAAATAAAACTAACTTTATCCTGGAGTGACTGAATAAACCAATTTCTTCAAAGAGTTTCTCCAAAGCGAGTTCTTGTCAAACCACAACCATTCTGCTCTTTAAATATCCAGCTTTCTGAGAAACAACTGCAAATTTTAAAGCTATGGGAGGCCAAGGAAACATCACAGAGCTCCACAGAAAAGGCAAGGGGGCAGCCAAGGCTGCAAAAGTCAGCCCCCTCTTGCAATCACACCTACCCCCGAAAAAAACCTACAGAGTCAAATGGCTCTTGGGCTAATACAAGTCAAGAAAGGTTCAGAGGAGGAATGATATCAATGAAGCCCTGCAGCTTAACCTGTTCGTCAGCAAGGGCACGTGTTGATTTGTGATTTAGAGGAAAGCCCCGGAGTGGTCGGGTGAGCGCTGCCAGAACACTCAGCCAGAAGTGCTGAGCGCCCGATAACCTTCACCCTGCCTCGAGAAGACGATAGTACGCATGACATTTTGCTGAGGGGCTGACAGAACTGCTGGAAGGCCAAACTAACTTCAGTTAGCTAGGTTTTTGTCCCAAAGTATAAAGGACCACAGTATAAAAGTATAAAAGACAAATTTTCCTTTTCCTGTTCCCTCACTATTAATTTTTAAATAAATTCAATCCATTTTATAAGGTTGTTTAGAACACATGTATTCACCATGTTATTTTGCACAGCACAAAAGCAGCTCCCATCACCACTAAAACTTCCCTTTTCTCTCTTTTTTTTTTTTTTTTTTTAATGGATGCCTAAAGATTTCTAAAGAATCCCTTAAGCTGTATAAAATATATTTTGATAGTACAATTTACTGCTACAAGAGTGAAAAATTAACCTTTCAGTTTAGAAGTTACTTATATATAAATACATACATATCTATTAAATCTGTAAAATGCACAATATTTTATCACAGCTTTTCCTGTTTCCTTCAGAATCTTGAATAAGGATCACTGAGCCCAACTCCCCGGATGTTTCTATGGATGTTCCTATGGATGTTCCTGTAGAAAAGGGAAGTAGAAGGATGAAAAAAATAACACTCTACACAGACTTTTACTTTAGTCCAGTGAGTCTTTCGTCTAAAAACCCCTCAAACAAACCACCAAAAAAACACCAAACAAAACCAACAACAACAAAGTCCACAACCCTCAAAATAATTTGTTTGGGAAACATTAAGAGCACTTTAAATATATAATTTTTCAACAACTGCTTTTCAGGTAACCTGCACTTCTCTTTGTCTCATTTCAGTGACTGACAAAGAAAGCCCCAGAAGACTCATTTCCATCTGCTGAAATTATTCTTTAAAAAAAAGAGAGCACCTCTTCAGTATGTTTTGAGTTTGATCACTGATTGAATAAGTGGTTTTCTATGCACATTTAGAAGGATTTTGAGCAAAGTACCTGAAATTTTAACAAAAAATTCTGCTTAGCATCCTTTTCAGAAACCTCTATTTATTGTTACATTGAGATTTCAGCTGAATTTTCATGTTTTGAGACTTTGATTATAATAAAAAATACCTAATTCAGCTAACAAGAAGTTGTCAAGGTACACATCCTAGGAAAATTGTCTGCTTATGGTGAATTCACAATGGGAACAGTTATGTACAGTAATTGTTCAGGCACATTTCAGTTTGTGTTCTAAGAAAAGCTACATATGTATTCAGCAAAAGCTCTCAAAAATGTTTAGAACAGTATTTTTTTAAAGATCAGACACACAAACCTCAGCTATTACTGCTCTGATTGATTTTATTACTCTGATCTCATGCCTAAATGAAAGAAAAGGAAGATCTTATGGTACACACTGTGCTTGCAACTTCCGTGGAATGTGTTGGTAGGAACAGACACTCAGTCTTAAATTGGGCAATAACTACCTCGCATGCCCTTCTGGGATTTCCCAGACTTAAACATTGATATACAATTTATATACAAATGCAGAACTGAATAGATATATTTATTTCAGTCTTACTTTGTCACTTAACTGAATAAGAAGTCAATGCTTTAACACTTTTTACAAGAACAGCTATACTGGGTCAGCCAAAGGTCTACCTAGTCCTGTGCCCTGCTGGTTGCCAAAACTAAATACCTCAGGATACCTAAGGAACAGAGTAAGAATATGGGAAAATACATAATGATACTTCCATAAAATACAATAGAGCTTCCAACAATCTGCAACTCAGGGACTTTCAAAGCCACAGTGAGTGATTTTTATTTAATAGCCTTCAATTAATTTTCTTTAAAAACTGTCCTGTGATTTATATTTTTAATCCACATAGAGTTCTAACATTCACAACAATTACGTACCAAGGATTTCTAAAGCTTAATTACATATTTTATTTTTCCTCAGCTTGTTGCCTGCTATTTTGATGCCTCCTCATTCCAATACCATGAGAGAGAAGGTATGTTCGTTAGGGTATCTTGCAGACCTCCAATATATTTCCTCTTAATTATTACTTTTCTCTTTGAGCAAAACCACATCATTTACTTGTTCTCTATAGGAAAATAGTTCCATTTATTTGGTCTACCTTGTTGCTCTGCTCTGGACTTTTCTTGTTCTGTATCTTTTTCTGGGAGGTAACAGATCAGAACCACACAGAGTATTCAGGATTTTGACGTACAACAGATTTACAAGAGAGTCATATGGCTGTGATTACATTTTCCCTGCATGTCTTTTTTACTGATACATAACAGTAGATTAGATCCACACTGATTTTCTGAGAACACATCTTATTCATGAGTGGTAAGAGTCACCTTCACACCCTACTATTTTGTACGTGAATTTAGTACTGATATTTCTGCATAATTTTACAGGTACCTACACTGAATTTCAGATGCTATTTTACTGTGAAAGAATCCTGTAAGGATTTCCTGAAAGCCTTCATAATTGGCCATTTCTTCATTTTCTTGAATAATTTGGTATATGGCCATCCCACTACTCACTGCCTTTTCAGGTCTCTTATGAGTACATTTGTCAGAATAGTTCCACCACAAATAGTGGATATTTTTATAGGCACTGAAATTTTTTTAAGCATTACCTCCCACTATGAACTGACCTCTAGTAACCTCAATGGCCACAACTACATCAGTGATCTATTAATTGTACTACCAATCCAAATGCTCAGAAAAAAAGGCTGAACTTCTGAAAGATTATCCTTCTCTTTACATCAAATGCAAGCTAGAGAAAGGAAGTGTGGGTCCTAAGGTGCTGTGGCCATAAATATTCAGGTGGATTTGAGAGAACTTTCATGATTTTGTGCTACAGCAATTATGTCTGATCAACTGTATTCAACTAGTATGGAAAGTTGCAGAATATAATGAGCATATGTCACTTTCTGTTTTCCTCAGTGTAAAAATAAAAGACTTACAGCTTTATAGAACTGATCTTCAATGTTATTTAGACTCTAAAATATTTGGAATATTAATTAAAAAGTCATTAAGGTGTGAAATATATTTTAGTAAGCATGCACCATCTCTTCTGTCACTAGGAAATAAGAGATAAAAAGGAGACTCAAGGAAGGAATACCTTCCAAAACAGCTGAGCAGTTTTACTCAACTGTATGTTGAAACACCTAAGAGAATACAGTATGTTATTCTGCTGATAGGCTCACATGCTTCAACAGAACTGTGCCAGGACATTCCTTACTAAATTAGTGACTAATCAGATGTTGCGCTGGGAAGCACACCCTCACGTGTTACAACCACCCAGACGTCTGCAACATTAAAAAGAGAAAAAAAAAAAGAAAGAAAAGACTATGACTATAGGTTCTTCTGCCTCCTGTAAATAATTACCATCATGCATTTTATAATCTAATGCTTGTATTGCTTGTATTTAGCAAACCAGATGCAATTAAAAGTAAAAATCTGACTACTACAGAAACTCCAATCTACTTATTCTGATCTTTCTCCTATCATTTTAAAGACTGCAAACAATGATGTCCTCTTCCTTCCATGTCAGTAACTAGGATATGTTTCTAAATACCTTGTTTGATTAATCACAAGTATTTCTTCCTTCTTTTATCAAGTTTTCAAACTAACCAAAATTGCTTGTTTCTTTTTCCTTCCTATTACCCTCAGATTTCCACTATCCTTTATAAATTGTTCAGAACTTGAAAACTTGACAGAAATTAACTCAATAGGCTGTTAGGAGACTTGCACTTTTGTGTATGTGTGTGTGTGTGTGTAACAAACCCTACTCTTCTCAATACAATGAAATAACAAAAGCAGCATTTCTGCCAACAGGGAACAGTTAATATAGGTCAATATTAAAAGAGGATAAAAGCTACTCATCCTTAAAGGAGAAAAACATCTTTTCCCCATGTTTAGCATAAGCCATACCATTTGCTTTTTAGGCAGTCTTCAGTGATAATATAACAATACAGAATATGGTTCGGCTTGCTGCCTGTTTTTATGATGTTTTTAATCAACCATCATTAGATTTATTCTTAAGAAAAGCCATTCCAAAATGAAAGAGTCCGGTTTTCTTCTAAATCCTAAAAGCAGTCTCTCTATTTAAAGTAACACCGGGGGCTCCCTGAATGCTATAGTTTATAAATACCCTTTAAGATGACAAGTCAAATGACTTCAGGATTGTAAGTTATCTCTCACAGTTGTTCGACCGTTAAAATGGAAAGGGGTAAGAATAGAATAAAAATACCAATGGCAAAAATAATACACGTGCAATGGAACAAACATAGTGAACAGGACACGACCATTTTAAACATTAATCTTTTCACTTAAATTTACTCTCTACCCTTTGAAAAGGTCAGCTTTGTGAACTTCTCTCCCCATGAGCAATTTGAGGTCTGTCATTCCATTAAAAGTTTCACTTTGATAAGAAATGCAATCTTCCTCTTCTCATGATCTGTCTGGCACAGATTGCAACAATATTCTGTTAGTTTAGGCATCAATAATAATTTGACATAACCCACCTAAATCTATAATAATGAACATTTAAAAATAGATACAAAAGGTGAAAAATATGAACATTACAAGCTGGACAAATCCCTTTGGAAGGGAGGCAGGGAAACATACCCAACAGCTCTGTGCAATCAGACAGGCTGCCCCTGAACTAGGCAGTAATTTATTGTATGGTGTAACTCTACAAAGAGTTAGAAAAAGGATGTTTCAACTGTATGTCAGGTTTCTGTTCTCTTTAGCAAGGCTCAGTACCTTGGCCCTCTAAAAATGTACTATTGCTTTTTAACCAATTCAAAATTACAACAATATGCAGGTAAAGTCTCATTGTCTAGATGTTTTACTAAGTCTGCCTAAGCTTTTTGAAGTCCTTAAACTAGAAGATAGCCTTGATAATTCTGAGAATTTCCCTAGAGAAAAAAAAACCCAGATGTGCTGTAGAAGGAACTGACTTTGTCCAGTTAGTGCTGTCTGAAAAGCCTTGGAATACAGTATCTCCACTTGAAAGCAAGGAATTAAAGACTGCACTCCAACCAGCAACCTAATGTCAGTTCTGCTGTACTGATATGCAGCTCCTTCTGCATAGTCACAACTATAAATTGCAAGACATATGGATTCGCACCATAAATTAGAAAATTCCACCATATTGAATATTTGTTCAGAAGTTTTTATGGATTAGGAATAAATATTCAGGATGACAGCTGACAGAGGTAGGGAGTAAACCAGTTGCTCCATTCAGAATGATGTGACTGCATCCAAGTCACCTCCTTTCCCCCTCTGAGCCAGGTGGGAAGGCTGTTGCTATCCTTCAAGAGGCAGTTCATAACTTGAACCTACTAAATTCAACACATGAGCTGAAGTAAATGGCATTACTTTTTGGCTGATGTTTTATAAGAATATACCCAAACCTCTCAGACACTTTAACTAGAAGGCTAAATAACTTTAAGATATGAGGGGTCTTTGTCACTTTCTACCATATACACTCGATTCCAAGTTTCACTTTCTTATTGATGAAAGAACTGTCAATCACATCTCCATCTCTGGACAGGTTTTCTTGTAATGCTCTTTAGGCTGGCAGCCAAATTAAGAGTGTATCCTTCTACACCCTGCCTCTGAAGTATGCTATTTATAATAAACAATTTGTAAATAGAAACAAGTAAAAAAAAGAAACAAAGCAGAGGCTTTATACTGAAAGTGTAATAATGTTCAGAATTGACAACGATATATAACTATGTCTGCCAGGATCTTTCCAACCAGCTTTGAAAAGTAAATAGGGAAATAACAGACGCTATGGTTAGCAGAAGAAAGCTGATCTGCTCAAAAATAGCCAGAAAGCAACATTTTATTAGATTCACGGGGTAACCAAATATTGCCCCTTTTAATTCATTTTATAGTCTTTGTGGGGGTGCTGCACCCCACAACAAGCAAAGATTAATTGCTTGATTCAAGAGGGGTCCCTGAAGACAGACAGAAAAAGTGATCTAAGATGGATGGTACCAGCACAATTCCTCTGCAGTTTTTCAGACAAGTTTTCTCTACAGAGATGTTCACAGACTTAAGAAATCAACCCATGAAAATGGGATAGGTGAGTACTTTAAGAGAAGCTTGTAGCTTTCATTGTATGACCAACATGTGGCCCACATCTCAACACATAAAAGAGTATGGTTTGTTGTCCCTATAATTAAGACTTTTAAAGCTTTATCTCGGTGAAAAATACTGGTGTCAATATCATTGCATCAGTAAGAAATATCAAAGTAATAAGAAGTGAAGGACACCTCCAAACTCCCTTTCTGAAAGCTGGGAAAACTTGGCAAACAGCATGCAACCACACTGTACAAATCAGCAAATTCAAATGCAGCACGTGCCATACTTGCTCTTATCTAAGATGGAAGAGTAGATCTAAACCTTGCTTACTGAGATAGTGCAAAGTTGAGAAAGGGACAGGTGGCATGTGAGAGCTCCAGAGTAATACTAACTATTTTGGCAATGTTCTCATTGTGAATTTGGTTCACTTCTCCTCTCACCTCCATCATGGAGTTTTCTGTATTTGCTTTCTCTTCCATATATCACTTTCCTTCCAATTCCATCAGCTTAAAGAAGCTGTTTTATTTTCTTATTGCTGAAAACAAGCTAACCCAAGAAAAAAAAAAAATACCTGCAATTCTACATATCCGGTACTGAATGTTTAGTTAGTACTGTGATCAAAAGAAACATCATGGTGATAAAAAAATATGTGAGACAGCTCAGATGATGGTAGGCAGCAGTGGGGAGTTGTATTTTTTCCCCAGTGATGTCAATATGGTTAGTATGTGACATGCCAGCAAGCATGACACAGAGCTCTCAGAACTGGGTCAGCTCAGAATTAGCAGTTCCTGTGTTGTTCACAAGGGACAAATCCACCTGTTTGCACTCACAGACACCTTTAACTGAACTGCCTTTTTGACACAGTGGATCCAGAAACAAAACTCTACAAATAACTGAACCATGACTGCAGCACCGTACTTCAAAACATTGAACACAGAATAGAGCTGGCTTAACTATATGTTGAGAAATGCTGAAGAAAAGCTGCCTTATGTTTAAACAAAAAATGATGAACAAAGGCTATATGTACATCCTCCCATCATCACAGAGCTAGCATTTTCAAACTGAGTGTAGCATTTAATTTTTACAAATGAGTAACAAAGGAAATTAATTACTGAGTCACTTTTGCACAGGATGCAGCATACCCTGCAGTTTGCAAAGACTGCACTTATGTCAGGTATTTATTTCACACATTTAATCATGAATGCAGTCACTTCACTTGAGAAAGGTATTTATATTAAAAGTATTTCAAACCTAGTTTATTTAAGTATAGTAAAAATACATGTCTCACAGTGCCCAGATTACCTTTTTCCCAACGTGCAGACAAACTGGTGAAATTACAGAATCATTTAGGTTGCAAAAGGCTTCTAAGATATCAAGTCCAACCATAATTCTAAGTATAAGCATTTTTTGTAGCCTTCACACGAAATCACCTTGAGTTGTTTCATGAAATTACTCCATCTGACTTTAAATAAAGGAATAATATCTGTTTATCCCTGAGAAAATGCAAACAGAACACACACAAACTTTCAAACAATACACTTAGAAATGAATACTGAAATTACCTATGAGAGACTAGCAAGAACAAATAACAATTGTCAAAATCAGACAATGTGAGCTGCTGTTCTGTATCTTGAATTTTTAACTAAATATTTCTATAAGAACACTTCTGTTATCAGAAAAACAGAAGAAAAAAAAAATTCTGAGAGGTACACAACAGCAATCTTCTAAATTATTCCCTAGTATCTCAGTACTGAAAGCCCAAAATACACAGTATGGAATTGTTTCAGAGCTCTCTAATAAAATAATTCTGAATCATTTTGATTACAAATAACTAATGGATTAGAGGAAAGGACAGGATTGTGGGACAAATTAAGAGAGTAATACATTTCTGTAGGAATTATGGTGCATAAAGTTAAAACTAGAAAAAGTAGTGCTATCTAAGCAATTTCAGATAAATTGCTCTCACCTGGAAACTTGGGGAGATACTGAGAAAATTAGTAACACAGCTGAGAAGCTGTTAAAGCAGTCAATGAGCATTATCCAGTATCCAAAAAAGTAAAAAAGAAGGCATATTTCTTTCTAAAAAGTACAGAGCCCGTCCCGAAATAAAAATGGAATCATCCATCTCAACTGTTGCAATGCTTTTGGAATTTTGCTGTATGACTCAATCACAGACTGCAGAATTACAACATATATGCAATCCCCATAATCTAATTTCACATTTAATTGAAAAGCTATACCAAAGGGCATGGTATTAGAAGTGTCTTGTTATATGAGACTGACACATCCCTTAGCATTTTCATTCAGCATCTGCACTAATCCTTCAGATGAGTCAGTGGCAATACTCTGGGAGGAGTGGCAGACACATTGTAAAGGACAGAATCTAAGGATTCTAAGCAGAGCTCAGTGGGAAAATGGCACAAAACAATCTACTATCCAAAGTCATCATGGGCATAATATTTTTGACAAGCCCAGTGTGTGAATGCAAAACAGGAAACAACTTATTAAACAAGCAGTGCAGTGAAAAGAGAGAATGTTTCCAACAGAATATAAGCTATTCCAGTTATCTGCAAGTCTCCAAAATAAAGAAAAATAAAAAAACCAAACAAAAAAAAACCCAAAAAGAAACAAAACAAAAAAAAACACACACAAAAAAAACCCAAAAAAACAACCAACCAACCAACCCACCCCCAAAAAACCCCCAAACAAACTATGCCTGGGATGCATTTACAAGACATTTACCATAGACAACACAAATCATCTCTTTTACATGATACTGGTAAGACCTCAGTTTGAGCACCATGCTTGTAGCAATACAGATACTCAACGATGACAGTTTCTGAAAACGTGACTGGGGTGATGGACTATATTCTTGTATAAAACCAGTTAAAGCAGTGCCAGTGCAGTTCTGCTGGTCTTTTGTTTCTGCCCTTACTTCTTCAGAAGTTACTCTTTTCTTGCAGCCTGATTGATAATATTTAACCTTTATATTTTACTAACAGGGATAGAAGGCAAATAAGGCTTATAGAAAGAGGTATGCAATATTCATTTGTGATTGTAAAGAGGTTGGACCATTCCAACATTTTTTCCTCGTCTTTTCTGTGGACCCTCCATACTGAAAGGTGAGTTGACTTTTTGGGGACAAGGAAAAGAGAAAATGCTTGTGATGGCTAAGACAGAGTCATACTATAACCAAATTAGTAAAGAACCACAGTCTGACTTCAGAACCACCAGGCCTGACTTCAAAAGTTTGTAAATGTGAGAAAAATTGATTATATGTGCTACATATTATCCCTGACATATATAAGAAAAATAACAAGCCAAACAAACCATTTCTACCGGTGAGATATATGACACCTACAAAGGCTGTGCCATCTCCTTCATTTCCCCTCCCCTTAAACAAGAAAAGAACCAACCAACCACCAGCCTTTTCCTGTAAGTCTATAGGAAAACGTATTAAACAGTCTTCAGACTAAGTGTGAAACTCTTGCCAAATTTACAGAATTTCTACTGAGTATTATTGTTTTTGTTCCCATAAGAAAAGGAATGCACAAAACTTTACCAGAATGTTGATTTCATCATTTATCAATAAAAACACAAACCCCGGAGAACACATTACTTGAGAAATGAGCTAACAGTTTGGAAAAAACTAGCCAGGAAGCAGGAATGAAGTCATGCAATATAGAAAAAAAAAAAAGGAAAAAAAAGAAAAAAAATAAAACTTGAAGCATCAAGAAGTTTTTGCAATGTAGACAATTCTTTCTGCAATGTGAAGAAGGTTTGATCATTTATGCATAAAGTGCCTCTGTGAACTGGAAAAAACCCACCATGCATATTGCTAGCTATCTGAGTTGTGACAATGTATTATATAAAATGAAGCAGAATTACATTACAATTTGGTATTTGAACAGTACAGTGACTACTGACAAAATATAGGTTTAAACAGCAAAAAAACCTCAATTTCCATTTCCTTTCCACAAGTATGCATTCACTTTTTGAATGACTGCAAACACTTTTTAAAATCCAAACATTTAGGGGAAACATATTTTAAAGCAGAATTAGTTGAGAGATGTTATTCAGCCATATACATATATATATATATATATATATATATATATACCAACTACAAGGCCAGGAGAACCATTTCAGAAAGAACTTATTTGCATGGCCTAAAGAATGATATCCAAAACATTCAAAGTATAATAAGGTAGTAAGTACAACACATCTATTGTAGTTTGTGCAGCTGATGCAGCCACTAGTGCAGCAGGGAGCTTAACACCACGACTGGTCAGGCAAGGCTCTTCATAGAAGTTAGTAGGTTTAATTTAAGAAAATGATAAAACATAGCAAGGGATTGAAAACTAGCTATGAAGAGCTGCTAGTTTTTACAGCATTAACTCCTTTCCTTCTGTCTTATTCTCTTCAGTCACTTTTTGATGGTCATTTTAAAGGACTGTTGTTTAGTATCTTCTCAAGCTGTTCCTGATATTTTTAGGCTTACTATAAAAGGATAATTCTGAATAAATGTTAATTTGACCTTCTTAAGTCTGACCACTCAAGAAATGAAGGTGTGCCACAAGTCCTGTGCATATTCTAATACATCTGACTGGAGAAGCATCAGGTTTCAAGTAAATCTTACTGGGATAGGAAGAAATAAAACAGCTTTATAATAAAAAAGAGTAATTTAACAAATGACCTTTTCCAGTGCTCCTTTAACCCTTTTTTAAAAAGCCAGATATCAGTACAGGAGTTCCTCAGAAACAGGAACAGAATCACGGGAAAAAAAAAAGGTGTTACAGGAGCCTGCTTCACTGAGGAAGGTTCAGGATGAGATCTTAACTTGCTTCAGTCTGAAAATTTCAAACTTAAAATAGTAGTAGATGACTCCATTAGAAATACAAGCACAGGTCTTCTTATACAGGCACATTTTACATGGGAAACAACTAGTATTCTCTTTTTGAATTATAGCAATGAAAAAGAAGTGAGGTTGTGCTTCCTTTAACTAGTCAGCAGCGCTCAACAAAGATCAAGGAGGACAAAAACCAGGGCCACAAATTAACAGGATCTCCACTGAAGTACTTTGATCTCTGGTACTTGGACTGTATGTGCAGCACAAGAGATACACAATGCATGTGATTGCTGAAAAAATGCAAGTTTCAGAACAATGATAATCAGTCACTCTTTCTCCAACTATCAACATTTTACTTCCAAAAATAATCACACAAAGGATACAATTTCACTATTAAATTCATCAGACAGCTGTGCCACCATTTATGAAGCATCATAGTGCAGTAGTGACTGACTGACAGTAATTTTCAAAACCAGAATTACATAACACAAAGGTTAAGACAGGAAACTGGTGGGTTCAGATCATTTGTTACTTTCTGACTAAATCTATTCAAAAAAACCCACCAAACTGTGTGGCAATGCTGTCAAGCACTAGAATTGGTCAGTTAAGCAGCTGAATCATTAAAATAGCTCTTAGCACATTTTTGGCACTTGCCAACTTGGCATTTTCCAAAACCCAAGGGACTTTCAAAGTTGGTGCCGACCACAAATCCTTTCCTGCCTGCACAGAGCATTTCCACGTGGACTGTAAGGTGATTTTCTGTTGGATGGTGTTTTTTGTAAACAGAGAGTATGGGGATACACTTGGCACATTTTGCTTATATATGACAAACTGAAGACAGCTTTTCATATCCAGTCTCGGGTAAAATGAAAAGCAACCATGCACGCAGCCTCAACATCTTACAGAAATTCTTCCAATTTCAACACAATCAATAGGTACATTTATATTAGCATTCAGAAAGAAAAAGAAAAAAAAAAAAAGAAAAAGAAAAATCCAAACACCCACTCACAGTGTGACCAAATGCCAAGTCTTTATGTGAACTTATAAAAGTTATAAATGAAAGCTTAGGGTGTGACAGTTGAAATTTCATTTATGTTAAACAACCTCTCTTAAAGCTGCGTTAACACCAGAGGACTGTGAAGTGTCTAAAGCAACATCTATTTTTAGAGAAGGTGTGCAAGAGTCAGAGAGCTACAAACCACTAAAGACTCATCTCTGCTCTGTGCAAACTGTCAGGAAAACTAACAAAGAACATGCATTCCTGTCCTACTGTACACTGTAAAGGACATCACATCACAAACTTGTCCTTTCAAAGAGTCACCCTGCTTGTAGATGAACATTGATGTCCATAAAAATTCATCTGGATTTCTGAGAAGGCTTTCAACAAGCTCTCTCATCAATTGCTCTTATGGAGTCTGAGAAGTAATGGGATATGAGAGGAATTATTCTGGTAAAGACAGAGACCAGTTGCAAGGAACTGCATAACTTTAATCAAGTATCATGTGGTTTGCTTGAAAAAGACAGATGAAATGTGAAGAGATTCACAGAATTTTAAAAACCCTTTTAAAGTCACAGGGCCTTTAAGCTGATCTTTACTACTCAGGAACATAAGCTTGAAATGATTATATATCCATGAAAACATCAATTCAGAGCTCAGTAGAGACTAAAAAAGTCAATCATGCATTGTAATTTATCATGAAAAGAAGAGATGGCATATAGTATGCTAACATATAGTCCAAAGGTCTCTGAATGCTGAATGCTATTTGTAATTCAGTCCTCCCGACAAAAAGGGTAACATAAATGCAAGAAAAGTGCAGCAAAGCGCAATGAAGACATAAAAACTGCAGAGAACTTCTATTTTAGGAACAATTAAATAGTCACGAAATGAACAGGACAGAAGTTTACAAAGTCACAGCTTGCTGAAGAATATTAGTAAAGCATGATTGCTCAGTATTTCTTCCAACATGAAAAAGTGTAGGAAGAGACTAAGAAACCTATATAAGCAGTAAACAAGCAGACTACTGTTTGCAAAGCACGTGGTTCAGCTGTGGATATCTGTGCTACAGGATGTTGTAAGTAACAGAAACTTTTAAAAACAAAAGCAATGAGACAAATTCACTGAAGGTCCAACACAGAACAGCCTGGGGTGGGGGTGGGGAAGACCGTTCAACTGGAAGCTGCTGGGAAAGTACACCGGGAGGAGTACCTTGCAAGCTTGTCCTGCTTTTATACACTACTCAAGGTCATGTTACTCCTGGCTGGATGCCTTCAGAGAACAGATACTGGGCTAGATGGACTTATGGATTGACCTTGTGTTCTGCCCATTGCAAACTATTGTACACAGAGACATACAGTACTTGTATTATATTACCCAATGGCATAAGGTATGGTGAGATCATCAAATTCTCTTTTTCACTCTCTGCATTGTCTTCCTACAAAACAGCAAATCAAATACAAGATTCTGGACACCAGAAAAACTGAATCCAAGATATTTAAAATACTAGTTATAGTCTTTACATGAACATCAACTATTCTGGTTTGGGGACCTGAGGAGTAAGAGAAAAAAATTGTCTCAGACTGCAGAATTATTCTTCATGGAAACAAAAGGCAGTCAAAAACCTGTTTCCTTCCACTCCACAAGCAATTTGATTTTCTTTGCCTTCCTCTTCTTGAATATAAACAGATAGTCAAAGTCAGATGTCAAAAAGCCAAAAGACAGTAAACTTTAGGTAAAATTCTCTCACAAAGAATAGGAGGATGAAACGAAATACAAATCACACTAATCTACTATGCTACAGCAATGACTTCTCAATTAACATTTTTGAAGCACTGCCAGCCTACACAGATACACGAAGTAGCACTAGCTATGGTAAAAGAAGCATTTTACACTACTCAGTTCCTGAACTAACCTGACATCAATTCCATATAGCTCCACTTCATGTTTATAAGAAAGTCTGGAGATATTTCATACCTCTACAAGTTCCGAGGTATGAAACTGCGCAGGAACTGCTTTTTATAACTGCCATGCAGAGAACAAAACCCTGCATCTTCACTTTTTCAACTTCGTATTACTGTTTCTTCAGTGCCAGGGTGCAAGACAATAGTGTACTACAGGATATGCTTTCAAATGACTTCAGATATATAATAATTCCTGGTGGTCTGTTTAGAAGAATAATACCTTAAACATACAGACATTTATTCTGCAAATAGATTGTCTGTAAATAATGTAGACACATGGAATATACTGCCAACAAATTAAATAAATTGTATACTCTAACAATGTGATATAAACATTTGCTGAGACGGGTCAGTGGCAAGTTCAGACTTCAGAATTATTTTATTCCTATGGATATCAACTAATATTTATTTGAAATCATAATGATCAATTACTTGTGTGGATTTAAAGGGAAACCCCAGAAAGCTTATCTACTTCTAGACAGCACTGGTATAATGAAATTCTAAAAGTTACCTCCTTGACCAATACAGTATTTTTCCCTATTTGAAAGAAAACACCAATTCCCAGCAAATGCAATCTCATTGTAAGGAAAACCATTTCTAGAAGTATTCCAACACATTATTATATACTTTAATATAACTAAAATCAGAAAAAAATGAAGGTATTAAAAATTATGAACAAGCAGTAATAAACTTAGAAAATATGATAAGATAAAAACAATTCAGTTATAATTTGAGGTAAAATAGCTTTCTGTTTGTTTGTTTTATTCCAGGCTAACTATAAAAAATAAGGTACTAAATAATCAATACATTAAAATAATATACCTACTTGCCAGTGATGGTCCTCCAAAGCTGTGCACCTGCAATTGTAGGAACATAAGATGAAACACCATGCACTAAACAAGAAAAAATACTGATTTTTTTTTCTTTACTCATAAGAAACGTTTAAAATTGAGACAAAATTACTAAGAAACTCTTTGTATCTTCATTTTCTGTCAACTTAAGATACTAGTAAAAAACATAACTGGAAAAATCAGCATCTTCTATGGCTATGTTTTCACATGGAAGGAAGTCAAGAAGAAGATAACCAACATAATTTATGCTTTACATCCACACACTGACAACCACTTTCTATCTTCCTTATTAATCTGTAATAGTCTTGCCATCTAGTGGTTGGCTGGAAGTGTGAAGCAGTTACACAAGTTTTGTATCAGGAAGAACTTCTTTCTGTTTTTTTGGAGTGGCACTTCATCAATTTCAAGTCACTACCACAAGATTTCCATGGAACTACTTCAAGAACCTGATTGTTCTTGAACTTTGTGTACAATAGCATCAAAGACAATAGTAAAATAAAGATTACTACTGAAGATTATTGCTACAGTGAATAATCATTCTGTAAGCTGGAAAATACAGGTCTTCCTAGCCTTATTTCTATAATGAATGGTTAAATAATCACAAAGAAATCAGAGTGGTGCATCTTGAATTGGGTCAAAACAAAAACATTAATTGCAGGTAAGAGTGAATTTACCTAAATCATTACCTTCCGACTAGTGAAGCATTCAACATTTGTGGTGATTTATACAAAACAGAGCTTATAAAAACCAAATCAATTTCTGCCAAGCTTTATAATTTGGCCTCTGACCTTGCAGTGCTCAAGCAGGAAACAGAACGGTGACCAAGACTCCCAGAAACAGCAATGACAAAAAATCATGCTTCAGAAAAGATTGCAAATAATACAGCAGTAAACAATAGGCTTTGGCAGTCAGAAATGACGTGTTAGTACATCAAAGAGGAATATCATGTTTCTCGGACACCTATTTCCTGCTTTTGTACTATGTTCAGAGGGTTTTTCAAACACTTTGCATGGAATTCAACATCAAACAAAAGGCAAAATAAGACACTTGAAGAAAATCTTCCCAGCAATGAAAATTACAGACTTATGATGAGCATTTTTTCAAAGAATTTTCAATATAATGAAATACAGGATAGGAATTTAAAAAAAAAAAAACCACCAAAACCAAACACCACCCCAGCTAACAAACTCAAAATCACTTTCAAAATTGGTTATATTCACATAAGACTTTATACACACTGAAAACTAAATGCCTCATAAAGTAGAAAAAAATACTGCTTACTTCTTATTACAACCATGATAAAATAGGTAATTTCTCTACCTATGTACAAATTTGACAGTTTTATATCGGATCTCCCAAATTTTCCAACAATGATATAATTAGAGTAATAAGAGGAAAAGCATGAATGTTTAGGAAACTTTGGTAATTTAGAAAAGAATCCATTTTCAGACCTAGCAGTTAAGAAACTAGAATGATTGTTAACTGATGCCAATTACTTAAATGATAAAAAAAAAAATCCCCTAATGCCCTACCTATAAAATATAGCAAAACATTACTGAAAATGGTAATAGACCATCACAGATCTACCCTGTCTCTCTCTAAACCTATGTAGTAGTTTTACAATACTCATAATATTGACCTGGCTTTAGTAATGAAATAATATGCTCCAAATTGCAGGTGCTTAAGCATGGAATTCTGTCAGTACACTGCCTTACCTTTTATTCTTGAGAATACCAAATCCTTCATTATCTGAAGAACTAGCACTCCAAGTATTATAAGAGAAGTCAGATGATACACTCTCCAGGAAGTCAGTGCAAGAAACCTAGAATGTTAAGAAGAAATAAACGTTGAATACTTTTAAACTTATTGGAAGCATACAAAAATGGACAGCTGTTACTAATAGTGAAAATAAATAGAAAAAAAATAGATTGAGATTACATTCATTTAGTTTCTCTCCACAACCCTTCCACAGGAAGCAGTCACAGAGAGCTCCAAGCATGACACAGTCTCATTTGAAGATACAATGATTAAACACGCATTCAGTTTGTAGTAGATTTTTGTCCATACTTTTATTTAAGCACAAAGTATAGAAAACAAAAATCTATTAATTATTGCGTAGGAAATATTACTTTTAAATTAATTATGGTCTTATTAACATAAATAGTCTTGGCACAATGCACACAAAAAAAAGGTGAAACATTTTCGTGTGTTTCCTACAGAGCCTATGTACAAACAATATTTCTATATAGATCATTCTTTCAAATTCAAAGATGAGGCAAATCTGTATCACGGCATGATACTCAAACTTGCCTTCATAACAAGCTTTTGTGAATTTCATTTTTTCATTACATAATTTTATAGAGCATGTCTAGTCAAGTCAAACAGACCTAGACTCAGAGCATGCGAGTTATAATCTCACGAACTGCTGACTTTGCTGGCCAGGTGTGTTTGGAGATTAGCTCTTCTATTTGTTTTACTGGCAAATTTCTTAACTCGCAAAAAAAAAAAAAAAAGGGTGTGACATAACAATTAAAATTCAATTAAATAAATAAAAAAGCTGAAGTATTTTAATAGCTTGTTTCAAGCACTTTAAATCATAGATCCGAATACAGATAATGAACAAATTAGTATCTTTCTTAGAGTAAAAGCAATTAATTTAAAAAGTTGAGGACAGCCAAATCCAGTAAGAAGCCACTGTCCAAGGCACTGGATCAAATGAGAACACCAACAGAAAGAAAATTATACAAAGCTGGGATGTTTCCAACAAACCTCTCAGATCTGACAACAGGGCAACTGGCCACCCAATGAGCTGTTGCAGAGCTTTTCTGCAAGAAAGAAGAGGAAGGGAAGTGCAAAGGAGTAGCAATCATGGCTGCTGGAGAAAGCCAGGAGAGACCCCTTGAGCACACCAGGAATTTTAAAAAGAAAATTGACACCCCAATGTTTCTAACAAGCCCAGGACACATTGCTTTTGTAGAAAACTGTTCCAGTATTCCTTGCAATCTTCAAAAAGTAACACTGCATAAAATAAAATAAAAAAGTCTATGCCACTAACTTTCACATTTAACACAAACCCATAATCACCCTGAGCAGACCAGGATATGATTTCCAATATAAACACATAAGCTCACTCATAAAGTTTTATCTGAATATAAAGAGTTTCTACATCTCTGGAGAATTTGAATTATAGGACTATTCTATCAATAAACCTCCAGTATAAAATCAGCACCTCTATATAATTTTAGCCAGCTCAAGAAAACCAACAGAGAAGTATATAGAAAAATGACGACAACGTAAGCTCTTCCAAAGCTGCCCAGTCATAGCCCATTAAATCAAAACTCCTAACAGCTTTGCACCATGTTGTCCTACTATTTTTCTTGGTAATAATATTCAGCATGAAAAATCCTTGATTTTGTTTAAGTTCAACTGCACTGAAGATTTTGTTTAGCCTACTTACTTAACTTACTGATAACGGGGTGGGGGGAGACATGACACTGTATAGAAAAACCAAGTGAAGAATTTTTCATCCAACTTCTAGGCAGCAGAAGTTTATAAAAAATGCAGACCTTTAAATTATTTGGGCTAAATACTATGCTTATTCTACAGGTTTTTCTTGGTAGTTGTGCATGAATGTTCTATAGAATCACACAGTATGTCCTGACTTAGCAATTACCACTGGCCAGTCCTTGATAGTCTCAAAGAAATACATCAATACCAAAATTTATATATGTGTGCATGCATGCAAGTACATACACATTTTACCAGCTTTTCAAAGATCAAATGCTTACAAAGGCTTCATCTATCTTTCAAAGAATGCACAGAACATGTTTGACCTACTTTATGCTCACAACTAAAACATACTGCTAGTTTCACTGCAACTACAGCTGTCACCTGCTGTTAAAAACATTTGCACTAATGCAGATGAGGATTAGCAAACAAGGATTAACAAGGTAGCATCCTCTCTGAAAGATGCTTCCATGATATGTCATTCTACCTTCTTGATACTGCAGTCTTTCTGCTCCACAGCTTTGGAGGAAAAAACCTGTAATCTAGCTGGAGCAGCTATCGTAGTCACCAAACAAAGGCTCTTCACTTATTTGAAGAGCTTTGAATTGTTCTGGCTGGACTTCCCATGCCTTAACATTATTAGCTGTCACACTTCTTTCTCCCCTGCTTCAGTACTCCTCATCTAGACTGTGATGTTTGCAAGAAAGATGGTCTCTTATGAATTCATTCACAGCCAGCGTGTGTCAGCCTTCGGGTGCCACAGAAATACAGATTAGAAAAACTGTTTGCGAGTCATATGTCAGATCAATGTCCTTGAAGCCCTTCCTGGTGAAAAGTTGATAAGGCTCCCTTGTACTTTTTTGGCATATATGTATCATAACCTTATCAAAAGGTTAGTCAAATATGCTGGGATCTGAAAAACTCTTACTATGCTACCAAGATACAAAATTCTTCCAGGAATTATCAACACGATGCATAGCAACCAGACTAACAAAAGGTTTCAGTGGTACTTTTCCTTCATTATTAAGAGTTAGGGCATTTTTTTTTTCTCCTCTTCTTAAGAAAATAGCCCAGATTTTACTCATAAGTATGTCTAACACATACACAAATACCTGACAAAACTGAAAGGCTCCAGAATGACATCTTCTTTTACTGCACAAAAATACTTCTGTTTTGTAGAAGAATCAATAGCTATGCTTACTCAGCATGTTCTCTTTTTTAAGCAATAACCAAAACAGACTCAAGTTCAAATTGTTTAATTTCCTCTGCAAGTGGTGTGGAAGTAAAAACAATTAGTAGAGACATAACCAAGATTTGTCCCCCCCCAGAATTCTGCAGTGTTTTGTGAGGTGTGGGGTTTTTTTTTGGTTTCTTGTTTTTTGTTTTTGAGTTTGGTTTGTTTTGTTTTGTTTCTTGTTTTGTTTTGGGATTTTGTTTGTTTGTTCGGGTTTTTTTTAAGAAATCAAAGCTTAAAATTATGTGTAGAACTATCCATTGCAGATAATTACTTTAGCAGTTAACAGGGCAGCTTGCATGGAAAGGGGACAGGAAACTGCTGAAGGTGGTGCAGGACTGCAGAGAAATGGTCCTGAGGTGCCACAGTACTCAGTCCCCAGCCCTGGCTGCAAGAGGCACTCCCTGCACAGGAGAGGCCTTCACACAGACACAGCTCCAGAGGTGGGATACAGTCACCCGGCCTTGAGGCTGCACGAAAAACCTCTCCTCTGGACTGATAGCAACAGTGGCCTCACTGTGAAGGGTGTCCTCTGATTAACACGCACAGCAGGCAAGCAAATAGGCTACTGGAGGCACTAAGCAGGTGGCAGACCACTGCGGAGTATGACTTTCAAAAACTCAGTTATGTAAGAACCTGAGCAACACGTTCTAACTGGACCTCACTTGTGCAAGTCAAACCAGCTGACCTTCTGTTGTCCCCTTAGGAAGAATGTGAGCATGACAGAGCAAAGCCTGCTACTCATCTCCACTGTGGAAACCACTTTTGGGAAACTAAACAGGAGAGCTATCAACTATTGACTGTTAGGATAATTAAGCAGTGGTTCCCCCCAGAGTTTGTGATATTTCCAACCTTGAAGGCTGTAACGACAAAATCCCAAGCCATCTGATCTGAATTAATATTGACCTTATCTTGAACTGGAAGTCATACCAGAGACCTCCTGAAACCCCTAACAACCTAAACAATATCTTCATTCTATGACTATTTTAGTCTACTGCAAGTGGCTGGTAAATCCTTTCCAGGAAAGAAAACTTAGACGTTTAAGTCATAACAGTTTCTGTTTCTGGGCCTGGTTATACTGCAGCTGGACTGAAATTATTCTAAACTGCAGTATTAAGAGTCAAAACTTGACAATGTCCACAATTAAAAGTGGAAATTCTTCAACTGTATAGTGGTGGACTTTTCCTACTGCGGTTTTAAAATAATACATATATTGATATTTACTGTGAAAAGAAAAAAAAAAAACCAAACAAAACAACAAAACCCACAACCCTTACGAAATTACACTGCAAACTACCCTACCTGCTCTTCAGCATTTCAGTCACCTTCATCTCTTCCTACCTGAAAAGCAGTACAGTCACTTTCTTATGCGTACTTCTGCTCTTACAGGGGACCATCCCACACCATTTCAGACAAATATCTACAGTGAAGGCATGTTGGTAAGGAAAAGATGTGTGAGTAACTGTTTCCTGGTGGTAACTGTCTCCTGCTTAGAGCTGAATGTAGGGCATTCTTCCATGCTTACTGCTGGAACAATCAACAACTGCAGCAAATTCTGATAATTATCTCAAGGAAGAGGTCTGGGGAAGAGGAAGGGAGTTAGTTTTCTTCTAAATACACCAAGAAATGCACTGCCTTAAGAACATTTTTGAAATACATGGCAAAGATAGTATCAGAAAGCTTATGCCCTTACTGATCGCTGGCACAATGATTTTCTTTGCCCTTTTGTGTGTCAAGAAGGAATAATACATATTTGAGTATATTTTATTTAGAGGTAATTTAATACTTTGACTCTCCTAACTGAAAAACCACTCCAAAGGCAGGTTCATGAATCCTGCTTTTTATATCTATTAAATTTACAACTTTTATATGAATTGCTCTTATACATAAATGATTTTCATACTAAGCTTCTGTACATGCCAAAATGCAGTATCTAGAAATATTGAAATCCAAGCCTCAAGTATTCAACGCATTTGAAGTCCAAAACTCAGTAATCCAGTATATTTCCTGTTTAAGTAGCTCTTGGTGTTGTAGTATAATACTAGCTGGAAATTAAGCTGCTCGCTCACTTTCCTCCTGCACTGGTGAGATCGGAAGGAGAATTGGAAAAAAGTCAAAGCCGTGGGTTAAGAACAGATAATCATTGAAGCAAAGTTAGTAATAGTAACAAGAATAACTACAGGAAGTGATACAACAGAAAGAGAGAGAGGAATAAAACCCAAGAGCGACCAGTGATGCACAGAACCACTGCTCAGCATCTGCTGACCAATGCCCAGCCAGACCCGATCAGTGATGGGCGGCTCCTCGCCAACTCCTCCCAGTTTGCATACTCAGTGCACTGTGGTATGGAACATCCCTTTGGCCACTTTGGGTCAGCTGTCCTGGCCATGCATCCTCCTGACTTCTTGTGCACCTGCTCTCTGGCAGAGCACAGAAAACTGAAAAGTCCTTGGCTTAGGGTAAGCACTGCGCAGCAACAACTAAAACATCAGTGTGTTATCAACATTATTCTCATATTAAATCCAAACCACAGCCCTATACCATGAAGAAAATTAATTCCATCCCGTCCAAAACCAGGACAATTGGTCTGAGCCAAAGTATTTAGATATCTGTTTGAGAATTACAGTGCAAAAATCCTTTCCCCATCCCTGCAAAAAAAGTGTAGATGCTCACTTAAGACAGAGTAAGTTATGCACACTTTTTTTGGTACAATCTATTTATAGAATAGAATTTGGTACAATATTAATATATTGATATGGTATTTAATTGTCAACCTGCATGTCTGAAAAGTACACAAAAACTGTGATGCAGTAGATTCTGTGTTGAAGAGAGGGAATTACATGTGAAAAAAACCCCACATCTGCATATGGGCTGTCAAAAATTTTAGAAGAAACAAAGAGTAATAAATGCTGTCTAAAAAACCTCCTCACCGCTCCAAGACACAAAATTCCTTGAATAAAATAATTTCAAACGCACTTACTCTTAGTCTTATGTTAATTCAAATTTAAAATATGCACACCAGCACTCCAGGTACCTGGCAGGTTGAACTCAGATAGCTGTGAATCTGTTTAGCTGAAAACCTGTGAAATGCTGTAATAGGATGCTTCTTAAAAATATGTATGTTAAAAATCTTTCAAACCTCATCTAATTTAGTGGAAAAAAGTGTAAGCTCCTGTTAAAGACATAAATTAGGAAGAAGCACCTTTTTTCGCTTCAGCTTTTTCTCTAAATACAAATGCCATACAAGAATTTAGATATCCTAGATATTTCAATCAAAATAAAATGAAGTACTGGGAAGCAGTTGACCTGTAACCTATGTGCCAACTAGTGAAGAGTTTTTCATTGGGTAGTGCCCAGAAGTCTAAAAATTCTATCACTAAGTACATAAAAATAATAATTAAAAATAAATAAATATAAAACCCCAACAAAACAGAAGAGGCATCATTATTATTCTACAACTTCCAAAATTTTCCTTAATTCTTTCTGTGTGAAGATAAAGAAAACTCACACATCAACCTTTTATTCAAATAGCTTATTTGTCAGGTCTTATTCAAAAGATTAGGATCATATTTGTTCAGCCAGAAACCACAGATCAAATCAGCGGTTCTCTAGAAAACCTTCTGGAACTTACTAGGAAAAAGATTTTTGAATACTAAACAAATCTTTCGTCCTAAGAAGCAGACTCCTACTAATTCAAACTGCTATTACTTTGACAGCCACCTGAAGAAGGAGTAGTTCTCTGGGAGCTGTGTGCACAGGTTTAAGGGCAAGAGGCAAGGACCACAGGACAATGCTAACTGCAGTTAACATATAGGATAGGAATTCAAACCGTGTATTCTCTCTACCCCAACTGCAAAAAAATGATGCTTAAACTTAAAAATAAGCCTAAATAAAACCAAAAATACTGAAAGTCTACAATAAAAAAATATTAGAAAGACCTTTGCAATGCTTTGCATTTAATCTCCAAAAATAAATTTGCTTATAACCTGGTAAATTTGGAAGTATATTGGTGGTCTGGCAAACCAGATTAACTTAATAATAAAATGTTGCATTGCAAAATTATCTCACACTGTTTGCAAGGAAACCTCTTGGGGAATGCTGCCATCAGAATCACGTTTCAACACTGGTGGGTTGTGGATCAGATTTACTGCAACCTGTTGCATTCAGATAAGGCATATAAAATAAACTGAGAAGGAGAAAGTTTAAATGACCTAAACTAAATATCTTCTATCATGACATTGAATTCTAGTGTTACATCAGTGAAAACAGGATGATATTTCCATGGAAGTTAAAATTATTTTGATTTAAACATGTAACATCAAATAACCTGGCTTCCTTTGTTTTTGCAGACACATGCCCAGATGACCTTAATTAACCTGTACTCTGGCAAAGCACAGAAGAAATCTTAATCCCATTTTCTCATACAGTAGCAGCAGTTTGAGCAGTAGCACCTCTACCATGCTGCCCTAAATCTCCTTTTCTTTAATGCTCTCATTAGTCCTGTAACATCTACCAGGGAGCATGGCATACCCCCCTAAACCATCCATTGTTCTCAGAATTCTGCTTGCTATTTGAAAGCTCTCATTATTTTGAGATAATACATGAAGAAATTATAATTTCTCTCTTAAGACAACTGCTTTAGACACAGCACATATAAGTTTCAGAAACACAGAATAAATCCAAGCCATGCTGTAAAATTCATCTATTCTCCTTTGTTTGGGATTTCCATCTTTCACAAAGTCCTCATCCTGGATTTGGTCCTAAATTGTTCAGTAATGCTTGCTTTCTTTCAATTCCTTAATTACCCCAATTGATTTCTTTTCTGACTGATCCTGATTTCATCTTATTGGTCAAAAAAATACTGTAAACTGTCCAGGTTTTTATGTAACACTGTCTGGCTCTTAAACAATGTCGATTTTCATTCCCACAAACCAATCTCTCAGCCAAAAGTATGCAAACTGTCACTAAAAAGCTGTTAATGGCTTTTAATTTTTTTTCCTAACTAAATTAAATTAAACTTTGTGTTCCACTTTCCCACCTCCAAAGCCTTGAAAAGTCTTAATAATTTGTATTGGAAAAGTGAATATTAACTTAAAACTTCCTGAGTTAAAACAAGTAGACCCTAAAATTATATTGCAACTCACACCAGAATTTCAGATTTAGTTGGGGAAGAGTATTTAGGAATATCATCTTCTAGGAAGAAAAAAACCAAAAACCACAAACATTTTTTTAAGCTTGAAAAAATATCAAAAATTTACTGTACTGTAGCTGAGTGTAATAAAATAATCTCAGTACGAGTAAGTTACAAAGCTTTGATAAAAGGCAGCAAATTATGACTATCAAACTAGAAGAAACAAACTAGCAACCACCTAAGAAACCCACTCGTGAATGCACAGTAAATTTCAAAACTGCCTATGCCAAATTTTTTTTCTTCTCTTCTAACAAATGTATTATCATTACAAAAGAATTATGTCAATACAAAACCTATTCTACTATCCTTACTCATGGGATAAGAGATAAAAACTCTTATTAGGGTTTGAGACAGTACTACTCACTTGTGTCCTATTCTGATACTTTGGATTTCAGGAAAGTAATCCCAAAACAACTAAAAATGTAGCTCTAAGATTTCCTGTAACAAAGACAGCCGAAGACTGAAATTTCTCACATTAAAAATAACATTTAGCATCTGGTTGCTATAAGGAAAAAGAATTTTGTCACAGAAACATGTATGTGTTCTCCTGACTTGGCAAATATTACAAATTCAATACGGTGATCTAAAGACCAGAATACTACAAACTGGCCTCAAAGTGTCAATATTCCATCTTATTCCAACTCGCTTTGTGTTTGGATTTCACAGATTTTTTTAAATTCCAATTCTCACTTAATATAATTTGGTGATCTCCCTCCTGTCCACCACAACCGATGAATTTCCCACATATATTCTAAATGGAAGCCAGGATTTTGAACCAACACATTTTCTTCTTAAGGAATTATATTTCAGCAGAATTAATTATTTCTGTATTAATTTTGCTCATATGTTCTCTGATTTGAGTGTGGTTTGGGGAAAGTGTATGTCTGAGAGGGAAACAAAAAAAAATTTCCAAAGAGCTGAATTACTGTGTGCCTGAATTAAAGCAATAGGGAGTAAACTACTCATATAGTGCAACCTGCAATTTCAGTAGCTGGACTCATCAAAAACATGGAACAAAGTGAAATTAAAAACTGAATGCAGACAGCCAATACAAACTACAAAGAGTCTCTGTGAATTTCTTAGTAATGATATCTGGTGGCACACTGATAATGAAGAGTGGCTCAGATGGATGAAAGTGACATGATCCTTGTACAACTAAGTGACTCATTCTTAAGGAAGGGACCCCACACACTGCTGGGGGAAACCCACAATCAACTTCACAGCTCCCAGGCAGTACTGGGATTAGTTAAAAACACTAATCACCACACCAGTCTTCTAGGAATAACATCACTAGCATAAGAAGACCACCTAATACAGATAAGACCATGAAGGAAGTAACATTTTGTCACCAAGATGTCCCATGTGAGCAGTTCCCTGAGGACCACAGTTCCGATGGTACCCACAGTCAATGTTGATAGAGGGCAAAAAATTACAGTCCCCTTTTTCAAACATTCAACATAGAACATAGTGACGTCACTGTGCCAACACATATATAGAGTTATGAACAGCTACACAAACGTGGCTGCTGCGTGGCTTACAGATCAGCTTCTTTCTTGTAACAAAGAATAAAAATCCGGATGCAAGTATACATTGTGTACACTCTCAAAATGTGCAGAAACCTTGTTTTATAGGCAAGCTGCCCATTGAGATACAGCAGCGGCAGCACCTACAGTTTGTGTGCAAACACCTGAAAGAAATGCTTAGTCTAGCACAGCTTTCGTACACTGAAAGAGTGAACGAATGAACAAAAAGTACTCTGAGATCTCTTCATGGTAAACATTATCGTTGCCAAACAGAGGTTTCAAGTAAGAAACAATTCAACAACAAAGCTTAAAGTGAACTGGATGCTTTAAAAAAAACAACAAAACAAACCAAAATGAACACTTCAGTAACAACTCTTAGAGCAAACTGGATACTTAAACAAAAACAAAACACACAAAGCCTCTAAACTCTGAATGTTTTTGCGACTAACATTTAAGTAGCAATTAGATTTTCTACCTTGAAAAAGCTTCCTACCCCACTTTTTTACCTGATGCAATGCACATGGCCAATTCGGATATATGAAATACTGTTTCCTGTCTTGATTAATTGATTCTCTGATACAATTGAAATATTCATTAGGTCAACAACAAAAAATGTGAGTATGGATGGTGACAAAAGACACTATTTTTAATGGTAAATTTGGCTTGCATATCTGTTTAAATCAAGGAATCATACTCGTACTTTACACAGTTGGTCAGTTGATTTGTTCATCCAGTACATTAACACCACGTAACACTGTTAAAAACTGACCTGCAGTAACATATATAATATAAACAATTAATACACATAAATAAACATATTATAAACAATTTGTGTGTCAGAAAGCACACAAAAATCCTCAAAGAAAAAATTGGCTTTGGACTAGTGAAGAGAACAGCAAACAGGGTAATGCAATAAATTCACTTCACAGGGAGACAGAAGTAGAGAAAAGATCTATTACATCTTGAGTCTTTCTGCTGCCTGCCTTCCCAAGAAATCCCATGGAAATCAGTAATTTGGGCAGCTGGCGAACAGATGCAACTGGTGGGACGGGATGACCTTGCAGACATTAATGTACTACATTTGAAACATATATTGGCAAACAGAGAACGCATATTTGAAATAAATATCTGCAAACTGCAAAAGACATAGAACTGCTAAACACAAACTTGTTTCCTGGACCTCATGAAAACATTTAAGACTACAGATCAGGAGAACAAAAAGCTGCCACTGTTCTCTCTATCTCTTACACACACAAAAAGAAGTAATTAGGCTACAATATTATCTTAAAATTTAGGATTGAATGTTAATATTTGCCTAAGAATAAACCAAAGACTGAAAGTTACCAGTCAGCAGTCAAACACTTAGAACACCTGGACTGAAATTCTGGTACCAGCAGAGTTTCTCTGCTCTTGGGCCCATCACTCACTTTTTCAGTATGATGTGTGTAAAACAGGGGGAAAAACCCAGCCTTATTTTCCTGTGTTATTTTTTACTTCAGTCTGCAAACTATATACAGCAGTAGAATCCATATTACATTTCAGATGATTAGGTGCAAAATAGTATATATATATATATATATCACCCTTGTTCATTTGAAAGATTTTCAATCAGGTTAATTTGGGGCAGGAGTCTTAAAGCGGCTCATGGTGAATAAATAACGGTGTGACAACTGAAAAATGCTTTTTCAATAACCAGATCTGTTTCTACTTCTACTACTCTCTTGTTAAGGAATCCATGATTATTTGTTAGGAATATTCAAAAAAATTAAGGCAAACATAATGAAATTAAGTTAGTAAATTTTCTGTACTTACAAGAACATTATTTTAGTAGTAAACATTGAAAATGAAGAGATTTCTAACATGAAAGAGGTTAAATCGAATATATTAAAAAAGACTTTGTGACATCAGAGAAACGGTTCTCTCAGCAGCGCCTACTGCAACAGTTTACACATGAAGTGTTTTGAATGGCACACATACAAGAACTAAACTAACTGTGAGGAAAACACAGTCACAACAAAATTAAACAGATGGGAGAAAGGAATTATCATTACTTTTCCAACATGTAGAAAACAGTAAAATTAAATCTCCTCTCCCCTTCCTCCCTGTTTCACCAACACTGTTGCTGCTATAGTGAGAGAAGTCTTCCATGCAGCAATAGAGACTTCTCAGCTTTGAGAAATCCAGAGATCAGAGGCCCTACACACTGGGAGTGAAACTACTTCCACACGAGAATAAGGATACTTACAAGCACATGATGAGAAAAGATAAGGCACATGAAGCAGCAACTAGGAAACGTTCCTTTTACCTATGCTCTGGCCACAAAGCCCTGTCAGGAGAGACTTCAGATATGGCAGGAGCAGACGCCTTTTCCCAGTCCAGGAGCAGTAGTAACTGTCTGAGTCATGACAAACCATGCTGACAAGCTGGATCTCAAACAAGAAAAGAAGCAGCAGCAAACACACCATGCTGCAAGCACCCATGATGGCAACACCAAAGCAGAGAAATGTGACACTAGATTTAAATGACTGTTTCATTTTCAAAGTGTCAGATTTCATATGTTTGCTAAAGAGATCTCTCCTGTTGTTCTTCAGTCTGAAACCACAGAAGTTTAGTGGTCATCATTCCTGCTCCCGCATTTTCTAGTTTGTATACACCTCTCAAAGACTCCTCGGCACTAGGATAATGAGTTTCCCGCTGAGGCACACCACCACTGAAGTAAAATGAGCAATCCTTGCCCTGACTTTTGCTATTCTCATTCATCTTGAGAGTAGGAAAGTAGAGTGATAATTTTGATAAAATAACTTCAAATACTGGTCACATAACAAGTTGTCAGTAAGACTACCAAAGGAAACTTCCTAAAGGCATGATATAATGCAGGCACTATACACCTTGCTTATGATCAAAGTTGGACAGAAGAATAGCAAATGGGTTGCCCAGCAGCTACTGTTTCCTGAGATGTCGAAATGTTGGGCATTGTCCCTGAAAATTTTATCAGAGCCATGTTGCAAAGAAACATAAAGCGTTAGTACTCTTCCAAAGTGCTGAAAGAACAGGTGATCTCTGAAGCATGCAAAAAATGAGAGTAAAACCGTGTAACTTTCTTGATGAAAGGATTTACCAGGGATACCTAAGAGCAGGATGGATACTGAAAGTGAACCCAAATTAGACAGCACAAAAATTACATCAATCTCACGTTTAAACATGCTGCTTGCTAGGGTTATAGAGAACTAAGAGTTTGCAACTAATCCACCTCTGTTATTTGTTTGCCTCTTATTCACTTAAGAGGAAAGGAGACAGTTCTAGTCACAGGAAAGGAAACACACTTCAGTCTTAAGAGTCTCTGCAGTATTATTAGACCCTAATTATTGGGGTATTATTAAAGCCCTAATTCATAAATCTCTCTACACAAGCAATGTTTCAGATCAGAAAATGAAAAATGTAGGCATCAATAAAACCTAAGATCAGGGAAAACCCTGAAGAAGTTTCACACAGAAAGACAAGGTTTTTCCTACACAAATAAACTGAAGAGTCATGATAAACACAACAATGAGCACATCCCTGTGTTAATTTCTGGGGTTTATTCAACAAAACTATCTGACTGGAAAAAGCTTAGTCAAGAAAGAGAACTGGTGCACTGCAGTAACATTCCTGCTGTCCCCATTCCATAAAGCCTCCGCTAACTAGGCCACCAGTTTGGAAAAGCACGTACACCCAACATGAATTCTGAGGTGCTGGTCCAGGGCAGCAGCGCAGCACTACCTACGGACTCGGGGCCCAATTCCAGGAGGTTTCCAAACTCTGCAGAGAAATACGGGCCCACGGCTCATCTCGGCTGCGGGAAACGCAAGTTCTCGGCGGGCTGTGCTGCAGCCGCCCTGCTCGGCTTGGCCCATCCTCGCCCACCCCGCCGTGGGAGCGGGGACAGACGGGGGGCAGAAGTGTGGGGCGGGGGCAGGCACCGAGGGGCAGGGACCTCGACCCAGGGGACGCACACAGCGTGAGCGCCACGGCCAGAGCCGGAGCGGCGCCCGGGGATCAGAGAATGCCCGGGGCGGGGGGCTGGGAATGCCCGGGGCGGGGGGCAGGGAATGCCGTGGCGCAGGTGAAGCGAAAAGCAGGACCGTCCTGGCCAGGGAGGCGCTGGGGGCGCGGGTGGTCCCCGGCGCTCGGAAGGGGGTGCCGAGGGGCAGGCTCTGCTCCAGGGCCGAGGGCAGCGGGGGCAGGAGATGCCCCTGGCCGGGCGGTGCGGGGCGGTGCGGGGCGGGCAGGGGCTCTCCCATGCCGGGGGGCGGTCCGGACCCCCGCCCCGGCCCCGGCCCCGGCGCCCACCCCAGCCCGGCCCGGCCCGGCCCGGCCCGGCTGTCTCACCAGAAGAGCAGGTTGGCGCAGACGAAGCCGGCCAGGCTGCGGAGCGGCCGCTCCCAGCTCAGCGCCGCGGCGATGCAGCAGCCCAGCGCCAGCCCGGCCTCGCCCAGCACCGCCGCCCCGGCCCCGCCGGGCTCCGCCGCCACGGCCTCCCGCTCCTCCGCGGGCTCCCGCTCCTCCTCGGGCTCCCGCTCCTCCGCGGCCTCCCGCTCCGGCGCGGGCTGCGCCACGCTCGCCATGGCAGGGCCGGCCGCAGCTGCGGATGGAGCCGCGGGTGGAGCGGGGGATGGAGCGGGGGATGGAGCGGGGCCGGGGCCGGCGGGAGGCGGGGCGGGGGCGGAGCGGGCCCGAGTTCACCCGCGATCCCCCCGCAGCCTCCGCACCCCGCTCCGCGCAGGTGCCGGGCGGGCGGGGACCGACGGTGTATGGCGGGGGGGACTGACCGTGCACAGCCGTGCCAGACCGGGCAGGGCCGTGTCAGGCCGGGCATGGCCGTGTGTGACCGGGCAGGTCCGTGTCAGACCGTGCATGGCCGTGTGTGACCGGGCAGGGCCGTGTCGGGCCGGGCAGGGCAGGAACAGGCGCTGTGCCCCCGCCGTGTGTGCCGCTCCCGTCCCGTGTTCTCCCCGGCGGGTCCCGGGGATGCGGGTTCCCCGCTGCGGGAAGGCTGGGCGGCCGGCTGCCCTCTCGGCCTGGGACAAGGGGAGGGATGAAAGCCAGCGGAAGGTGTTAGCGCTGAGACGTGCCTGTCGTCTCCTCCTCGGGACATGCCGCAGCCGAGCAGCAGCTGGAGCAGGTCCAGCGGAGGGCCACGAAGCTGATAAGAGGGCTGGAGCAGCTCCCCTACAGAGACAGGCTGAGAAAGTCGGGGCTGTTCCGCCCGGAGAAGAGCAGGTTGCGTGGAGACCTCACAGGAACCTTGCAGCATGTGAAGGGGAAGCCAGAGAGGGACTCTGCATTGGGAACTGTAGTGCTGGGTCAGAGAGTAAATTGGTACAAATTGAAAGAGAGGAGATTTAGTTTAGACATTAGGAAGACATTCTTGTGAGAGTGGTGAGACACTGGAACAGGTTGCTCAGGGAGGTTGTGGATGCCGCAGCCCTGGCAGTGTTCAAAGCCAGGGGGGATAAGGTCTTGGGCAACCTGGTCCGGTGGGAGATATCTCTTCCCATGGTGGGAGGTTTGGGACTAGGTGATCTTTAATGTCCATTCCTTACCGTTCTGTGATTCCGTGATTCTATTGTAACCGTCCCCAAAAGCCGAAAAAAATAATGGAAGTTGCTGTTGTCACAGTGCTGGGAATCTCTCCTAAGACCATGAAGGAGGCTACAGGAATTTGATGGCTTCTATCCGTGTCAAAAACCATTCTTGAAAATCTCTACCATGCAGTCCTGTCATCTGCACTGCTACCTCTCTGGCCAGCCCCAGGCTCCAGACGGAAGCGTGAGACTGTCTTCAAGCTGATGATATGCGTAATAGCTAATGTGATTATTGGGAAGCGTACCTGGTGAGAAACATCACTCGAGCATCTGTTGCTGAATGGGAAGAGCCAAGAATTGGAATCAATTAAGGTGTTTCATAGCGTAAATTGTAAAAAATTAAATTATTTTTACTGCAAGGGCAAGAACGAGAATCTGGGTTTGGGAGTTGACATCTGTTTCTAGCTTAATTGAATACCCCCCATTACAATGATTTTAAATGGGAAAAGGAGTCATACTTACTTGAAGGTCAACATATTTTTTTTTTTCTCTGAGGTAAAAGAAGATAAGATCACAAAATCATGTTGTAACATTGACTGTGAATTGCAGTTCTACTGTGGGTTTTTGCCAGATAACTTTGGGAAGGAGTTATTCTATTTCTCTGATTCCACATACTCTCTGTAACATATGAATTGTACCTGGGAGGAAACATAAAGGATGTTATTCTACATAAGCAATGAACATTTTTCTAAAGGACATTTTAGTTTTATGCTAGTTTGTTATAGTACTATGCTCCTATGTCAAAGAACCTGGAGCCAGGCAGACCTGCCTGAATAATAAGCTCAGCTAAAATGTTATTAAGTATTGTCTGTGGAAGTCTGAGACAGAAAAGGAAAGGGCCAGACTCCACTAGTAACCTGAAACACAGAGATGGAAAAGAAAGGCTCTAGGAAGTAGTTGTAGCAAGGCTGGAGAAACACTTTGTTCTTTTGCTAAAAAACCCTTGTCAAAACAGTGTCCTCCCTCCCTGTTCTGGAAAGCAGGCAGCTGTCTCCTTTGTGTGCAAGTAGCTGCTTACAGTTACTGAGCACTCCTCCTGGTGTCACTTGGGCGTCTCACAGTTCCCTGGGGTGAGCAGTGCTTGTTTGCTGATTCTCTGGTTTGTGGAGTGTGAGCAGAGGGAATCTTAGCAGGGAATCTTAACAATCTACAGGAGTATAAACAGTCTTCTCACAACGAAAAAGAGGTGGGGAGATAGACACAAGTGGGGGAATTTCTCCTATACTTACCCTTTTCTTTTTTCAGGTCATTGTAGGATGCTGTATTATCTATGCCAAGCTGCTGGTCTAATGAACACTGTCCATAACTTGCAAACACCATCCCCAGCTTACCCAGCGGCAAATTGCTTTCCCTTGCTAGCATTCAGTTATTTCAGTAATGTGGGCTGTCTGATCCAGCATCCCAGCCTAGCTAATTCCAGTTAATAGGTAAGCCTGGAAAGGAATCAGGCACTTCTCATGCACTTTTAAAGCGACCATGCAATAGTTACTCTCAGAAAGCACACCAGACTTAAAATGTTAAAATTTGGGTTTAACCAGCAGTGGGAGAATGTCGGTATAATCCCATGGCCCAAAGGATTATAACCATGGCAGGTTTGAGGCAATCCTCCCTTAACAATATTCCACTTTTTTCTTTAAACATTTAAAAATGAATGCATGTTGTCCATACCCCACTCCCAATTTTTACTCTCTGTTATGCTCCCTTCAGTCACACGTGTTCGAGACTGCCTCATTTCCTCAGAAGAGAGGGGATGGAATCTGGGAGGGGAGGAAATGGTAGACTATTAGATATAGGAACTCCTGGATTTTGATTAAACTTGCATCCATTCTGGTTTACTGGCCTGTGCTTTCCTGACCCATATCGTGAAAAATATGAACATAGATTAGTGAAAAGTTCTTCCACAACAGGTTTTGTAATTTAGCTAAAAGAAAACAAAATGCTTCAAGGGTTGATGAATGTCAGCTCTCTTTTTTTTTTCACTGTTCATTGTTCTTGAGCTGGGTTTATATGAATGAGCTTACTGAAAGCCTGCTGGTATAAACGTCGATGTGAGAGAAGAAATGGGTGCTTCATTCCCAGCCATTGAAAATTTATTGTCTTTTTCAGAAAAAAAAAAGTAGTAAATAGGTTGTCTGGCTTTGATCTTCCTGTGCTTTGATGTTTTGCCTGCCGGGGTTTGTGTGCAGTTTGAGTTGGGATGGGAAAAACTAGGACTAGCACTGGGTACACTTGCACATGTGAGCTGTAATGCACAGAATTAAGTTAGGGACTGTAGGTCTGGTGCCGGGGACTACAGTGTAAATGATGGATAAAAACCAAGGAGAAAGCTTTTTTAATAGTTGTTTCAAAGGAGCTTACAAATATCAAAGCATTCTAATGCTTTTGAAATATGTTTGAAAATGCTGATGCCAGCATAGGATAACTTGAATTCAGTTGAGGCTTCCAGCTCAAAATGGAATGATTTTCCCTCCTTTTTCTTTCTTTTTTTTTTTCTTTTTTTTAAAGCTTGTTTTCCATTTGCTCCATTTCTTCACAGGATAACAGAGGAAGTTAGTTTGGAAGACTGTAAGGCTTTTGGTCTGACCTTTCTCCCCATATACATGCTCCAAGCGCCTTTGGTAGTTGGCTGTGACATGTTGCTCAGTGTCATGCTCAGTTTAGTTCTGAACATCTCTGAGAACTGGAGGTTCTACAATGCACTCTGGGCAACCTGTTCAACATTTGACCACATTAGTTGTGAAGAATGTTTTCACACTGTCTATTAAAAATTTCTTGTTTCACCCACTTCCTTTAATTTGGTTCTGCACCTCATAGGGGATGACTCTGTCCCCATCTGTTACTTAGCAAGTAGATCCCTGTTAACCTAATGTCTTTCAGAGTGAGTGAACACAACTCTTTCAGCTTTTCCTTTTAATTCATGAGCTGTACACCACTGACCTTCCGAGGGCCCTCCGGACTCCTTCCAGGATGTCAGTGTGTGCATGTATTGAGTTGCTCAGAACTGGACGAAGTATTCCATATGTCTCACAAATGGTAGAAGGAGGGAAAGAATTACTTCCCTTGTCCTACTAATGACCCATAGTTAGTGCATGATTATTGACTCCATGTCCAGTCATCTCCACGGCACTATATAACTTGTCTCTGCTTTGAGGCTGAAGAATTATATCTTAGTCATTCTTAATATGCCAGTGGTTCTGTGACTGATCATCCTTGTTCCTTTTTCCCAAACCTTCTTCAGTTCTAAGATAACTTTCTTGTGGAGTTCAGTCACATCATTACTGCATTTTTTCAAAGTAGGAGTTGGTCATTTGAATAACAGTGCTCTGTGGTCTGCTTTTGTAATAATTTCTAAAGACTGACTTCATTTTTTTTCAGAGCATCCTATACAACTGAATCTAGTATTGGGCTTCCCTCTTCACCTCACTTGCTTCATTTTATCTACTTGGAATTTATTTGCCATTTTATGGGACAACTATTTGGTTTCCTAAAGTCATGCAGTCTTTTTTGTCTGGCCTTATCCTTGCTTTCCTGAATAACTTGATGCCATCACTAACTTTTGAGCTTGTTGTTTGTCATTTTTCCAGTTCACTGCTAAATATGTTGAAGAGCTCAGAGCCTCTGCCAAACTTCAGTGATGATCTCCTTCCTTTTTTTGGAATGGATGATTTGCTCTTCCTGTGTTCCCTTACCTTCTAGCCAATTATTTCTCCACATCAGGGCTTCTCATGTGGGTGCATAGTTCCCTTAAAGCCTGAGGTGATGAATTTTGCTAAAAGCCTTTTTGAAATCCAGGTAAAACAGACTGCCCTCATTCACAGATCTGTCAGAGAACTTCAGCAGACATCTAGGGCAGAGCTTCATTAATTAGAACCTATGCTTCCTCTTTCCAGCAGATCATATTTCTTCAGGTGTCCAGTAATTAAATGCTTTATTATAACATTTGCAAGTTAACATTAAAAGCCTTTAGTTGCCTAGATCCCTCAAACTCTTCGAAGACTGGGGTCGTAGATGACATACATACCACACACCTTTCATTAATCCTGTTAATGTCTGAAGCTTCATGCATGCTTTTGTGGAGTTTCTCCTGGTTTTTTTTCACTAAACTGATATCTTTTATAGTTACCATTTAGCTGTAGAATAACTTTCCAATTAATAATTATCAGTTTTCTCCTTTGTTGCATGCTCTCTTAACCTTTCGGCATCCTTAAGGTCTCTGGAACATGTTGAAACTAAATCCCAAACTGTTTATTCTTTTATTTAACTGTATGTTATAGTTTTAAAATTCAGAATTCCTTCCAAAAGCTTGGAGCCAACGCCTTGGTACTGATAAAGAGGTTTAACAAGGGACGCAGTGAATATGCATGTTCTGATGTTGATAGCTCTTGCCAGAGATTTTGTACGGACCTCTCCCTGAGCCTGAGGGGGGAGGGGGTCAGCGTTCCTGGGCTTTTTCTGTGCAGGACAGGACCTCACTGGCTCAGCGCTCGGAGGAGAGAGAGCAGACACTCACAGCCCCGGTCCGACAT